>PVHT021183631.1:8188926-8201396 GCA_004024745.2 Catagonus wagneri | reverse complement strand
AGGACAGTCTGGGGACACACATCAACGTCTGAAAAATGGGCTCGACCACTGATCCAGTTCTCAAGGTAACACCAGTCTTGAGAACACGCCCAAAGATTCAGCTTCCAGGATGTTAATCACCATATCGTTTAGAACAACCGTAAGAAACAACCTGAATGTTCCTGGACAGGAAAGCTGTTGAGCAAATCATGTTTATCCATGTGTAGTCATTAGAACACTGTGTAGTCGTTAAAAGGTAAGTAGTAAGAAACTAATGACGGGAATAAATGTTCGCAGCAAGCAAAAGGGCAGGTAGAATAAAATTCCAATTTTGTTTAACACACACACACACACACACACACATATATGTTGACACAGACATACGTAAGTCAGTACATCAAAGCAGCATCTCATCTCGACCTGATGCTTTGTAGGATGACTTATAAATTCTGTACACTTTGCTGTATCTTTCAGTTTTTCTGCAACAAACATGTATTCACTCTGTAACAGATTTGGGGTGTTTTGTTTTCTATGAAATATCCCCCACACCTCAAGAAGAAAGAAATATCCCACTTTTACTCTTTCTCAGCTTCGAAATTTTTTTCGTACTGGTTCAGGTTTGACACTTAACACTCTGGTTCCCAGCCCATTGGAGCAGAGGGGAGACACTTTTCAGTTCTGGATCATATTCCTGGTCCCTTCCGCTTCCACCACCACCATCTCCTGCTTCCTGACTTGTCCTTTTAGAGCCTGCTGGCAACCCAGTGGCTCTGGGCCCTCTATCCCCTGGCACAGCCTGACGGGCTGTCATGTGCCAGAAGAGCCACTGCCTCGAGGTCACCACCAACCATGAGAGGATGGGGGTCACAGGCACCCACCTCTCCTCTCCAGCCACTGACCTCAGGCTTCAGTCTAATGAGAGAAGCCAGGGCCTTGGGACATGTCTCAGCATCTGGGGGCGGGGGGTATGGCTCTGCAAATTGTGACAACAGTGACAAGATCTGGGGACCAGAGCAGCAAGGCCAGGAGATGGGAAGGAAGCAGGAGAAGAGCCCAAGAAAAGGGCAGCAGGAAAGCAGAGCTGAGACAGCCCCCAAGGAAACCCTCTGTCTCCATGTGTATGATGCTGAGCCGGTCTCACAGCCAGCATGACACTGGTCACTCTGGGAGCCCCTTGCTCCCACCCCTGCTGCCACATCCTCAGCAAACCTGGGACCCAGAGCTCAGCCCAGCATCCCCCACATACTCACGTTCTCAGGTGTTTCTTTGTTTGCCTTCTGCCTCCGGAGATCTGCCCTAATGAAGGCTGAGGATCAGGGATGCAGAAGGAAGGGCAACAGAGACAGTTACCAGGCAGAACAGTGGTCAAGTTCATCCAGGAGACAGAGCCCTATCCTCCTAAGGGTCGCAGGTAACCCACCCCCTTCAGATCTTCCAGGGAAGTGGGGGTTGCAGCAGACAGCCTGATAGCGCCTGCGGACCTCTGCTGTCCCTGACAGTGAGGACAGTGGCTTCTTCATAGATCACTGATATCTGCAGCGAGTCTGCACACATTGATTCAAACCTCACAGCAATCCCATCCTACAGATTAGGAAAGTGAGGCTCCCAGAAGTTGCTCCACTAGTCCAAGGTCAAGCAGCTCTAGAGGTCACTGTCACAGGCTAGGATTCAACAAGGTCTTTGGGGCCAAAGCCCATGCTCATTCCACTAAAATATGCTGCTGTCTCCAAAACAACTTCCTTACAAGCCCGTACCTCTGTCCCACTGCACATGTACCCCTGATCTGTATGACCGATCAGGACACTGGGGTCCCAAATTGCCAGTAGTCTAAAGCCAAGAGGAATCAGAGCATCATCTGATCCTAAGGCACCAGCTCACCAGTGAGGGCCGCTCCAAGGGTGAGGAACACACACAGGAAGATGTTTCCAGGCACGGTTCCGTAGTCTTCGATGACCTGGCCCTGGGAGATGGTGAAGATGATCCCGAATATCTGCAAAGACACAGAGGAGACAGGAAACAAGGGCCCGGCCAACAAGCCCATGGGACAAACAAGCTGCCATGATGCAGGCCCAATGCCATGATGCAATGATCCGAGCCCGGCAGGGAACCAAGAGCCACTGTGCTCTGGGGCCACCACTGAATGAAATGACAGCCCTACCTGGGCAGACATGTTGAGGAGGCCAGACGACATGCCTTCTGATTCTGGGTATGTCAGCTCCACGGCAAACTCAAATCCCACAGCCAGATAGCCAGTGATAAAGAAGCTGAAGGCCAGATCACAGAAATAAGGTGACGGAGAACTTCCAGAACAAGGACTGGAGTCCCCCTCCTCTCCTACAAGCCCTCTTTCTGTTCTGTTTCTCCCCATAAAGACATGCCAGGCCCATGAACAGCAGGCCATCTAGGTGCCCATTCCAAGGAAAGAGGGACCCCGCAGGCCAGGAAGAATTTCAGGTTACATGCTCAGAAGCCTTCTGGGGGTCCCTGCTTCTTCCTCGTCCAGGCCTCAATTACACACGGAGTCAGCATTTCCAGGAGGGGTCAGGATGCCTGGAGTGTTCAGCCCACAGCAGAGAATCTGTGTGACAGGTACACAGTCCCATGCTGAGAGGGGGTCACTGGATACTGACCAGCATCTCCATAGTGTTCTGGGACCTGGAAAGAGGGGCTCGGGTCCTCCCTGCTTCCCTCCAGAGTCACCAGCTGAGAAGGAGTGTGTGTGTGTGTTTGTCCTACATATACAAGACACACATATTCATGTACTACCAACAAGAACATAAGCAGGAGGTGAAGCTGAGCAGAGACCCCTGTGGAAGGGGTACTGTTTCCTACACTTTCTCATACACGTAACATGCCTAGAAGATGCCAGCTCTGATCTCTTACTTCTATACCACATTTCCCACTGCTTTCACATCGATCATCTCTCTCATTCTTTCCAACAACAATACAAGGCAGGCTACTCATCTTCAATTACAGATGAGGAATCTGAGTCTTAAGAGTGATTAAGGGAGGTTCTGGTGGTTTTAGATAGTCAGCAGCAAAATTACCACTAGGACCTACCCATTCTAAGTCCTGGGCATGTTTTCTGACTCCATGTTGTCCCAGGTAAAGCTAATACAGACTCTAGCTTCTTAGTCCCCCAGAGATCTAAGAAGGACATAGTCCATTACAATACTACGAATGGACCGAGAAGCTCCAGAAGCCTTTTAAAGTCCTATAAGGGAACATGACTTCTGGTCACCATTTCCACATTTCTGGAGCTCAGTGAGAAGACAGCAGAGGGATCTGATTGCTTCCTAGGAGGTTGGCAGCTCTAGGAACCATGCATGATGCTTTCCAGGTTACAAGTGAAACTTACCATACTGCGCCAGTTGTGATGAACACTACCCACAGGTATCCCAGGTCCAAGGTCAATGTGTAAACCACCATGCCCACCACAGTCATGACATAGACCACCAAAGTTGTCTCCCTACAAGTAAAGGCAATGAAGTTGAGTCATATTCTGTAGACTTTAACAAGATCTTTTTCTTTCCTTCCTTCTTCTGCTCCTTTCTCTCTCCATTTATTGCGCACCTGCATGTGCCAGGTCCACTCCTGTGTGCTATCTGCTCTCACAGAATTTTCTGTCCATGAGGTTGATAGACACTGGACCAATGAGCACACAAGTAACTCTTTAATTACACTGTGGTCGAGCTTCAAAGGATAAGACTAGGACAGCAGGAAGCTGTCTTGCTGCACGTGTGTTCCTGCAGACCCCTCTCAATGAGATCATGCTGCATCCAGACTTGCTTCTACCCAGAAGTAAGAAGACTCAGTCCTCTCCTCACCTGCTTCCCAAATGAAAAACAAACGGGACACACATCAGTTGTGGTCAGATGGCTGCAGGATGCAGATACCCACAAAAACCAATTCTGCTTGTCTGCTTTGCCCTTCAACCTCAGGACAGTGCTGGACAGGGACCTGACTCTGAGAATCTCTGTCATTTCTGAGTTCTTCCTGTTGTCACCTGCACATGTCCAGCACAGCTTTTCCTCTCCAGAGGGAGCCCACTAAGAGAGAACATTCTCCAGCCCTGAACTAGCCCTTGACTCCAAAGCCCAAGGGAGAAAGCTCCTCCCACATCCAGCTGCATTTCCTTTTGCTGGTCCCGCAGAAGGAACATGAGCAATATGACGGTTTCTGTTTTTGAGTTCCCCCTGCTTGTGCTCCTCCACCCACCTCTCACCCATGCTGGCCACTCAAGACCCTGCTGTGGCCCTGACTCCTGCACTGGGGCCTGCATTCCTCACCCTGTGCTAGTGACTGAGAACACGGGCTCTGCACAGCCCTCCGCACTCCAGCCAGGAACATCAGGACTCAGACCATGAAAGCTTACAAGCCTTCACTCACATTCCCAGACGCCAGAAACACAGTGGGGGGTCATCAGATCTATACTGTGGTTTTGTCAATCTAATACTGCATTTTCTGGGTGCCAGGGATTCTTATAAGGCCTTGACATGCATTCATTTCATTCAACCCTTACAGAAGCCCTTCAAGTAATGTATGACTAATTTAAGAAAGCATAGCATATCAAGCATCTTTTCCAATCACAACCCTAAGAGACTAGAAATTGAGGAAAAGACTGCAAAAACCAGAAACACATGGCGGCTAAATACTTATGTACTAAACAACCATTAGGATCACTAAAGAAATGGCAAAACACCTGGAGATAAATGAATAAAAACTACACAAGATGAAGTCCATGGGACACAGGAAAAGGAGTTCTAAGAAATATCTGTCTCTTTCTGACTTACTTCACTTAGTATGGAAATATATAATTACAGCTAGTTACGTCCATGTTGCTACAAATGGCCTTATCTCGTTCTTTTTAATAGCTTCCTATATTCCATTATGTACCACATACAGTACCACATCTTCTTCATCCATTCCTCTGTTGATGGACATTTAGGTTGTTCCATGTCTTGGTTATTGTGAATAATGCTGCAATGAACATATGGGTGCATATATCCTTTTGAACTGTAGGTTTGTCTGGATATACGCCCAGGAGTGGGACTGCTATGAATCTATCTACAGAACAGAAACAGACTCACAGACATGGAGAACAGACTTGTGTTTTCCAAGGGGTGGGGGACAGAATGGGGTGGACTGGGAGTTTGGGGTTAGCAGATGCAAACTGTTACATTTAGATTGGATAAGTAATGAGGTCCTACTGGATAGCACAGGGAACTGTTTCCAATCACTTATGGAAGCACATGATGGAAGATAATATGAGAAAAACAATAGTGCATATATACATACATATATATACATACATATATACATATATATATAAAAACTGGGTTACTCTGCTGTACAACAGAAATTGACCTAACATTATAAATAAACTATACTTGAATAAAAAAATTTTAAGTATAAAAATTTATACATATTTTTCTTTTTTGGCTGCCCTGAGGCATGTGGAGTTCTCAGGCCAGGGATCAGATCCGAGCCAAAGCTGTGACCTATGCTGCAGCTGTGGCGATGCTGGAACCTTTAACCCACTGTGCTGGGCCTGGGATCAAACCTGCATCCTGGTACTGCAGAGATGCTGACAATCACATTGTGCCACAGCAGGAACTCCAGAAATGAATAGAAATGTTGAAATATTTGTTAGATAAAGGAACTAACATAATGTAGCAGGGCATTAATCATCCAAAAGATGAGCCTGTGGGCTCAGTGAGGGAGATGGGGGTCTACAGAGTTGGGTTCTACAGGCGGGGTTTGGGGGTAGGATATGGGGAGCCGGGGGAGGTAGGACAAACAAACTCATAGGAAAGGAGATCAAGGGAGTTCCCCTGTGGTGCATTGGTTATGGATCTGGCGCTGTCACTGCAGCAGCTCAGGTGGCTGCTGCGGTGCTGGTTGGACCCCTGGTCTAGGAAATTTCCCATGCCATGGGCGTGGCAAAAAAGAAAAAAAGAGAAAAGAAAAGGGGATCAGATTTGTGGTTACCAGAAGTAGGAGTGGGGTGGCTGAGGCAGGGATGAGATGAAGGCAGTTAAAAGGTACCAACTTCCAGTTGTAAGTACTAGAGATATAATGTACAACGTGATAAATATAATTAACACTGCTGTGTGTTATACATGAAAGTCATTAAGAGAGTAAATCCTAAGAGTCCTTATCATCAAATTTTTTTTCTGTTTCTTTAATCTGTATTACATAGAGTGATGGATGTTCACTAAACGTCTTGTGACAATTGTTTCACAACATATGAAATCAAACCATAATGCTGGACACCTCAACTGCTCCATGTCAATTATATCTCAATAATATTAACTGGTAGGAAAAAAGAAACCGATGATATCCCTAATTTGACAATTGAGGAACCTGAAGCTCAGACCAGTCAGCTAACTTGTCCAAAGTCACCCACAGTGAGAGCTTCTTACCCACACACTTGCACCTCTTACAATTGTCCTATCGTCACAAATCTGTTTCATGCCTATCACTTTGTCTCCCACTGAATTCATTTTGCGTGGAGGCATAAAGAACCCGAGCCTTGGTGAGTCCAGACACAGGGAGAGTAACTCGAATTTAAAACCACGGGTTTAAAGTCTGCCAACCAGAGAAGGGATTAAGATGGCAGAACAGAAGGACTGGAGCTCAGCTTCTTTCATAAAAACAACAAAACCACAACCAAATGCTGAACAACCTTCAACCAAATGGACTGGAAACTTTCAAAAACATATCCCACTCCACAAGACAAAGAGGAGACCACATCGAGAAGTAGGAGGGGGGGTTATGTGATATATAAGCAACACCATACCTCCCGGGTGGGAAGCCCATAGACTGGAAAGTAACTGTACCACAGAGACTCACCTACAGGAGTGAGAGTTCTGAGCCCCATATCAAATCGCCACACCAGGGGATCTGGCATTAGGAGAAGGAGCTCCCGGGGATATGGCATTGAAGGCCAGTGGGGCTTATGTGCAGGAGCTCCATGGAACTGGGGGAAACCGAGAACCCATTCCTGAAAAGCACACACAGGCTTTCATACGCACTGGGTCCCAGGGCAAAGCAAGGGCTGCATAGGAATCTGGGTGGGACCCAACTACAGTTCTTGGAGGATCTCCTGGAAAAATAGGGGGTGACTGTGGCTCATTGTGGGGGAAGGACATTGGAGGCAAAGCTCTTGGGAATATTCATCAGGGTGCGTTTCTTGGGAGGTAGCCATTTTGGGAAAATCTGGCCCCACACATCAGTGCTGAGAAGACCCAGGCCAAACAATAATCCAGGTGGGATCACAGCCCCACCCACCAGGAAACAGGGTGACTAAAGGCCCCCCCCCAAGCACACAATCACCTCTAATCACACCCAGAAGAAGAGTCCCACCCACCAGAGGGATAGGAATCACCCAACCTACCAGTGGGCAGGCACCAGTCCCTCCCATCAGGAAGACTACAGCAAGCCCCCATACCAACTTCAGCCACAAGGTGGGCAGACAATGGAAGTAAGAGAGGCTAAAACTCTATTGTCTGCATAAAGGACACCACACCAAAAACCTATCAAAATGAAAAGACAGAGAACTCTAACTCAGATAAGGGAGAAAGAAAAAAAAAAAAAACAGAAAAACAGCTAAGTGATCAGCCTAGGAAATTCTAGGAAAAAGACTTTAGACTGTTGATGCTGAAGATGATGCAAGACTTTGGAAATAACCTGGAGGCAAAGATTCATAATTTACAGGAAACAATGAGCAAAGAAATACAAGATTTAAAACTTAAGCAGGCAGAGATGTAAAATATAATAACTGAAATAAAAAATTCATTAGAAGCAACCAACAGCAGAACACAGGAGGCAGAAGAACAAATAAGGGAGGTGGAGGACAGACAAATGGGAATCACTGATGTGGAACAGAAAAGAGAAAAAAGATTGAAAAGAAATGAAAAGAGTCTCAGAGAACTCTGGGAAAACGTTAAACACACCAACATCCGTATTACAGGGGTGCCAGAACGAGAAGAGAGACAGAAAGGGACAGAAAAAATCATTGATGAGATAATGCCTGAAAATTTCCCTAACATGGGAAACGAACCACTCACTCAAATCCAGGAAGCACAAGGAGTACTGTATAAATCACACCCAAGAACGAACACCCTGACACACATATTAATCAAATTAACCAATATTAAAGAAAGAGAAAATATTGAAAGCAGCTAGGGAAAAGAAACTCAAGGGAACCCTGATAAGCTTATTGGCAGATTTTTCAGCAGAAGCTCAGCAGGCCAGAAGAGAGTGACATGATATACTTAACTTGATGAAAGGAAAAAACCTCCAGCCAAGATTTCTCTACCCAGCAAGGCTCTCTTTCAGATTTGAAGGAGAAATCAAAAGCTTTACAGATAAGAAAAGCTAAGAGAATTCAGCAACACAAAACCATCTCTACAACAAATACTAAAGGAACTTCTCTAGGCAGAAAAGAAAAGGCCACAACCAGAAACACAAATACCGCAAATGACAAGGCTCACCAGTAAAGACATATATACAGTAAAGGTACGAAGTCACCCATGCATAATTATGCTGTCAAAATCAGAAATCGTTAGAAGAGGAGGGTACAAATGCAGGACACTGGAGAGGCACTTGCAGTTAAGAAACCAACGACTTCAAACAATCTCGTATATACATAGACTGCTATATCAAATCTTCAGGGCAACTGTAATCCAAAAATCTACAAAGGATACACAAACAAATAAGAAAAATCAACTCAAACACAACACTAGAGATAGTCATCAAACCACAAGAGGAGAGAACAAGAGAAGAAGGGAAGAGAAAAGAGCAACAAAAACAAATCCGAAACAGTTAATAAAATGGCAAGAAGGACATACATATCAATAATTACCTTAAATGTGAATGGACTAAAGGCCCCCACCAAACTGGCTGAATCGATACAGAAACAAGACCCATTATATGCTATCTTCAAGAGACCCACTTCTAGGGACACACACAAACTGAAAGTGAGAGGATGGAAGAAAATATTCCACGCAAATGGGAATCAAAAAACCCTGGAGTAGCAATACTCAAATCAGACAAAATAGACTTCAAAATAAAGAATATTTTAAGAGACAAGGAAGGACACTACACAATGATCAAAGGATCAATCCAAGAAGATGATATAACACTTGTAAGTATCCATGCACCCAAAAGGATCACCACAATATATAAGGCTAACAATCTTAAAAGGAGAAATCGACAATAACACAATCAGAGTGGGGGACTTTCACACCCCACTTAACAGCAATGGACAGATCATCCAGACAGAAAATCAGTAAGGAAACACAGTCCTTGAATGAAGCATTAGACCAGATGGACTTAACAGATATTTACAAGACATTCTAACCCAAAGCAACAGAATACTCCTTCTTCTTAAGTGCACAGAGAACATCCTCTGAGGAGAAAATGTGAGTTTCCCTTGTCAGTTTGGCTCATGTAGCCTGAAATCACCTCCCTCTGCCTGACTGATGATTGTTGTACAACTATAAATGTAACAAAATTCATTGAGTAATAAAAAAAATTCAGTGGGTTCAATTTAGATTTCCATACACCATTTTTGCTTAAAGCCGAGCAACCCCTATGAGCAATCTTAAAGCACAGAGCATGATGCCACTGCCTACAAAATGTTTTTATATGATGGTTGACCAGGTTCAAGGGTCTACACATGTCTTCATACACTAGCAATGGGCCTAATGATCTAAAGATTCATCAGAAACTAAGGGACACAAGTACAACACTGAGGAAAACTTAAACTGTATAGAAATATGTTGAAAAAAATTACAATAAAAAGGATCATTTAATTCCATACAGAATTTATGGTCATTAAAATGTGCTACAAACGCAGTATGTCAAACTTCCACCCCATACAAAACACACCCACCCACTCCTAGGGCTGCATGTGGACACCAGCACCTCAGGCGTGGACAGTGGGGCGCCAGCAGGGAGGCCACTGCTACAGCCTCTCTCCCAGGACCACGTCCACGCAGGAATTACACACAGAACTAACTCGGGAGTGACTTCAACACTCACGTCCCTTCCCCATCTCCACCCCTTTTGTGGACATTGAAGCACCACAGAGATGGTGCTTCTGAAGCCAGTCTGCACACTCAGTACATAATCCTGCTAATATTAACATCTCTCTCTCCTCTTGGCCACTGTCCCTTAGACACTGTCTATACCTAGTGAATTAGTTATTAGCGAATTACTTACTCTGGGCACAACAATGCCCAGAGGCTCCAGGGTCCCCCGTACGGGATTTGGTTAGAGTGAAGGCACCCTGCAGGACAGGGCCTGTGGACGAGACTCAGGGCGTCCTGGGATGCGTCTTGAATGCCCCTGTAAGAAGCAAGGAGAGCAAGGTGGCTGCGGGGCACTGAGACACTAAGGTGAACACAGTTTACCGTGAAGGTGAGCTCCCAGCCACCCAGGCAGAACCCAGGAACTCACCATGGGCCACACTAATGTGCATACGAAGCCCACTCACAGCAATGCATTTTTGAAATTCCCAAATCCAAGCCCTTGGCATCCTCTCAAAAGGCCAACTCAGGATGAAGGCGGTGGAAGACCTTCAGAGACAAAAACAGTCCCATAGATTTGGGGGGAAATCACCCATGGAAGGGGTTCATCGATTTTAAAGGCTAAGCTTAGTTCCTAGGAACTCCAGAAGCAGGGGAGTTCCCTTGTGACTCAGCAAGTTAAGGATCTGTCATTGTCACTGCTGTGGCTCAGGTTAGATCTCTGGCCTGGGAACTTTTGCATGTCACTGTTGTGGCCAATGCCCACCCCTCAAACCCAGAAAACAACAACAACAACAAATGCACAAAACAAACAAAAAACAACAAAAAAAGCACTTGGGAAGCAGGGTCACAGATGGGTCAACTGTAGGCTTTCTAAAGTCCCTCCCCAATCACAGGGTTTGTCCTCAAATTTGTGACTGTGCTGCTGGCTTATATAACCTTGACACTGCTTTCCTCAGTCCTCTGACGGAACGACATTAGGGAAGGGCAGGAGGCAGCAGCTAGTGAGATCAGGACATCCTGTAATAAAGATGCCCCAGGAAAAGTAAGAACAGTGATCACGGCTGACCCACTGTGCTGGCCACACCACAGCTACCGTCCTAGGCGCTGGTAAGCACTACACACACACACACAAACTCTTTTGGTCCCACCAGGGCCATCCTCCACCTTTCCAAGTGACGCAGGAGATCCTGCTCTCCAGGAAAGCTGCAAAAACCACCTGCCAACTTCTGATGACACACAACGGTCTGATACCCGGGGCTGCTCCCTCAAAGAAGAGCTTTCCTCAAGTCACAGGTCCAAGCTGGTGAAGCACGTTTAGAAATGAGCTCTCTAAGCCAGCACGTGTGCCCGAAGCACGCTGGCTGCCAGGGGAGGAGAACATGGGAGCCACAGAAAAGGCCCCTCCTTTTGTTTCCCCACGACTCTGACAGTCACCCAGTCACATTCACTCACTCACACTGTCACATCCAGCCACAGTCAATCAGGGTCACAAACACTGTTGAAATCAGAAAACCACAGTCTCCACTCGGGCAGACAGTTTGGTACCATGAATGCAGCCAGTCCCACAGGGACGCCCATCCCCCTGACCAACCACAAAGCCCCCTGCCCACCTGGTTGCCAAAGACAGCGATGGAGCAGGCCGTGGACACCTCGTTAGCCCCGAACCAGATGGAAGCGATGCGGGAGGGCATGCCCAGGATGAAGACCTGGGCCACGGAGCAGATGACCTGGCCCAGCACGGTGACGGGGAAGAGATGTGGCTTGAGGCTGCCCAGCTTCACCCAGGCCCCCAGGCAGTTGAGAGCAGAGCCGGTAAGGGCGATGGTGCGCAGCCCGAACTTCTCCAGGAGCCAGGCCACAGGCAGCAGCAGAGGGATGTAGGTCAGCATGTAGCACATGGACAGCCAGTCGATGGCAAAGGCACTGACCCCGTAGAAGTTCACGAAGATGTTGTTGATGGAGCCATACTGGATCCACTGGAAGGCATTGCACATGGAGTAGCAGCTAAACAGCAGGACCACCGTCCACCAGCGCTTGCTCACCTTGATCACGCTAAGGTCCTCAGGGCCCGAGCTCCTGGCTTGGGCTGAGCCACCGGCTTCTGGCCCGAGTGAGGACAGCTGAGAAGTGATGCTAGTGCGGTCCTGTTGGTTGGGTTCTTCATTTTCCATGACCTCAGTCTCTCCCGGGGTCTTGGACAGGAGCTGGGGACTCCGGCAATCCTAAGGGGCAGTGGCCTCAGCCTGTCCCCTGAATTCCTCTGGGCACTTGCCCCGGCCCACCCCAGAATCAACAGAAACCCCTTTTACACAGGTAAAACCTCCGAGGTGGGGCTCGGGGCGCCCTGCACCCACTTGGCTGCATCTTCTGTCTCCAACCGCTGCCCGCTAGGCTGGTGAAAATCGCCTCAGGCCAGTCATGGCTGCTGGTGCCTAGACGCCTCCCAGAGTG
>PVHT021183631.1:8177680-8187926 GCA_004024745.2 Catagonus wagneri | reverse complement strand
GAATTCCTCTGGGCACTTGCCCCGGCCCACCCCAGAATCAACAGAAACCCCTTTTACACAGGTAAAACCTCCGAGGTGGGGCTCGGGGCGCCCTGCACCCACTTGGCTGCATCTTCTGTCTCCAACCGCTGCCCGCTAGGCTGGTGAAAATCGCCTCAGGCCAGTCATGGCTGCTGGTGCCTAGACGCCTCCCAGAGTGATCTGGCCACAGTCAGCCTCTCTCTTCTGGAAACTGTTATCTCCTTGCCCAGCCACTTTGCCAGACTTATCTCTACTCCAAGCGGGCTGGGGCCTCACCCCACGCCCGCGGGTCACTTGCAGCTTCCCCACTGCCTCCCCGCCGCCTTCTCCAGCCTCTGGCCAGGCGGGAGCAGTAGTTTTGCCATGGCCTGTGGGCATAT
Source organism: Catagonus wagneri (assembly GCA_004024745.2). Taxonomy (NCBI): domain Eukaryota; kingdom Metazoa; phylum Chordata; class Mammalia; order Artiodactyla; family Tayassuidae; genus Catagonus; species Catagonus wagneri. The sequence goes on along the minus strand of PVHT021183631.1, from coordinate 8,187,525 downwards.
TCCTCCCCCAAACTCCCAGTGACTTACAAACGGTCCCCTGAATCCCCACGCACACACTGCACCTCAACTTCATCGGCTCCCTCCCCAGTGACTCCACCAGAGTAAACCTCTGGCCCTTCCCAGGTAACCCTCCGAGTGGACTGCCGGGTGTGAGAGGAATTCCTTGCGCAAGCGCAAGGCTGCCCTGCTTTCCATGGCGCGTGCGCATGGCTGCCCTGCTTTCTGTGGCACATGCGCATGGCTGCCTCGTGGTCGCCTCAAAGAGCCCTGGGGCATCCTAGAGGGATTTCCAACTCTTTCACGCTTGTCTGGGCTCCCCAACCCTTGCTGGACTTTCCCTATAAAGAGAAATTTGTAGGTGTCCTGGCCTGGTTGCACTCAGAATTCCAGAAAATTCCGTTTTCTCCTTGCCTTCCCTGAGGCCAGTGGTCTTACATTGACAAACTAGGATTTGAACCTGTTCAGCAGGGCCGTTCGTCCCTGGTGGACTTCTGATGGATCCCTGAGTGAGCTCCTAGGTGAAGACCTGAAGGTGGAAGGGAGAGCAGAGGTGAGAGAACCTAAGACCTAAGACCAGCAGCAGTTGTGGGAGAAGTGCCCAGCACAGCTCAAGGGCTTTGTTTGTTTTTGCTTCTTTTTTAGGGCTGCACCTGCAGCACACGGAAGTTCCTAGGCTACAGGTGAAATGGGAGCTGCAGCTGCCGGCCTACTCCACAGCCACAGCAACGCCAGATTGGAGCCACGTGTGTGACCTACACCACAGCTCATGGCAACGCCAGATCCTTAATCCACTGAGAGAGGCCAGGGATGGATGGACTTACATCCTCATAGATACTAGTCAGGTGTGCAACCCACTGAGCCACACTGGAACTCCTGCTGTAAGGCTTTCAGTGGTCTTCCAACACACATAGCCCTAGGCTGCCACCTGCTGGTCCAGAGCCCCTTCCAGAAGGTAAACACACAGGAGGCTGGGAGGGATAAGAGCCCAGTATCCTCCCTGAATCCAAACGTGGTTGAGCTGCTCCTAGGTGTGTTCTGTAAAATAAGATACCCCCCTGTGCTTGTTTCTTGAGAAATCTGTGAAGTAGGGACCGTGAAATAGTACTACCTACCCTCACAGTGTTGTTTTCGGTACTGAATGAATTAAGACTTGAAAGCAGCTGGAATTCCTGGCAGATAGTAAGCCTTTCGTGGGTGTTGGGTATCCTAACAATTTAAAAGCAAACATTTGGATTGTACTAAGCATGTTTACTGTATTACCTCATTTAAGCATTCCAGGAATTCTGTGAGTAATTGCTATTGCTTGTCTGAATTTTTAGATCAGAAACCTAAGGCACATAGAAGTCAAATTACATCCTTTTTTTGGTAGGTGGCAGTTTTATTTTTTTAAAGGTTTTTATTTTTTCCATTATAGTTGGTTTACAGTGTTCTGTCAATTTTCTAGCGTACAGCAAAGTGACCCAGTCACACATACATATGTACATTCTTTTTTCACATTATTATCCCTTAAAGAAGTTTAAGTCTCCTGTAAGTCTGTTTTTTTTTTTTTTTTTTTTTTTTTTTTTTTTTTTTTTTTTTTTTTTTTTTTTTTTTTTTTTTTTTTTTTTTTTTTTTTTTTTTTTTTTTTTTTTTTTTGTCTTTTGTCATTTTAGGGCTGCACCTGCGACCTGCGGCATGTGGAAGTTCCCAGGCTAGGGGTCTAATCTGAGCTACAGCTGCCGGCCTGTGCCACAGCCACAGCAACGTGGGATCCGAGTCGCGTCTGCAACCTACACCACAGCTCACGGCAACGCCGGGTCCTTAACCCACTGAGCAAGGCCAGGGATCGAACCTGCAACCTCATGGTTCCTCATGGGTCCTAGTTGGATTCGCTTCCACTGCGCCACGACGGGAACTCCCTGTAAGCCTGTATTCATTCAAACTAGAGTCTAGCTACTCAAGCACAGTCCAGGGTCAGCAGGAGGAGCACCCCCTGGAGGCCTGTTGCAAAAGCAGAAGCCCAGGCCCACCCTGAACCTACAGAATTAGAGGCTGCCTTTTAAAAGATCTCTGGGTGATTCGTTCATTAGCACATGAGAAAGTTCAAGAGCCTCTGGGTACCACTCTTTCTTGATTTCTTCCTTTAATCTTCACTCCCAGAATGAAGAATGTACACTCTGGGGCTGTGGTTCTTAGCTTGGGTTGCACATTAGAATCACAAGGGGGCCTCTTCTCATTCCCAAAGCCTGAGTCACACCCCAGGTCAGGATCTCTGAGAGTGGCCCCCAGCCTCTGCATGTTTAAAGCTGCCCAGGTGATCTCAACTTGAAACCAAGTGTGAGCACCCTTGGGTGATTACAACCTCTGGTTCTTAGGAGAGGGAACATATCTTGGAGGCACCCATTTTTTTATAGCAATCACTGAGTCTTGGATTATAATAGCGGGTTTGAAGAGAGAACTCATACCCATCTAAGAATTTTGACATTAATCTCACATCACCTATTCTCAAAATTCCCAGTGTTTCTCATCTTTCTTCAGGAAGTAAGGAACCTCCATTCTCTTGGCAAGCCTTCTGAGACATCTCACTGTCTCTTTTCCTGGTTGTCCTGGTCCTCTCCCCAGACCCTGAAGATAACATTCTTAACTTCATTTTCAGAAATGAAAACTTCAGCCCAGAGAGCCAGAGGGCGTTATCATCGTCCCGCAGCTGACTGGCATCAGAACAAGCAGCAGTGAGTCAGGTTTCCTGAGTTCCCGTCCACGCCTCTCCCGTGGGCTCCTCTGGGGCCATGCTTGCCACTGGTGACAGTTCCCAAGGGGTCCAACCTGAGATTCAAGTCACCTTTGGGGTCACCTTTTGCGTGAAGGGAGTCGCTGAACTCTGAGCTCTGGATTCAGTCTACTCAGGATTTGAAATGCTGTTCTGCCCTCATGAGCTTCGGAATCTTGGGCAAGTTACATGGCCTCGGTAGTCTTCAGTTTCTGAATCTCTAAAATGAGGATTAAAACTACCTGCCTCACAAAACAATTTGTTCTCCCCAAACTACAAGACACCGTTGACAAAAGAGAAGACAAACAAGCAGACGGAAAGATACAGCGTATTCCTAGATTGGAAGAAGCAGTGTTGTTTAAATGACCGTACTACCCAAAGCAGTCTACACCTTCAGTGCATTCCCTATCCAATTACCAATGGCATTTTTACAGAACTAGAACAAATAGTTTTAAAATTTATATGGAAACACAAAAGAGCTCCAATAGCCAAAACAATCTTGAGAAAGTAAAACAGAGCTGGAGGAATAAAGCTCCCTGACTATACCGCCAAGCTACCATAATTAAAACAGTACAGTACTGGCACAACAACAGACACATAGATCAATGGAACAGGTTAGAGAGCCCAGAAATAAATGCACATACTTATGGTCAATTAATCTGTGACAAAGGAGGCAAGAATACACAATGGAAAAAATGTGTTGCTTGAACAACCTGACAGCTATACATGAAAGGAGGAAATTAGCACAGGCTCAACAGCATATACAAAACTAAGCTCACACTGGATTAATGACCTATACCTAAGACCATATACCATAAAACTCCTAGAGGAAAACGTAGACAGAATACTCTTCGACATAAATTGCATAAGTAATTTTTTGGATCTGTCTGCCAAAGTAAAGAACATAAAAGCAAAAATATACAAATGGGATCTAACTAAACTAAAATGCTATTGTATAGCATAGGAAACCATTGACAAAAATGAACAGGCAACCTACCAAATGGGAGAAATATTTGCAAATGATATGACTGACAGGGGATCAATATCTAACATATATGAACAGCTCATACAACTACATCCAAAAACTGAAACACCTCGACTAAAACTTGGGCAGAAAAAACTGTATCGGCATTTTGCCAAAGAATAAGCACACTTGGCCAACAGTCACCTGAAAAGATGGTCAATATGGCTAATCATCAGGGTACTACAAATCAAAATCACGAGATATCACCTCACACCTGTCAGAATGGCTGTCCTCAAAAAGAACACAAATGCATTTGGCAAGGACATGGAGAAAAAGGAACCCTTGTACACTGTTGGTGGGAATGTCAATTCGTGCAGCTACTGTGGAAAACAGTATAGAGGTTTCTCAAAAAACTAAAAGAAGAACTATCATGTGGCCCAGCAATTCCGCTCCTAAGTATATATCCAATAAGCCCCAAAACACTCTTTTGAAAGGACACATGCACCTTAATGTTTGGAGCATCATATTTGCAATTACCAAGGTAGGGAAGCAAGCTAAGTGCCCATCAGGAGATAAATGGAATACCACTCAGCCACAAAAAGTGCAAAGTTGTGTCCTTGTAGCCACAGTGATGGATTTGGAGGGCGTTATGCTAGGTGAAATAAAGACAAATATTGTGTGGTATCACTTAAATGTGGAACCTAAAATTATCACAAACTAGTCAATACAACAGAGAAGAAGTAGACACACACTTATAAAACAAACTGGTGATTCCCAGTGGGGAGAGAGGGGAGGGGCAATATGAGACTTGGGCATTGGGAGGTAAAAACTATTGGGTGTAAGATAGGCTCAAGGACGTATTGTACAACATGGGGAATATAGCCAATATTTTGTAATGACTCTAAATAGAAAGTAATGACTAAAAATTATATACGTTTTTATTTCAAAAAAACTCACTGATTTCTAAAGCAAACAACCAAACTACCTGCTTCATGGGGTTTCTGTGAGAGGTAAGATAATAATGGGCCACTTGTTTTTAATAACAATATTGTGGCAGCCACCTGGGCAGTGCCGTCTCTTGGCAGATTCCCACCAGGTGGATTCCCACCAGGTACACAGATGTCAGGTAGATTTTACATTGAGAGAAATATTCTGAATTCATCCACCAAATAGGCAATGATAGACAAGCCACTATACGTTTTATCTATTTATCAGTATGTCTATCCATCAGTATCGACAGGTACACCTTCAGCTAGAAGAACCACACTTCAGGGCTTTCTTCCTGAAAACGGGCCCTGATTCCTGGTTCTATTTCAAATGATTCCCCAGAATGCTGGAGGGACCCACTGGCCTTGAACTCAAGCCTTCCTGGCTCACTAGAAAGAGAGCGAAGGCTGCCCCCTAGAGGCCAACAACTACTCCCGGCAGTAGGAGCTGAACTTGAAGTCCAAATGTCACACCCTTTCTAACAGTTTACCAACAGTTCCTCCTGGACTGTCGATGTGGGAGCATAGGGTAGGTTGAGTGCATGAGAAGGCCACATTGCAAGTGAATGAGGTTGATAACCTGGCTGAGTTCCCCTTTATATATACTGGCACTTGGAATTTGTGAAAATGTGGCCTTATAAATTATATATGTGTAATTTACAGTGTGATACTGCACACTCACCAACACCCTGTCCCCCTTACGTCTTGCACTTCCCCCATGTTCCAGGGCTAAGCTCTCGTGCAGGGCTCTGTGCAGCCTGGGACCATGAGTGAGGATAGCCCCATCGCATGTCCTCTCAATGCTTGTCTATAGACTTGGGTTGAAATCTACAACAGCACCGAATTTGAGAAAAGTGGGACAAAGAGGAGATCCTATGAGTTTGCAGAGAGATAAGAACAGGTTTCAGAAAACAGTTTCATGAAAACAGGCACAGAATGTCCTCAAACTGTCATCAAGCCTGGAACCTAGATGGCAGGAGAACAAACCCTTCAGAAGGAGAATCATTTCCTGCCTAAAATCCTACACCCACACTGCCCCACAACCCACCGCCAGAAAGAGTATTGGAAATTAATTCATTTCTTTTTCACATGCAAAGCATTCATTTGATTTTATTTTTAAGTTTGGCTGTACCCAAGGCACATGGAAGTTCCCAGGCAGGGATCAAACCTGCACCACAGCAGTGACCCGACCTATGGCAGAGACAACCCTGGATCCTTAACCCACTGTGCTACAAGAGAGCTCCACTCACATCCAAAGCTTTTACACAGGTACTGGCATACCCTCGATCTCAGGAAGCTGCTAAAGGTTGTGCCGCACAAAACGATGAAGGAAACCAGGAGAGAGCGAGATGCAAGAGTGAGCAAAACTGGGCTCCAGCAGGAGGTTACACATTGGGACTCACCAAGATCGCAGTGAAGGAACAACCCAGGTGGACAGCTATGAGCCGGGCATAGAAACGGTCTGTTAAGATAAAACGGATCAAAGACTCCAAGTACGATTTCTCAAGAAGATGACACTGCGGGCAAAAAAGAAAAAAGAAAGACGACAACATTGAAAGGATTGTATTTTTAAATACGGAGATGGTTTCCAGAACTGGAAGAGAATTAGGGGCTGGACAAGTGATAGGTACCACAAAGACAGCTACATAAATGGCGAGGGGAGGCAGTTTTTAACTCCAGTGGATTATAAAAAGCCATGTAGGAAAAGAGAAAAAATCACGGTTACCCTAAGTGAGTCACTTCTGAGAGCCTGGATATAATAACGACAATGTATAACGTGGAGTTTCCTGGGGAAAGAGCAGGTTAAGAATCCAGCATTGTCACTGGCTCGGGTTGTAGCTCTGGGGCAGGTTCGATCCTTGGTCCCAGAACTTCCAATGCCCTGGGTGCGTCCCAAGGAAATGGAAAATGTGAAAGTTGATATAACCAAACAGGACATAACGATATTGGGAGGATGGGGTGGGAAGTGAGTATGTGTATGTGGTGCAGATGACAGGGGTAAACAGCTCAGTCTTTGGCTGCCATTGTGGAAAGGGAATAGATCATGCCTAACGGGGCCAATACCAGCAAAGTGTCCACACACCCATATATTTACAGCTATGCGGCTAAATTAAAAAAAAAAAAATCGTCTAATGGTGGCTGAAAGTAGTTGCCTCAGAGGGGCAGGAAAGCAGGGTACGCAATGGTGTTTTTGATACAAGCCTCTTTGATTTTTTTAAACTATATCACTTTGGATTTTAAAAACACTTAAAAAAAACCTGAAATTAAATCGAATGGAGATCGAGCTGCCTCAGTGATGCTACAGGGCATCTCCACGGCAATTCCATCCTGGACTTTATGATGTTGGTACTGAAATGAACACCCAAGACTCCCACCCTGGAACCTCAGGGAAGCCTCCTCAGTTGAGCTCTGTCCTCTAAAGCTGTGCCCAGTGCCACATCAGAAAAGTGGGGTGTGTGGTCAGAGGCCCTGGTCCCCACTCCCAAGTCTTGACCCTTCTCTGGCCTTCTAGCTGCCTCTAGTGACTTTCAGGCCTGTAGACTCTAGGGGTGGGGGTGGGGGTTCTGATCCGTTCTGTTAATGACTCATCTTCTGCCCCAGCATCCACAGTCTCGCCATCAAGGTCTGCTTCGCCCCTGGGATTCTCAGTGTCACCAAACAGCTCTGCCAGCTCCCTGCAGCCAAAGGCAAACCCTGGGAACCACCCACTGCTCTGTCTGTCCTCTGGGTGCTGAGCTCCTCACCATCCTCCCTCCTCTCCCGCCCCAGGGCCACCACCCTACCAGACCCTCATGGCTTCTCACCTTGATCCTGCGACCACCTCCTCACTGTTCTTCCTCCTCCCGTTCTCCATCACGTGGGTTCACAGGCTCTCCACTGCTCTCCAGTCCTCTCCCTAGCCTTGAGTCCTCCAGTGGCTGATCCCAGCTTGCAGAAGGTTCTCAATCTTTGGCTTAGCACAAAGAACCGTGTGATATCACTCTGGTCCCCGCCCCCACCTTCCCCCCAGGCTGGGGGAACTACAGGCAGCCCCCTGCCAGCATTCTGAGCATATTACACATCACACCAGCAGATGCCATGCTTCATGGCAAGACAAGCACCACCTCCTCCAGGAAGCCCTCCTGAGTGCCCAGCTTGACTCAGAGGCTCCCTCCCATCTTCAGGTCCACCTGTGTGGCAGCTCCTGTCTCACTGAGGCATGAATCTTTATTTCCTTCTGTAAGTCATCCCATTACTGTTGAGTCCCTGGAGGTTATGAATCACTCCTATTCCTGTTCAAACCCCAACCCTCAGCTTGCTGTCGGGCCCCCAGAGGGGACATGATTGGAGTGACTTCGGAGATGCAGTCCCTACTGGAGTCCTCCCTCCGGACGACCTCAGCAGGAATGAAAGCAGCCCGAGCTGGCTCTGAATGCTCCCGGCTCCTCTGTTTATGGGCTTGTCCCTTTCTTCCCGAGGCATCTCCCCCACGGCAGTTGTCCCCTACGTCTCATGGAGCCCCGGGTCAGGACGGGTGGGGGCACCCCGGGGCCCAGTGGGGATCTGGATGCCCCCCTCCAGGGTCTTCTCAGTTCAGAGTCCCTGAGTCCATCCTTGACCTTGAAGGGGATGGAGGCAGAGTCTGCAGAGGCCTCAGGCAGGAGGGAGGCCCTGCTCCTTGAGAGGAGGGGGGAGGGCGTCCTGCCTGACATGGAGACGCCCGCTCTGTCCTGGGCGCTTGGCGTGAATAGATTTTTCAGTTCCCTGGAAATACATGTGTGCATCTAGAGAGGGCGCACGTGGAGTTCCCATTGTGGCTCAGTGGTTTACGAATCCGACTAGGAACCATGAGGTTGCGGGTTCGATCCCTGCCCTTAATGAGCGGGTTAAGGATCCGGCGTTGCCGTGAGCTGTGGTGTAGGTCGCAGACGCGCCTCGGATCCCGCGTTGCTGTGGCTGTGGCGAAGGCCGGCGGCTACAGCTCCTGTTAGACCCCTAGCCTGGGAACCTCCATATGCTGCAGGTGCGACCCTAGAAAAGGCAAAAAGACAAAAAAAAAAAAAATAGCCTTTTCCTCCTCTGAGGAAACGGCCCGTGGACCTGGGTCCCGTTTTATTTCCTTGGGTATGTTCATGGGTGTCCGCTATGTTGTTCTTCAGGCGTTTTTATATATTTTGAGCACTTACCAATTAGAAAACCAGAAAAGTTGCTCCATGAACATGAGAAACCCCTAATAAAAAATATGAGTCGGGGGGTTTCCATCATGGCTCAGTGGAAACAAATCTGACTAGTATCCATGAGGCCTTGCTCAATGGGTTAAAGATCCAGCATTGCCATGAGCTGAGTTGTAGGCCGCAGATGCGGATATGCAGCTTTGATTTGACCCCTAGCCTGGGAACCTCCATATGCTGCGGGACAAAACAAAAAGACAAACAAACAAATAAAAAAACTGAGGCGCTTCCTCCTGCCTCAGGGGGTTAAGGATTCAGCATTGTCACTGCTGTGGCTTGGGTCACAGCTGTGGTATAGGTTTGATCCCTGACTGGGGAGCTTCTGCATGTTGCAGGCATGGACATAAAACAAAACAAACCAAAAACCAAAAAACAGAAAGCAAAAAAAAAAAAAAAAGCAAAACCTGAGTCAAAGAAAAAGGAGACAGTCAAGTGGCGGTGGTGTGTGTGCCTGAGATATAGGAAGTCAGGGATGTCAGGTGCCGGGACCAGTGGTGAGCAATACAGATGTGCTCCCTCCCTCCACGCACAGAGCTGACTGTCTGGTGGGGACATCAGCCATCAATCCAATGCTCACACACACAACTCAAATTATGGTAAGTGCTATGAAGCCTCTTGGTAAGAATTTGTAATGAAGGACCAGATCTGAGGAAATAGTGAGGACTATGGACATGAAAGAGAGGGGAAGGGCACTCCAGACAGAGGGAACAGTACATGCAAAGGCCCTGAGGCAGGGAGGAGCACAGCCCCTCAAGGAGTTAAACAAAGTCCCCGTGTCTGGAGCAAGGTGGAGGGGAGGGCAAGGCTGGAGAGAGAGGCAGCAGCTCGTGGTGCAGGAACAATCAGGGGCTTCTCACTTTATCCTGAGAGCACAGGGGAGCCACGGAGAGGTCCCAAGCAGATGAGTGACACTGTGAGATTTGTCCCTTGGAGAG
>PVHT021183631.1:8143632-8167486 GCA_004024745.2 Catagonus wagneri | reverse complement strand
GACCACTGATCCAGTTCTCAAGGTAACACCAGTCTTGAGAACACGCCCAAAGATTCAGCTTCCAGGATGTTAATCACCATATCGTTTAGAACAACCGTAAGAAACAACCTGAATGTTCCTGGACAGGAAAGCTGTTGAGCAAATCATGTTTATCCACGTGTAGTCATTAGAACACTCTGTAGTCATTAAAAGCATGTTGTAAGAAACTAATGACCTGAACAAATGTTCGCAGCAAGCAAAAGGGCAGGTAGAATAAAATTCCAATTTTGTTTAACACACACATATAAATACACACACACACACACAACACACACACATAAATTATACATTGACACAGACATATATAAGTTGATGCATCAAAGCAACATCTCATCTTGAGCTGATGCTATTATAGGATGACTTGTAAATTTTGTAGACTTTGCTATGTTTTTCAGTTTTTCTGCAACAAACATGTATTTGTGCTATAACAGATTTGGGTGTGTTGCTTTCTAAGAAATATCCCGCACACCTCAACAAGAAAGAAATATCCCACTTTTACTCTTTCTCAGCTTCGAAATTTTTTTCATGCTGGTTCGGGTTTGACACCTAAAACTCTGGTTAACAGTTCCCAGTGGAGCAGAAGGGAGACACTTTTCAGTTCTGGATCATATTCCTGGTCCCTTCCGCTTCCACCACCACCATCTCCTGCTTCCTGACTTGTCCTTTTAGAGCCTGCTGGCAACCCAGTGGCTCTGGGCCCTCTATCCCCTGGCACAGCCTGACGGGCTGTCACATGCCAGAAGAGCCACTGCCTCGAGGTCACCACCAACCATGAGAGGATGGGGGTCACAGGCACCCACCTCTCCTCTCCAGCCACTGACCTCAGGCTTCAGTCTAAGGAGAGGAGCCAGGGCCTTGGGACATGTCTCAGCATCCGGGGGGGATGGGGGTATGGCTCTGCAAATTGTGACAACAGTGACAAGATCTGGGGACCAGAGCAGCAAGGCCAGGAAATGGGAAGGAAGCAGGAGAAGAGCCCAAGAAAAGGGCAGCAGGAAAGCAGAGCTGAGACAGCCCCCAAGGAAACCCTCTGTCTCCGTGTGTATGATGCTGAGCCAGTCTCACAGCCACCACGACACCGGTCACTCTGGGAGCCCCTTGCTCCCACCCCTGCTGCCACATCCTCAGCAAACCTGGGACCCAGAGCTCAGCCCAGCATCCCCCACATACTCACGTTCTCAGGTGTTTCTTTGTTTGCCTTCTGCCTCCGGAGATCTGCCCTAATGAAGGCTGAGGACCAGGGATGCAGAAGGAAGGGCAACAGAGACAGTTACCAGGCAGAACAGTGGTCAAGTTCATCCAGGAGAGGAAGCCCTATCCTCCTAAGGGTCACAGGTAACCCACCCCCTTCAGATCTTCCAGGGAAGTGGGTGTTGCAGCAGACAGCTTGATAGCGCCTGCGGACCTCTGCTGTCCCTGACAGGCAGAAGCCAGTGAGGACAGTGGCTTCTTCATAGGTCACTGATATCTGCAGCGAGTCTGCACACATTGATCCAAACCTCACAACAATCCCATCCTACAGATTAGGAAAGTGAGGCTCCCAGAAGTTGCTCCACTAGTCCAAGGTCAAGCAGCTCTAGAGGTCACTGTCACAGGCTAGGATTCAACAAGGTCTTTGGGGCCAAAGCCCATGCTCATTCCACTAAAATATGCTGCTGTCTCCAAAACAACTTCCTCACAAGCCCGTACCTCTGTCCCACTGCACGTGTACCCCTGATCTGTATGACCAATCAGGACACTGGGGTCCCAAATTGCAAGCAGTCTAAAACCATGAAGAATCAGAGCATCTGGTCCTAAGGCACCAGCTCACCAGTGAGGGCCGCTCCAAGGGTGAGGAACACACACAGGAAGATGTTTCCAGGCATGGTTCCATAATCATCGATGATCTGGCCCTGGGAGATGGTGAAGATGATCCCGAATATCTGCAAAGACACAGAGGAGACAGGAAACAAGGGCCCGGCCAACAAGTCCACGGGGCAAACAAGCTGACATGATGTAGGCCCAATGCCATGATGCAATGATCTGAGCCCGGCAGGGAACCAAGAGCCACTGTGCTCTGGGGCCACCACTGAATGAAATGACAGCCCTACCTGGGCAGACACGTTGAGGAGGCCAGACGACATGCCTTCTGATTCTGGGTATGTCAGCTCCACGGCAAACTCAAATCCCAGAGGGAGGTAGCCAGTCATAAAGAAGCTGAAGGCCAGATCACAGAAATAAGGTGACAGAGAACTTCCAGAACAAGGACCGGAGTTCCCCTCCTCTCCTGCAAGTCCTTTTCTTGTCCTGTTTCTTCCCATAAAGGCATGTCAGGCCCATGAACAGCAGGCCAGCGCTAGGTGGCCATTCCAAGGGAAGAGAGACCCCGCATGCCAGGAGGAAGTTCAGGCTACGTGCCCAGGAGCCCTCTGGGGGTCCCTGCTTCTTCCTCGTCCAGGCCTCAATTACACACGGAGTCAGTATTTCCAGGAGGGGTTGGGATGCCTGGAGTGTTCAGCCCTCAGCAGAGAACCTCTGTGTGACAGGTACACAGCCCTGTGCTGAGAGGGGGTCACTGGATACTGACCAGCATCTCCATAGTGTTCTGGGACCTGGAAAGAGGGGCTCCGGTCCTCCCTGCTTCCCTCCAGAGTCACCAGCTGAGAAGGAGTGTGTGTGTGTGTGTGTGTGTGTGTGTGTGTGTGTGTGTGTGTGTAACATATTCATGTACTACCAACAATAACATAAGTAGGAGCTGAAGTTGAGCAGAGATCCCTGTGGAAGGGGTACTGTTTCCTACACTTTTTCACACAGCATGCCCAGAAGATGCCAGCTCTAATCTCTTACTTCTACACCACATTTCCGACTGCTTCACATCGATTCTCTCTCTCATTCCTTCCAACAACGCTACAAGGCAGGCTACTTATCTTCAATTACAGATGAGGAATCTGAGTCTCAAAGTGATTAAGGGAGGTTCTGGTGGTTTTAGATAGTCAGCAGCAAAATTACCACTAGGACCTACCCATTCTGATTCTAAGTCCTGGGTGTGTTCTCTGACTCCATGTTGTCCCAGGTAAAGCTAATACAGACTCTAGCCTCTTAGCCCCCAGAGAGCTATGAAGGACATAGTCCATTTCAACACTACGAATGGACCTTGAAGCTCCAGAAGCCTTTTGAAGTCCTATAAGGGAACACGATTTCTGGCCACCATTTCCACATTTCTGGAGCTCAGTGAGAAGACAGCAGAGGGATCTGATTGCTTCCTAGGAGGTTGGCAGCTCTAGGAACCATGCATGATGCTTTCCAGGTTACAAGTGAAACTTACCCCATTGCGCCAGCTGTGATGAACACTACCCACAGGTATCCCAGATTCAAGGTCAATGTGTAAACCACCATGCCCACCAGAGTCATGATATAGACCACCAAAGTTGTCTCCCTACAAGCAAAGGCAATGAAGTTGAGTCATATTCTGTAGACTTTAACAAGATCTTTTTCTTTCCTTTGTTCTTCTCCTTTCTCCATTTATTGCGCACCTGCACGTACCAAGTCCACTTCTGTGTGATATCTGCTGTCATAGAATTTTCTGTCCAAGGGGTTGATAGACATTGGACCAATGAGCACACAAATAATTATTTAATTACACTTATCAAAGGATAAGACTAGGACAGTATGAAGCTGTCTTGCTGTGCATGTGTTCCTGCAGACTCCTCTCAATGAGATCATGCTGCACTTGGACTTGTCATGTATATGCTACCCCATAAGCAAGAAGACTCAGTCCTCCTCTCACCTCATTCCCAAATGAAAAACAAGCGGGACACACATCAGCTGTGCCCAGATGGCTGTAGGATGCAGATGCCCACAAAAGCCAGTTCTCCTTTTCTGCTTTGCCTTTCAACCTCAGGACAATGCTGGACAGAGACCTGGCTGTAGGCATCTCTGTCATCTCTGAGTTCTTCCTGCTACCACCTGCACATGTGCAGCACAGCTTTTCCTCTCCAGAGAGAGCCCACTAAGAGAGAACATTCTCCAGCCCTGAACTAGCCCCCTTGACTCCAAAGCCCAAGGGAGAAAGCTCCACCCACACCCAGCTGCATTTCCTTTTGGTGGTCCCTCAGAAGAAACATGAGCAATATGATGGTTTCTGTTTTTTAGTTCCCCATGCTTATACTCCTCCACCCACCTCTCACCCATGCTGGCCACTCAAGACCCTGCTGTGGCCCTGACTCCTGCATTGGGATCTACAGTCTTCATCCTGTGCTAGTGACTGAGAACACAGAATCTGCACAGCCTTCTGCACTCCATCCAGGAACATCAGGACTTAGACTATGAAAGTTTAAAGCCTTCACTAACATACCTGGGAGCAAGAAACATGATGGGGGTCAGCAGACCTATACTGTGGTTATGTCAAACTAACACTGCATTTTCTGGGTACCAGGGATTCTGTTAAGCCCTTGACATGCATTTATTACTTCATTCAACCCTTACAGAAGCCCCGCAAGTAATGTATGAGTAATTTAAGAAAGCATATCATATCAAGCATCTTTTCCAATCACAATGCTATGAGATGAGAAATTGAAAATAAGATGGCAAAAACCAGAAACACATGGAGGCTAAATAGTTATGTACTAAACAACCACTGGGTCACTAAAGAAAGAGCAAAAAACCTGGAGATAAATGAATGAAAACTACACAAGATGAAGTCTATGGGACACAGGAAATGCAGTTCTAAGAGGAAAGTTTATAGTAATACCAGTCTCTCTTAGGAAACAAGAAAAGTCTCAAACAACTTAATCCAAGGCAGTCAGAAGAGTCACTGCAATTCCTGCCAAAACACTAGTGGAATTTTTCACAGAACTAAAACAAATAATTCTAAAATTTGTATGGACATACAAAAGACCCCCAATTGTTGAAACAACCTTGAAAAAGTAGAACAAAACTAGAGGCATCAGTGCTCCCTGGTTTCAAACTATACTACAAAGCTACAGTCATCAAAACAGTATGGTACTGTCATGTGACAGACACATTGATTTACAGAATTGAGTAGAAACTCAAAAATGAACCCACTCTTATGTGGGAAATTAACCTATGACAAAGGAGGCAAGAACATCCAATGGGGTAAAAACAGCCTCTTCAATAGCCGCTGTTGGGAAAACTAGGAGCTACCTATACACAGAAGAATAAAACTCAACTACCCTCTCACACCATGCAAAAAAATAAACTCAAAATAGATTAAAGTCTTACATTTAAGACCGGAAACAACACCAACTCTGGAAGAAAATAAAGGCGGTATACTGTTGGACATTAGTCTTAGTAATTATTTTTGGACCTGTCTCCTCATAGGAGGAAAACAAAGAAAAATAAACAAATGGGGCTCCGTCAAACTGAAAAGACTTTGCACATCAAAGGAAACCATCAATAAAATGAAAAGTCCACCTATTGAATGGGAGAAGATGTTTGCAAATGATCTACATGATAAGGGGTTAACATCTAAGATATACAATAAACTAATACGACTCACTATAAAACAAACAACTGAATAAATAACCCAGAGGATTAAAATAGACATTTTTCCAAAGACGACATACATATGGCCAAGAAGCAATCAAAAAGGGAGCATTTCTGAACTGTTGTTGGGAATATAAATTGGTGCAGCCACTATGGGAAATAGTATGGAGATTCCTTGAAAATTTTAAAATAGAAAAATTGACTACAGAAAAATTTTAAGCAAGCTCCATTTCTGGGCATTTATCCCAAGAAAATGGAAACAGTGATTCACTCCTAGGTTCACTGTGGAATTGTTTACAGTAGCCAACACATGGAAGCAGCCTGAATGTCCATCAATAAACAAATGGATAAAGATGATGTGGTATATATATATTTTTTTTCAGTCATAAAAAAGAATGAAATCCTCCCATTGGCAACAACACGTACGGACCTAGACCTAGATTATATTACACTAAGGGAAATATGTCAGAAATAGAATAACAAACACTGTATGAGATGACTTATACATGGAATCTAAAAACACAAAACAAATCAACAAACATAACAAAACAGAAAGAGTCACAGATTCAGAGAACAAATGGTTGCCAGAGGGGAGAGGGTCAGGGGAGGAAAGAAACAGGTAAGATTTATTAAGAAGTACAAACTTCCAGTTGGAAAATAAATGAGCCAAAGGTATGAAATGCACTGCGTGGTGACTACAGTCAATAATTACATAACATTTTTGTATGGTGACAGATTGTAACTAGACTCATATGGGGGGTCCTTTTGCAAAGTATAGAAATATTTCTCTTTCTCTTTCTGACTTACTTCACTTAGTATGGCAATATCTAATTAAATCCAGTTTTGTCCATGTTGCTACAAATGGCCTTATTTTGTTCTTTTTAATGGCTGCCTAGGAGTCCATTGTGTATATGTACCACATCTTCTTCATCCATTCCTCTATTGATGGACAGTTAGGTTACTTCATGTCTTGGCTATTGTGGATAATGCTGCAATGAACATATGAGTGCATGTATCTTTTTGAATCGTAAATTTGTCTGGATATATGACCAGGAGTGGGACTGCTATGAGTCTATCTACAGAACAGAAACAGACTCACAGACATGGAGAACAGACTTGTGTTTTCCAAGGGGTGGGGTGGACTGGAGGTTTGGGGCTAGCAGATGCAAACTGTTACATTTAGAATGGATAAGTAATGAGGTCCTTCTGTATAGCACAGGGAACTCCATCTATCACTTACGATAGCACATGATGGAAGATAATATGAGAAAAAGAACATACATATATGACTGGGTTACTCGGCTGTACAACAGAAATTGATATAACATTATAAACTATACTTTAACAAAAAAAATTAACTATAAAAACATATACGTATTTTTCTTTTTTGGCTGCCCTGAGACGTGGAAGTCCTGAGCCAGGGATCAGATCCAAGCCAAAGTTGTGACATATGCTGCAGCTGTGGCAATGCTGGATCCTTTAACCCACTGTGCTGGGCCTGGGACCAAACCTGCATCCTGGTACTGCAGAGATGCTGACGATTCCATTGTGTCACAGCGTGAAATCCAGAAATGGTTAGAAATGTTGAAACATTTGTTGCATAAAGGAACTAACATTATGTAGCAGGACAATAATCATTCTAAATATGAGCCTGTGGGCTCAGTGAGGCAGATGGGTGTCTATGGGGTTGGGTTCTGCAGGCTGGGGGTGGGGGGGCAGGGACTGGATATGGGGAGCAGGGGGAGGAATGACAAACAAACTCATAGGAAAAGAGATCGAGGGAGTTCCCCTGTGGTGCGTTGGTTATGGATCTGGCACTATCACTGTAGCAGCTCAGGTGGCTGCTGTGGTGCTGGTTGGATTCCTGGTCCAGGAACTTTTCCATGCCATGGGTGTGGTGCAAAAGAAAAAAAGAGAAAAGAAAAAGGGATCAGATCTGTGGTTACCAGAAGTAGGAGTGAGGTGGATGAGGGGCAGGGGGATGAGATGAAGGCAGTTAAACTGTACAAACGTCCAGTTATAAGTACTAGGGATATAACGTAAAATGTGATAAATATAATCAACACTGTTGTATGTTATACATGAAAGTCGTTAAGAGAGTAAATCCCAAGAGTCCTTATCATGAAAACTTTTTTCTATTTCTTTAATTTGTATTACAGAGAGTGATGGATGTTCACTAAACATCTTGTGACAATCATTTCACAATGTACGTAAATCAAATCATTATACTATACACCTCAAATGCTGCATGTGAATTATATCTCAATAAAACTGGTAGGAAAAAAAGAAACCTGTGATATCCCTAATTTGACAAATGAGGAACCTGAAGCTCAGACCAGTCAGCTTACTTGTCCAAAGTCACCCACAGAAAGGGCTTCCTTGCCTGCACACTTGCACCTCTTACAATTGTCCTATCCTCATAAATCTGTTTCATGCCTTTTACTTTGTCTCCTACTGAATTCATTTTGCATGGAGGCATAAAGAACCTGAGCCTTGGTGAGTCCGGACACAGGGAGAGTAACTTGAATTTAAAACCATGGGTTGAAAGTCTACCAACCAGAGATGGGATTAAGATGGTAGAATAGAAGGACTGGAGCTCAACTTCTCTCCCAAAAACAATAAAGCCACAACCATATGCTAGCAAACTTCAACCAAATGGACTGGAAACTTTCAAAAACACATCCTACTCCACAAGACAAAGAAGAGGCCACATCAAAAGGTAGGAGGGGGATTATGCAATATAAGTAACCCCATACCTCCCAGGTGGAAAGCCCACAGACTGGAAAGTAACTGTATCACAGAGACTCACCTACAGGACTGAGAGTTCTGAGCCCCACGTCAAATCCACACGCCTGGGGATCTGGCATTGGGAGAAAGAGCTCCTGGGGCATCTGGCATTGAAGACCAGTGGAGCTTGTGCACAGGAACTCCATGGGATTGGGGGAAACAGAGACCCCATTCTTGAAAGGTGCACACAGGCTTTCATATGCACTGGGTCCCAGGGCAAAGCAAAGGCTCCATTGGAATCTGGGTGGGACCTGAGTGTAGTTCTTGGGGATCTTCTGGGAAAACAATGGGTGACTGTGGCTCGTTGTGGGGGAAGGACATTGGAGGCAAACCTCTTAGGAATATTCATCAGCATGTGTTTCTCTGGAGGTGGCCATTTTGGGAAAAATCTGGCCCCACCCATCAGTGCTGAGAAGCCCCAGGCCAAACAATAATCCAGGTGGGATCACAGCCCCACCCATCAGGAAACAGGGTAGCTAAAGACCCCGCAAGCACACAGCCACCTCTAATCACACCCAGAAGCAGAGCTCCACCCACCAGAGGGATAGGAATCAGCCCCACCTACCAGTGGGCAGGCACCAGTCCCTCCCATCAGGAAGCCTGCAGCAAGCTCCCAAACCAACTTCGGCCACAAAGGGGGGCAGACACCAGAAGTAAGAGAGGCTAAAACTCTATTGTCTGCAAAAAGGACACCACATCAAAAACCTATCAAAATGAAAAGACAGAGAACTCTAACTAAGATAAGGGAAAAAGAAAAAAACCCCAGAAAAACAGCTAAGTGATCAGCAGATTATCAGCTTCTAGGAAAGAGACTTTAGACTGCTGATGCTGAAGATGATGCAAGGCATTGTAAATAAACTGGAGGCAAAGACTGATAATTTATAAGAGACACGGACCAAAGAAATACAAGATTTAAAACTTAAGCAGGCAGAGATGCAAAATATAATAACTGAAATAAAAAATTCATTAGAAGCAGCCAACAGCAGAAAACAGGAGGCAGAAGAACGAATAAGCAAGGTGGAGGACGGACTAGTAAAAATCACTGATGTGGAAGAGAAAAAAGATTGAAAACAAATGATGAGAGTCTAAGAGAATTCTGGGACAACATTAAATGTACCAACATCTATATTACAGAAGGAGAAGAGAGAGGGAAATGGACAGAAAAAAATATTCACAGAGATAATAGCCGAAAACGTCCTTAACATGGGAAAGGAACCACTCACTCAAATCCAAGAAGCACAATGAGTACCGTATAAGTTAAATCCAAGGAGGAACACCCCGACACACATATTAATCAAATTAACCAAAATTAAAGACAAAGAGAAATTATTGAAAGCAGCTAGGGAAAGAAACTACATATAAGGGAACCCAAATAATGTTATCGGCAGATTTTTCAGCAGAAGCTCAGCTGGCCAGAAGGGAGTGGCATGATATTCTTAACTTGATGAAAGGAAAAAACCTTCAACCAAGATTACTTTGCCCAGCAAGGCTCTCTTTCAGATTTGAAGGAGAAATCAAAAGCTTTACAGATAAGAAAAGCTAAGAGAATTCAGCAACACAAAACCATCTCTACAACAAATACTAAAGGAACTTCTCCAGGCAGGAAAGAAAAGGCCACAACCAGAAACACAAATACCACAAATGACAAGGCTCACCAGTAAAGGCATATATACAGTAAAGAGACGAAGTCATCCATGCATAATTATGCTGCCAAAATCAGAAATCGTGAGAAGAGGAGGGTACAAATGCAGGACACTGGAGAGGCACTTGCAGTTAAGAGACCAACAACTTCAAACAATCTCATGTATATATATACATAGGCTTCTGTATAAAAACTTCAGGGCAACTGCAAGCCAAAAATCTACAAAGGACACACAAACAAATAAGAAAAATAAACTCAAATACAACACTAAAGATAGTCATCAAACCACAAGAGGAGAAAACAAGAAAAGAGGGGAAGAAAAAAGAGCAACAAAAACAAATCTGAAACAGTTAATAAAATGGCAAAAAGGACATACATATCAATAATTACCTTAAATGTGAATGGACTAAAGGCCCCCACCAAAAGACACAGACTGGTTGAAAGGATACAAAAACAAGACTCATATATATGCTGTCTTTAAGAGACCCACTTCACTTCTAGGGACACATACAAATTGAAAGTGAGAGAATGGAAGAAAATACTCCATGCAAATGGGAATCAAAAGTAACCTAGAGTAGCAATACTCAAATCAGACAAAATAGACTTTAAAATGAAGAATATTTTAAGAGACAAGGAAGGACACTATGTAATGATCAAAGGATCAATCCAAGAGGAAAATATAACAGCTGTAAATATCTATGCACCCAACATAGGATCACCACCATATATAAGGCAAATGCTAACAACCTTAAAAGGAGAAATTGACAAATAACACAATAATAACAGTGGGGGACTTTCACACCCCACTTACAGCAATGGACAGATCATCCAGGCAGAAAATCAGTAAGGAAACACAGGCCCTGAACGAAGCATCAGACCAGATGGACTTAATAGATATTTATAGGACATTCCATCCCAAAGCAATAGAATACACACTCTTCTCAAGGGCACACGGAGCATTCTATAAGACTGGACTATAAATTAAGCCTCGGTAACTTTAAGAAAACTGAAATCATATCAAACATCTTTTCCGACCACAATGCTATGTGACTGGAAAGCAACAACAAGAAAAAAACTTCAAAAAACACAAACATGTGGAGACTAAACAACATTCGCCTAAACAACCAAAGTCACCCACAGAGAACATGGAGAGCTGAGATTTGAACCCAGAGCTGGGACTGGAAACCTGCGCTCACTTTCCTCCCACACACAGAAATACTAACATACTGGGAGCTGCATCTCTGAAAAAGACCCCGAACCCACTCAAGTCACCCTTCCCTCCTGGGTCTTCAATGCACATGCTGAGGGGAGCTTTATCCTTCCTGTCCCTGTTCCCAGTATCCAGTCCCCACCCCACCACCCTGCCCTGCAGAACCCAACCCCACAGACACCTGTCTCCCTCCCGACCCCACGGGCTCATCTTTTGTCACATTTGTTTCTTCTTGAGCCACTGTCCTGTCTACACAAACTATATGCAGTCCCAGCCAGAGAAAAAGGGACCTGACCACCCAATTTCCAGCCTCCAAAAGAAACGGGACTAATCAGGGAGCCTCAGGGAGAAGGGAACTGGCACCAAAATGGCCAGATGGGAGTTCCCATCGTGGCTCAGCTGTAATGAACCCAACTAGGATCCATGAGGATGCAGGTTCAATCCCTGGCCTCACTCAGTGGGTTAAGGATGCTGCGTTGCCATGAGCTGTGGTGTCGGTCACAGATGCAACTTGGATCCTGAGTTGCTGTGGCTGTGGCTGTGGCTGTGGCACAGGCCGGCAGCTGTAGCTATGATTTGACCCCTAGCCTGGGAATTTCCATATGCTGTGGGTGTGGCTCTAAAAAGCAAAAAAAAAAAGACAAAAAAACCCAAGATGACCTAGTGCTCTCAGCAAGGCAGGGAGAAGAAGGTCCCACGCTGACTGCAGGATGCAGACACCAAGGGACACTGGGAACCAGTGACAGCTAGGTTCTGCAGTGTCCTCCCCGGCCCTTACACTGTATTCCCCAGCTGATCTGAATCATCTGGTGTCACCCCCCTACACCCCCGCCCCGGACCACATTCCAATTCTCCCTCCTCCTGCAACACAGCAGGCCCTGGAAAAGCGGACACTGCTGTTCCCTGATTTGGGGGTGGCCAGATCTTGTCGCCCTCCTGTCTGCCTGAAGCAGCTGGCCTAGTGCAGGGACAAGGCGGCAGTCGAACTACACCAGCAGAAATCAGGGCCAGCCGGGCTACTGGTCACGTCCCTCCAGGCAGTCACAGCCCCAGGGAGGCCTCCATTGGTCTCTGACGACAGCAGCCAGGGGGAGACCTGGTCTGAGCAGAGCCTCACTGAAGCGGGTCTGGGTGGCAAAACAGGTCTGCCTCTGTCTGTGGCCTTCAGATGCTGGGAACACTGGCAGCCTTGACAAAGCAGCCTGGAATGCTGCTCTGCCCCAGAGCAGGACCACCCTGGCCTGGCAGCTGCCCTCTGGCCAGCATTAATTATGCACCTAGTGCATGCCGAGCATAGGAAAGACGCAACAAGTTGGGTCTCTGTTTTCAAAAGCACTTTCTTCAAGGCTGGCTACTGAATTGAGGTAATTGCCTCTTTTTTTTTAAGCATTTTAGGACTGCACCTGTGTGAGGTCCCTCCCATCCTGGGGTGGAATCGGAGCTGCAGGTGCCGGCCGCCACTACAGCCACAGCAACATGGGACCTGAGCCGAGTCTGTGACCCACACCACAGCTCATGGCAGTTCTGGATTCTTAACCCACTGAGCCAGGACAGCCATCGAACCTTTATCTTCATGGCTACTAGTCGGGTTTCTAAACTGCGGAGCCACAACAGGAACTCCTGGGTTGCTTTTTCTAAACACAGACTCCCCTACTAAACTGACATCTAGGAGGGTGGGGCCCAGGAGTGGGTATTTTGAGTAAGCACCCTGGATTAGCTGGGAGTCCACTAAAGTCTCGGTGGCTCTTAGAAATGCACTGGGCATTCAGGCCCAAAGCACATCACAATGTTTACCAAGGAGGTACAAGCAACCGCAAGATAGGTAACACACTGTAAACTGGAGGAAACACAGAGCATCTGGATGAACCCCATGGGGCCACCTAGGAGCCACGGGTTCGGGGCCGTGGAACCTCCTCCTCACGCCCGCTCTTTGGAGTTTCCACAGAATTCCCAACTGCTGATGCTTTTCCACGTTTCTTTTCTTTTCTCCTTCCTCTGCTCCTTCCACAAGCTTCTTGGGGCATGGAACTTGACAGGCCTCAGGGCCTCCAGCTCTCATCTTCCTGTGATCCACCCAAGGCACCTACTGTTTCCCTCATTATATAAATGGGGAACGGAGACTCAGAGGAGAGAAACTTGAACTGCTCGCTTGACCACTCAGACCCCCACGGCTGCTCCATCCACATCTTGGGGTCGTGCTGCTAAGAAACGTCATTTCAAAAGAAGGGTGCCCAGGGAGATCTTTGGTGGTCTACGGATAGGACCGGGTGTTTTCACTGCTTTGGCCCAGGTTCAGTCTCCTGCTCTGAGAACTGAGCTCCCACATCAAGTGGCTGCATGCAATGGCAAAACAAACAAACTGCAAAAATGAAACAAAACAAAACAAACAAACAAAATTTCACCCCCCCAATTCTCAGCGCAAAAGGAAGAGTCACTCACTTGTAGGTTTTGGTCCTATCCAGCCAGACACCCGAGATCACAGCCCCAAGCATTCCTGCAATGATGATGGTCAGGCCGATTCTTCCAGCATTCACTTCTTCCCCCTGGGGAAAGAAACCATAGCCCCAGTGATGGCTCAGTGATGGGACAAGACACAGGACAGGGGCAGTCAGCACCAGCAGGGGGGGCAGTCACCACCAGCAGAGGGGCAGAGATAAGGCCCTTGGGCTCCAATAGAGCCAGTTCTCAGAAAGGATCAGCACAAGGAGGCCTGCAAGAAGCTAGAGAGGGATCTGGAACAGCTGTTCCTCCCAACATAATGTGACCCTGGATGTGTGTGCATGATACCAGGTGCTGGAGAGCCCAACTCTGGCCTACAATCACCTTTACATAGGTTTTGAAAAAGTAAAACTGATAGCCAAGCTTTATCATTATTCCCATTTCACAGATGGGAAAACTGAATTATGTATATCCACGCATTCTAGATTTCAATTCTCTGAACTAATATTGCCAAAAGGAAGACAATACTTATATTTTTGAGTGTGTATTGGAAACCAGGCACCATACCAAGGATTTTACATCATCTCCTTAAATTCTCCTAATTCCTCACCACAAGGCTACAGGAAGCAACACTCTGCGTTTTACAGAGGACCGCACTGAGGCACAGAGAGATTAGCCTACTAGCCCAAGGTCATGAGGCATTGATAAGCCCAGAGGCAGGACCTGATCGCAGTCCTGTCAACCTCCAGCCCTGCAACATCAGCCACGGAGGCACCTCCTCCACAAGCGGGACACCCGCCCTTTTCATCAGAGGCTGGGGCCTGGGATCCCGACGCCAGGACACTCGGGGTCCCATTCCCAGAATCCAGTCACTGGTGCCGCAAACACTGAAAACACGCTTTCTGTTGAGCAACTAAGTTGAAAACTAAACTTTGCCCACATTTCACAACTTAAATATTTCAGAAGGGATTCTACATATTTATATGTTTACCTACTCTGCTGCCAGGAACCATGCTATTATAGAAAAATACACCTTACTGTTTACTTTCTAATCCCCAAATTAATCCTCCAGTAAGTAATCAGACATCTTTTGCAGAAAAGAGAATGAGGGCTCAGACGGGCAAACCAGCTCTCACACAGTGAGGACCTCCGGAGCAGGGCTCAGGCCCAGTCCCAGAGCTCACACCACACACGCTGCCTAGAACTGAGGGAACCAGGACCCAACCCTGCGGCCCCAGCTCCTGCCCAGGCTGTCTAGAAACATCACTGTCTCGGGGCCCAGCAAGCTCAGGGACGGCCCTTACCGGGTAGTGTAAGATCACCATGCGATTCAGCAGAGTGGACAAGGCATAAAAAGCACCAGCATTCAGACCTGGGGAGGGAGGGAGAAACACAGCATTAGGGTCATTCCGGTGGGGTGGGGGGTGCAGGTGGGGGTGGGGGAGTACTGCTGGCTCCTCCCCCAGCAGCCAGGGAGGCTGAAAATCCTCAGCCTCATTGCCACTGGGAATGGTGCCCACAGAGAAGAAGAAACACTCTTAAGCAACCAAAAGTAAACTTTTACCTCCTTTAGCCACACACCATCGCCCTCTCATCCCTTTAACCCTGTCCTGGAAACACAGGCTCCAGCAAGTATTACTCCCGGGTCAGAACCGCGTACAGGTCTCATAAGAACTGGCCTGACCTAAGGGCTCTAGTGTACCTCCCACCCCCTCCGGAGGCCCTATCCCCTCTCCAGAATGCTCCAGACTCCGCCCCCTGACAGCACTCGCTCTGCAGGTGGAGTCTCACCTCTCTCCACACTCCCCTTTCTAGTTTCTTCTCACATTCAGCATCACACAGTATCTTTTATTGGAAACCAGAAAGGCCTCTGAAGAGCATTTAGCTGAAGAGCAGTTAGCTGAGCCTCCTAAGTCTTCACTCTATCTGACCAATAAATGGAGCACCTAGAATATTCTCTAAGAGTCAATGTCCTTAGAGGATGAGGCCATTTGTCCAAAGCCATACAGTGACTTCGTAACAGACATGAGAATGATCCAAAGGAGATGGGTCTCCTGTCCTCCCTTCATAATAAGGATGCTGATGCTGCTGATGGTGCTGCTGATGCTGAAGGTGGTGATGGTGGTAATGGCGGCAGCAGCACATACTTATGTACTAGGCCCTTTTCCCAAATACTTTCCAAACTCATAACAACTTTTGGCAGTATTTTTATGCCTTATTTTATAGATAAGAAAAGTACACAAAGATTTTAAAAACAAATACAGAGGTCACTCTGGAAGGCCCGCCCAGGATCTTTTTCATGTCAACTAATCTTGAGGCTCACGGGACGGCCACTGGCACACTCGACATTAGGTCCGTTAGAAGTGTGAAGACAGGACACGGCTCCCTAGCAGGGCAGCCTCCGGAGCCCCTCTTCACTGGAACCAGGCACAGAGCCCCTCGGAAGCTGTTCTCCTTGGCCACCAGGGCCATGGCTCAGCGCAGAGAGAGGTGGCTATGGCACCCGCACTGCCTTAGCCCCTCCCAGGGACCACTAGTGCTTGTCACTCCTCCACAGCATAGCTGCCACGATCCCCACAAAGGACAGGCCAGTGCAAAGAGTCGGGGTGCTCAGAGAAGCCCAAAGAATGGCTTCCCACCAGGAGCGAGAGGATCACCCAGCCCACTTGCAGTCCTTTCCATCAGAAGCAAAGTTGCATAAATGCAGCTGACGGACTCCCTTTACCAGCTTCCCAGAGGACTAAGGCACAGAGTTAAGTGAAGGTCAAGTTCTCCTGCAAAATAGGGAAGGGAGTGCAGTTGGCCGTTCCCACCTTCACAGGGGTAGTAAGAGGCAGGGCTGCATTCGAACCCAGACTGCATGTGAGGTTCCAGGTCCTTCATCCTAACCACTCAGTTTTACATCTTCACAAAACTGATGGTCAAAAGCTTCCTCACTCAGGTTACTGGCAATTTCGTGTCCCAGCCTCTCCTAACAGGTAACCTCAGTGGTGCAACATGATTGGGTCTGATGCCACCTCCTGGGGGACACAGGGTCGCAGAGGTCAGCAAACCCACAAGTGTCCCTGGATGTCTCTACAACCGCCTACTAACGGTCGGGAGGACGTTGAGGCCCTGGCCCATTTCTAAGCCATCACGCATACCCAGCCTGCCTTCCTATCACACACCCAGCCACCTGCACGCTCCACTCCTGCGTCAAGAGCCCCCAAGCAGACACATTCCTGCACGAGCGGCCGGGTGCAGTGAGTGGGCTGGGGGAGGATGAAATCAGCCCCCTTCCTGCCCTTCCGCTTGGCCCAGGCTCTGGTCTTCCCTTAACACCCGAGAGCCAGGGCAACTCCAAGTCCAGCTCAGCTTGGGCCCACCTGGGATGAATAAGGAGGGAAGAAGTGCTCAGGAAATTATCCAGGAGGACTGGGAGAAAAACGCCCCACTTCAAACACCAGCATTTCCCTGATCCTGAAGAAGGTGAAGAAAAGCAGTCCTGGGTGAGCAGACCCAGGCCAGCCCAGCAGCTAAGTGAGGCTGGAAGGTTTAGGGAAATCAGTTCCAGGTCAGCACCGCTGGGGGCCTGTTAGAGATGCAAATTCCTGACCCACCCAGGCCTCCTGCAGTAGAAAGTGGGAGTGGGGCTGGCAGGCTGATGGTGTTTGCACAAGCCCTTCATGTCATTCTGACAGGGTTCAGGTTTCACTGGCTCAGCTAGACTTGCAAGGTTACAGGCTTTACAAGGAACTACCCCTGCGCCAGAGAGGAGACTGAATCAGGGCCCCGGAGGGAGGGGATGGAGGACAAGAGGTTCATCCAGGAAGCCTGCTATTCTTTCCAGTTCTTTCTACAGTCCAATCCTAGAGGCATGACGAACACGGTTTCAGAATCAGTCCTGAATTTAGATGTCCCCCCCCATGTTGGCAAAGGTTCCCAGATAGGGTTAAACAGCACAAGTCCACCCCACTGACAAACCAAGGGGTCAGTGTCCACAGTGAAGGGCAGGAATGAAACTTGTGCTCTGCTCTGTGCGCGAGCATTTCTTCCAGGAAGGCAGGTGACTGTGTGTATTAGGGCATGATTATCCCCAATGAGGTAAGCCTGCCAGGTCAAGGCCACATTCCTGGGGAGAAAGTGATTGCCCCTGAGCCTGAGAGGCCTGGTCATTCCTGGCATCAGTCACCTGGGAGAGATGCTAGTCCTGAGGGCATGGGCTTCGTGAAGGCGGAAGGGGCTCGTCATCACTCTGACTTTCTCTCCTTTGTTGAGACCAGTTTTTTTCAAACTGGGGCTCGGAGACCACTGGCATTAGGAGAACCTGGAAGCTAAAAATGTAGATTCTTCAGCTGTACCTTGATCCCACTAAACCTGATTCCTCCTGGAATGTGGTCGGGAATCCGCATTTAACAGCAAGAGCACAACAACCCTAGGCATTTCTTAAACTTGGGACTAAATGGCCGTGGGAACAGGAATATCACCAGCCAGGCCCAGGCTCTCAGAAACTGGGTGAACACGGGGGCCACTGGGGTTGGAAGGGGCTTCAAGACCCTGAGGATCACCCACAATACCAACTGTAGAGCTTCCCAAGCCTGCTGCAAACCAGAACCTCCTGGAAAGCTTGTGAAAAGCAGATCGCCAGACTCCGAGCCAGAACACAGGCAGGGAAATCTAGGCACAGGGCACCCGGGACCCCAGGGGACTCAGGCCTCAGGCCAGCGGGGACAACACTGACCCCAGATCCCATCTCTGGGCTCCTGTTATTCTGTGTTCACCTCCCTTTTGTCTTCCCGAACTTGCAGGAAACCCTTGGTGTAAAGGGCAGCCTGACCTCGGCACAGATCCAAGGAATCTGGAAGGGTTTTATTCCCACCTTGAATCCAGCATCCTGAGGGGACGAGAGCCCCTCCCGAGGCCCAGGTGGGTCAGTGGAAAGCCTCTGAGGGCCCAGGAAAGGTGTCCCCAGGACACACAAGGAGGCTCTGAGCTCAGACCTCCCACACTGCATGGATCATGCAGAAGCAGAGCTGGAGGCAAGGCTGGGGGATGATGGGCAAGTGTCCCCCCTTGAGGTCACTCTCCAGAGAGGGGCCCTCCACAGTCCCTTTTCACATGGCAGTGGTCAGCCATGGATGGAAGGACACAAGAGGAGCCATGTAACAGCAAGGCCTGGAGATACCAGGAGATACCAGGAGCCAAGAAAGGTTTGTCCTTCACCCAGCCACCACCCCACCCATGGCTGACACACATCACAGGACCTGCTCCACCTCGGACTCTGTAGAACCCCCGAGAATCTGCTTCCGTTTGGAGGTGGGAAGGTATTTTACTAGAGGAGGAGGCAGTCTCTTCTTCCTGTGATATTTTAGCAACATCAAGCACCAACCCAACCTCTGCACCTCTTCCCCTCTGAACTGGGCTGCAGTGTAGGAAAAAACAAAAACAAACAACACACCCAGTTAAATCTGATTTCCAATAAATAATGTTTTGGCATAAAGATGCTTCGAATATTTGTGGGTCATGTTTTTACTAAAAAAGAATTGGCTGTGGATCTAAAATTTCAACTTAGCTGAATGACCCTTAGTTTACGTCTGAAGGTTACCTCTAAGACCGTGGCCAGAAGCCTATGAAGCTATGGAATTCCTGTGAATCCCTCCAAAGCCTTCACTGTATCACTGCACCACAGCTGGGGCAGCTGACTCAGCAGCTCGGAGAAGCACTTGGAAATTCACCACCAGTACAATACCGGATACCCCACCAGGGGCACAAGAGCTACTCCCGACTTGGTGAAATCGAGCTCAGACCAAAAACAGAATATAGGAAACGGGCAAGTTTGCCAGCCCAGCAGCAATGGGGATGCACGCAGGGTTCTGAGTCACAATTACTTGAACAGCTTTCATTTCCATTCAGCGTACTCCAATGGGAAGCAAATGACATTCCTCTTTTCTGCGGGGATGGTTCTTAGAGAGACCAAGGATGGGCATGGGCTGGGCGACGGGGGCGCACTGGGCCATTCGCAGAGCTGACCCTGAAATTCAGACTTCACGTTCCTTATGCTCCAACTCTGAACTCAAGAGTGAGTTCAAGGCTCTTACTCCAAGACACATCCGCGCACGTCTAGCAAGTATGTCTGTGAAACGCTATCAACTGCCTGCTTGCAACGACATGTTCTGAAGTGTTTATAGTTCAGAGGAAAATATGAACACCATATGCACTATATAATGGACAAAGGAATTCTATGTTTATATGTGTATATATTAAGTATGAACCATCTTCGTCTTCAAAACTTAACCTAAAACTGCAGGGAGGTTTGGGGGAATTCTGGGAGGTTTCAAAGAATTTAGTTGAATTTATAGATAGTTTTTGGTTGTAAATTTTTAATTTGACACAAAGATAGTGAGAGAAGAAAGCAGGGACTCTCAGGTGGACTGAGCGCCAAACACTGTCTTTACCTAATCTGTAAGCCTTAGAGAGACACACAAAGGCTGAGAGCCCATCACCCCCAAATCTCACAGATGGCTGGTCAGTGCAGGTTGGTCCCACTTCTACACGCTAGAACTCTAGACCCTC
Source organism: Catagonus wagneri (assembly GCA_004024745.2). Taxonomy (NCBI): domain Eukaryota; kingdom Metazoa; phylum Chordata; class Mammalia; order Artiodactyla; family Tayassuidae; genus Catagonus; species Catagonus wagneri. The sequence continues at coordinate 8,147,333 of PVHT021183631.1, read as the reverse complement.
ATCTTAGAAGGAAGCAAGCCCCTAGCAATGGGCCTGAGGATTGCATCTGAGGAAGGACATACGCCATCACCACCCCAACCCCGCCAGGGAGACCTAGAGACCACTCAGGCACATGGCACTGAAAACAGGTCCCTAGCTCTGTCCCCAAGAGGCCACTCTCTGCACAGGGAGGCAACATGGTGCGGTGGTTAGGAAGACGGGCTTGGGTCTCAGACAGACTGAACTTTCTATCTAAGCTCCATTGCGTGCTAGCTGTCTAATGACAGGCAAGGAACTAAATCAGAGCCTGTTTCCTTAGGTATAAAATGGAGCAGTTAAGCACCTATGCCACGGGTTTCTTTTGAAGATTAAATGAGACAAGGTATATAAGGCGTTTCACATGGTGCCTGACACACAATAAGGACTCAATAACATTTTCCCCCAAATCTGTGATTAAGCCTAAGAATCCTTGCCTTGTTGCAAAGTACCCTGTCACCAAATCCAACTCTCTATCATAAAAATAAGGTTTGTGGTTCCCTGACTATAACAAAACGTATACAGACAACCAGATTAGTTTCACTCCCTCTTACTGGGATCACCCAAGGCCTTCCAGAAAAATGTTAATAAAGTCCATCTATACACAACAGAGCCAAATGATTCCAGAGGCTCAGAACTGAATTGTTTTTAAAGTTTAGCACTGACTCAGTTTAACGACAATTTAGTTCAACCTGTCTCTCTCTTCTCTCCTTCTAGGACTCCTGTTAGGCACATGTTGGTATTCTTCATGTTTTCCCATAAGTCTTTGAGACTCTGCTCATTTTTCTTCATTCTTTTTTCCTTCTATTCCTTTCACAGGATAATTGCATTTAACCTTGCATATCTTCAAGTTAACTGATTCTTTCTTTTGCAAGCTCAAATCTAATGTCGAGACTTTTTTTTCTCTCTTTTTGGCTGCATCTGCCACATATGGAAGTTCCCAGGCTGGGGATCGAATCTGAGCCACAGCTCCAACCACAGGTGCAGAAACACTAGATCCTTAACTCAGTGCGTTGGGCTGGGAATGGGGCCCAAGGCTCAGCAGTGACCTGAGCCACTGCAGTTGGATACTAGGCCCACTGCACCACAACGGGAGTCTCTAAAGTAGAGCCTTCTAGTGAGTTTTTATTTTAGTTATTGCATTTTCATTTCCAGAATTTCTATTTGGTTCTTTTTTAATTTTTGTTTTATGCTTTTTTTTTTAATGGCTGCACCTGTGGCATATAGAATTTCCTAGGTGAGGGGCCGAATCAGAGATGCAGCTGCCAGCCTGCCCACAGGCACAGCAATGGGAGACCTGAGCTGTGTCTGTGACCTACACCAAAGCTCATGGCAATGCTGGATCCTTAACCCACTGAGCGAGGCCAGGGATTGAACCCACATCCTCATGGATACTAGTCAGGTTTGTAACCAGCTGAGCCACAACAGGAACTCCCTATTTGGTTCTTTTTTTATTTCTGTCTTTTTGGATATCTTCTATTTGGTGAGACGTCATTCTCTGATTCTTTACACATGATTTCTTTTAATTCACTGAATACATTTATAATAGCTGAGCTACAGTCTTTGTCTATTAAATCCAACACCTGGGCTTCCTCAGAAAATTTCTATCTCTGGGCCCTGCCTTCCTCCTTCTTTGCATGCCTCATTATTTTTGTAGTTGAAACTGGACCATTTATTTATTTATTTATTTATTTATTTATGGCTGTGCCTGTAGCATGCAGAAGTTCCCAGGCCAGGGAATGAACTTGAGCCACAGCAGTAACCCAAGCCATAGCAATGACAACACTGAGTCCTTAACCACTAGGCCATTAGGGAACTCCAAAACAGGGAAGTGGACATTTTAAAGACCATGTCAACTATGGAAAGGAGCTTCTCCTCCTTCCCCAGGATCTGTTGCTGTTGCCGCTGTTTGTTCAATGACTTTCCTAGACTCACGTTTTGTGAAGTCCGTGTTCTTTGTCATGTGCAGCCACTGAGCTTTCTGATCCATCAGCTTAGTAGTTAGCTAATGATTAGAGAGAGATTTCCTTAAATACTTTTAGATAATAAGCTTCCTACCTTGCTGAGGACTGTGATGTGCGCATGCTGGGACTCGCTTGTGATGCTCCAGCAGGCAGCTGACAACTCTGCCTTAACCTTCACTTCCTGCTCACATAGAACCTCATGGTCAGCAGAGGTAAGACTATAGGGCTTTCGTGGGTATGTGCACAACTCCGCATGTGCATGTGCATTTCTAGATTCCTAAGACTATTCAGAGCTTTCCAAAGTCCCCTGGACATCTCACACTCTAGATTTTCCTTTCAAGATCTTCGGCCAGCCTCTTGATTTCCCCAACTGGTATTGCTACTTTGGGCAACGTGATATTTGTTAAACAGTACTCGTTTTCAATAAATGCCCTGGAAATAGCACTTTCCCACTGAGAAAGCTCTGAGTCAGGTCAAATAGTGACCCAGGGATGGGACTTTTGAGGGAGCTCCAAAATTGTTTGGCCTCCTCCAGTGGCCGTGAGGCTGCTAGATTTCATAACTACCATGGCTGGGAGGCTGCTGGTTTGCAAGGCTACCACAGAGCCTGGAAGAAGGAGATGGGAATAGGGTAATAACTTAAAACACAAAGCTTGCTGCTGTACCATTATTTAGTCACTTGTCTTGAACAGATGCTCCTTGGATTATTGCAAGCCTTTGGTTAAGAACTCTGAAATAATGTTTTTTTGTTTTTTGTTTTTTTTCTCTTTTTAGGGCCACGCCTGCAGCATATGGAAGTTCCAGGGCTAGGGGCCAAATTGGAGCTGCGGCTGCCAGCCTGTGCCAGAAAGAGCAATAACAGATTGGAGCTGCATCTGCAACCAGTGCCACAGCTTGCAGCAACACCAGATCCTTAAACCACCAAGCAAGGTCAGGGATCGAACCTGCATCCTCATGGATACTAGTTGGGTTCTTAACCCACTGAGCCACAAGAACTCCCTGAAGTAACTGATTTTGACAATGTTGGCTAGTGTTCTTATTTTCATGGAGGAGCAGAGTGAGTAAGGTCCTCAGTCCACCATTCCAGAGGTGCTTCCCCCATTACTTCCTGTGTTATCACTTACCCAAATAGATAGGGAAGCATGTTCAAAAGCACAGGGGAAACACCACTCTGCCAGACTGAAGACCATATAAGCAACCAGCCACACAAAAGTGAAGAAGGAATTGCTTTGTCCCTACAGGATGGCCCAGAGCTGAGCCCTCTGCGACCAGGAGCAGCACTGTTCCCAGTATGCTGTGTTCACATTTCTTGCTGTCATAGATCAGAGACATGACTGCCATCAGCAGCCTCCAGCACTGAAAACTGCAGTTCTAAAATGAGACCATCCCCTGGTTATCACCACCACCACTATTCTCATTCAGAGAAAGTATTTATTAAGCACTCATCTGCCCCAGAATTTCAGGGGAGGCCTCAAATACCATGCTGTTGGATGCAATAAGGTTTATGATGGTCAAAGGTTAACGTATTCAAGATATTAACTCTAGGGATAAGTGAAAGTTCTTAGGGGCATGGAATCTGAGTCTGGAAAGGAATCCAAAGATCATCAGGTTTCACTCTCCATCTACAGCCTCCATCAACATCCCCACTAAGGGGTTGGTTCCACCTACACTTGAATGCCTCCCAGTGATGGACAACTCTTTAACATCTTCAGTTGGCCATCC
>PVHT021183631.1:8110228-8142632 GCA_004024745.2 Catagonus wagneri | reverse complement strand
GTATTCAAGATATTAACTCTAGGGATAAGTGAAAGTTCTTAGGGGCATGGAATCTGAGTCTGGAAAGGAATCCAAAGATCATCAGGTTTCACTCTCCATCTACAGCCTCCATCAACATCCCCACTAAGGGGTTGGTTCCACCTACACTTGAATGCCTCCCAGTGATGGACAACTCTTTAACATCTTCAGTTGGCCATCCTAAGTACTGGAAGCTTTTTTTCTCCTTTTTAGGGCCAAACCTGTGACATATGGAAGTTCCTAGGCTAAGGGTCGAACTGGAGCTGCAGCTGCCAGCCACAGCCACAGTCACGGCAACGTGGGATCTGAGTTGAATCCGTGACCTGTGCTGCAGCTCTTGGCAATGCTGGGTCTTTAACCTACTGAGAGAGGCCAGGGATCGAACCAGAATCCTCATGGATACTAGTTGGTTTCTTAACCCACTGAGCCACAACAGGAGCTCCAGTACTGGAAACTTTGTTTTGTGGATAAATGCAGGTGAGACACACTCAGAACTGAGAAGCTGGAGAGAGGGTGGAATGGAGACCAGAGACCTTGAAGATGAATATGGTGATCTGGGGCTATTCCAGGAAAGACGTCACCTAACTTGGATGTCTGCCTGAAAACCAGGTGTGCATTGCCACTGTGGATGACACACCCTCTTATCTTGCCTCAGCAGATAAACATTTCAGTTCAGGTAAAGGGCACTGATAAACCTAAAATGAAACCCTGACACAGTTCAAGGAAGGCGTATAGACAGTAACAGATCAGGTATTAAGAACACAGGCTTGAGAGTCTGACAAACCTGTAGCTGAATCCTGGCTCTGCCTCTTAAAAGCAGGGTGTTCTTGAGCTATTACCTAATAGCTATTACCCAATCTCTCTTAGTTCCTGTTTCCTCATCTGTTAAATGGGGAAAATCATACTGCCTCCCTCACACGGGTGTAGTGGGAGTTAAGTAATATAGGAAAAAGTTCTGGTGCATCATCAAGGCTATTGAGATCGCAAAGCACATGGTTTGGGAGCCTAGAAAATCTGAGCTTAGAGCCAACTGGGGTTTCACTAAGAAAAAGTCACATCAAATCAATCTCACTTCTTTGTTTCTTCTGGTTACCGAGCATGATGCACACTCTTAACTTTAATCAAACAAGCTGGAGGGCTAAACGGATCAAGTGCGTGTTGGAGAGCAGGACAGCTGGGTGGATCTGTAAAGACTCTTTGCATGGAAGGCCCCGATGTTCTTTCCTGGCCCCCTGTCCAGTACAACCTTTTCATTAAATCTCATTAGAACGAAGAGGCAGCAAACACCTTGCTGGGAAAGCATGCCAATTCACTAGCACAAATACTGTAATTCATCTTACCCAAAGCCAGGAAAATGAAATGAAAGAGAGACGTTGTCTGGCATTTGGGTAAAAAAAGAGCCACCTTAACAAGATGAAGGACTGGCTGAGGAGTGGTTCATGGGTCAAGACTCATGTCCACATCCATCCATTCATTCAGTTATTACTTAATAACTGCTGGAGTATCTACTCCAGGCTGGCCACTGCTGAGGAACTATAAAGATAAAGAGACCTAAATCTCTACTCTCAGGGGGTTCACAGTTTAGTGGGACACAGACCTGGAAACAATTTTTTCTTTACTAAGTGTTAAGATGCGCTAAGAAAGAGGGAAGGTCACCCATTACTGCTTTAAGCAATCCAAGGGAGATGAGACTTGGAGTGTCAGCTGGTATTGGTCAGACAACCTGACATGGGAAGGAATGGTTTTCCCAGTACTCTTACAGAACATGCAAAGGCCCTGAGGCACAGCTGGCTCTTCTGGTCACTCTAGACAATGTTTTCACATATATACACTCCCAGTTCACTCCTGTTCACATCTGCCTCTTACCATAGCTGATGAAGAGCAGCACAAAGTTGACGTTTTTGAAGAGTCGGATGATGGAACTTAAATATGAAGCATCAGGGGACGCCAAGGCATAGCTCAGGGACTGGGCCCTGCTGGGGGCATGTTTAGGCTTCTCCTTGAACACTGAAAGGGAAGAAACAGACAGGTCACTGCAATCTCTGTGGTCCCAACACTGCAAAAGCTGACACCTGGATGAGAGCTGAGTTCCTCATCAGAGACAGAGCTCAGCTTCCAGAAGGAAATACTAATTCTTCAGTTAAATCCTTCTTGGCCTCCCTACTTGAAGTTAAACCTCACTGTCAGTGGCTGAGTGGATGCGCCTTTATTCACTTTCGTAAAGGCCTTTGGATGGCCGCAATCATCAGGTTTCCCGAGCAACGATCAAGGATCAAGGAGCCCCTGAATAACCAGCAAGTAACATGCCTCAGAGCACTGACAACAACCCATAGTAACACGGAGATAAAAAGGAAGTGAGAGCTGAGGCTTTGGGATCAGTGAGCCCGGCCTAGGACTCGGCACCAGGCTGCTCCCAAGGGGGAAGGGACGTGTTGCCCACGTTCAGCACAGAGCCTGGCGCACGGCGCCAGGACACGCTCCTGAAGAAGGGACAGGATCTTCTGCTACTGGAAACACCTCGAGTCCATCCCTCGTTTCTCAAAGTCTGAAGCAGGGATCTGCCTCGGGAAGAAACCAGAAGACGAACCCACACTCCTGCAGCAGTGGCCACTCTGACAGGAAGGACTCGGGGTGGGGGAGGGGGGCGGGGTCTACTGTGGCAAAACCAGTCACTCTTAAGTTCTACTTTCAGTACAACTGGTGCAGTCTGTTTCCCTGCACTGACTGCTGTTCGGGTCTCTGGGGTTCAGATCAGTTTAACCAGTTCTTTGGCTAAACTGGGCCCCTAACTGGGACCAAGTAAGCACCATGTGGGCCCCGATAAGGTCAGCAGGCTGTCTCCAGTGAGAGGAAGCTCTGGAAATGAGGTTTTCTGACTTTGAGATCAAAGGCCTACCCCCTCCATCCAGATAACCCTCCAGCCCAGAGTTCAGAGCCCTGCTTCCTCCTTCTCCGGAAACAGTCCTGGATAAGTTCCCACCGCTGGCAACCTTGTGTCCCTTGTCTAGCCCATTCAGCCCTCTTCTATCAGGAGAAAGAAATCAAGGCTAAGGGCTTTTGAACTTCTACAATAGCAGCTGTTTGCTCATGGATTTCACAACCACAAACCACAATTCAGATAAGATTTTTCAGTTCTTTACTCAGTGAGCTACTCCATGTACTTACCAGTAAAATGTCAAGTGTGGAAATGTCCTACCTGCAGGATCTCAGCTACAAAGAACACAGAATCTGGGGCTGAGCCCATGACAATTTGAAACTTCAAGTCTAGCTGAGATTTGCTCCTTCCTGTTCTCAACCACAGCCCCACAGCATCTCACCTTCCCAGGGACCCCAAGTCTGCTGCCCAGAGAGATCCCATGAGCTCTGAAGAGCCATTAGGCAGTCCCTCCTCATTGCGGACCCCAGGAAGGGGGTGAAATAGTGAGCACAGCTGGATGAGGCACGTGATTATAAAACTGTTTGGCTCTAAAGGTGAGGTTGTCAGCAAGGAATGCAACCTCAACACGTGGCGTGGAATTTCAGATATTAAGAAGAAAGCTGGTTTACCTTGGAGACAGGTGACTCACTGAAATAAAGACCTCTCCTACATTCTTTCTGAATGTATCAGAGCTTGAGTAATATCACTCAGATGATAAATGAGGAAATAAATTATACTAACCAAACATCTCAATGAATATGTATATAATTAATTAATAGCAACTCTCTGAGGTTGGTAGTTGGGATCAACTGATACAAGGCTAAGTAAATAGTGTATGCTTTTCTCTCTTTTTGTATTTTCTACATTTTTCCATAATAAGCATATCTTACATTTTTAAAAAGCATTTTACTGTATAGCACAGGGAGCTATATCCAGTGTCCTGGGACAGACCATGATGGAAAATAATATAGAAAAAATCAGAATGTATATATATATGTATGACAGGGCCACTCTGCTATATAGCAGAAATTGGCACGACATTTTGAATCAACTATACTTTAATAAAACAATTTTTAAATAAATAAAAAGCATTTTAAAATGTAGTCCAAAGCATTTTCAGGTGAATGAATGAGATTATCAGAGCTTGCAGGTCAATCTTGTTTTGTTTTCTCGTGTTCCAGAAATTTAGAGTAGGGAGTAAAATAAACTTAGGCTTGACTCCAGTCTCTGCCACTTACTATCTAATCTTGAATAATTTCTTTAACTTCCCTCAAGTTTTGGTTTCCTCTTTTTTAAGTGAGGCTGATAATGGTACCTTGCCTACAGGGCTGCTGAGGAATCAGTGAGATCAGACACGCTCAGCACAGGGCCTATGATGTGCTCACTGGGGCTTCATCAGGGGGATCAGCAGGCTGACCCTTAATTCTAATGAGGTCACACTGGGGAGCTGGCGAATTACAACTAAGCTTTACTGAGCGGCTAACAAAGTATACAGGCCCAGCTAGCACTGCCTTGGCAGTAACTACTCAGGCTAAAACACTTGAAGTCCACTAGAAGCCTGGCTTCTGGTTTCTATAAATATATTTTATAGAATACATGGTGCCTAGAATGGTGTTTGAGGGCCATGTTTACAAGGTCCTGACCCAAGTCAGCAGGGCCGCCTGCCACCCCGCACCCCTTCTTAAGTCTACTAATGACCTTACCGATGATGACAAGGATGAAAAGCAGAGTGGCCACACCTGCTATTATGTAGAACATGATGCTGATGTGGTAGGCAAGCTCAGCCTTGTCTTTGATGTTGGGCACCAGGACAGGAGGGACCAAGAATCCAATGGCAATTCCAAGCTACAGAAGACAGAGACAATCAATGATAGGACCAATGGCCAAGAGGTGACAGCACACATTTAAGAGATTCCTAGTAAGGATCCATAACCTGCAACTTCCAGTCCTTCTTAAAACTGGAACAGTGATGGTTCCCCCCTCAAGACACTCTCTCTCTCTCCTTTTTTTTTGTCCTTTTGGGGCCATACCCATGAAATATGGGAGTTCCCAGGCTAGGGATTAAATCAGAACTGTAGCTGCCAGCCTACACACAGACACAGCAACCCAGGATCAGAGCTGCTTTGCAACCTACACCACAGCTCACGGTAACGCCAGATCCTTAACCCACTGAGCGAGGCCAGAGATTGAACCCAGGTCCTCATGGATACTATTTGGGTTTGTCATTGCTGAGGCACAACAGGAACTTCCAGAGATCTTTATTTTGACTGACAGCTCAACTCACACAGCCCTGACCACCCTCACTATTAATACCTAGAAAAAGATCGTTTGTTTGTTTTGCTTTTTAGGCATACACCCATGGCATATGGAGGTTCCCAGGTGAGGGGTCTACTCAGAGCTGTAGCTGACAGCCTGCCCCACAGTCACCACAAAGCAGGATCCAAGCTGTGCCTGCGACCTACACCACAGCTCACAGCAACGCCAGATCTTTAACCCACTGATCGAGGCCAGGGACTGAACCCACAACCTCATGGTTCCTGGTTGGATTCTTTTTAGCTGAGCCATGACAGGAACTTCCCAATAACTAGAAAAAGATTATAGTTGGGGTTTTTAATGCAAGCTGGCTCTTCTCTAGCCACAAACTAATAAGAATGGTTCCTATATCCCCATCTCCATGGTAGAGTAAAAAAAAGCATTGATTTTGCTTTTGGTGCCACTTAAATTCTTGTTTTTTTTCCTTTTTTAGGATGTAGCTGCCAGCCTACACCACAGCCACAGCAACGCTAGATCCTTAACCCACTGAGCGAGGCCTTAACCCACTGAGCGAGGCCAGGGATCGAACATGCAACCTCACAGTTCCAAGTCAGATTCGTTTCTGCTGCGCCATGATGGGAACTCCTTGGTGCTGCTTAAATTCTTGATTTCCATGAATCTGCTAACCTGGAGCTGAAAGATCAGCTAAGGGAAAATTCTACACCCTACAGCCCCCAAAACTTGCATTCAGTGAGAGATGGAAGCCTAAGGCTGTCACCACAATTACAATGTAAATGCTTAAATTCATTGTGTATCTTAGTAATTACAAAGCATCTGTGGTGTGAAATCACAAACTACTCTACGAAGTTATACACACAAGACAAGGGCACACGGAAACTGGCTATAATACACACACACACACACACACACACACACACACACACACACACACACACATTCACATCAACAAGTTGAAACATCTTCATATCTGTGTTGGAGTTCAAACTCCAGCAGCTGACAGATAACATGCCTTGGGTGTTGCCAAGGTCAGAACTGCCTCAATTCAGGAGTAACTGGCTATGATTCAACTCCCCAAACCCTCTGTCACACGAAATACCAAGGCAGAACTTGGAAAACAGCATGAGAATTCAGATAAGCCTCTAATCCTAAGACCGAGAGAAGCCAAGTCTTTTGTCATAGTTGCCACTTTTCCTTTATTGAACTTGAAAGCAACTGCAAACAGAGAAGCAATTTGCTTTCAGGCCAGTTATCAGCTGATGATTCTGACTGATTTTCCAGCCTGTCAATGATAGCCATTCAGGGTAGCTACTTTCTCAACTCTGGAATATTTTCAAGTCACCATCAGTAGTCTCAGCGTAGGGTTTTTCCACTGTATACCACTATACAATCAACAAATCAGACTGGTCTTTAATGCATCTATTATGCGCAATGTATTCTGCTAGATTTTTTCACAGAGTACAGTGATGTACATGGCAGGGTTTCTGCTTCATGGAGCTTTACAATCTAGTGAGGCAGGGAGATTCAAAGGAAAGACACAAAAGGGAACACAAACGGTTATATTTATGGGTTGAAATTATAGAATGTTAATAGTTTGAGAGTTCCTTTCTCATCCTCTATCACAACTCCAGTCGATTACTGGAAGACCAAACGGAGGCTAAGGGAGATTAAGATTTGGTAGGTGAGTGACTCATTCAGGGTTACACAGAGTTCTGGCAAGAATCAAAATGATGGAGTTTCTGTTGTGGCTCGGCAGGTTAAGAACCAGACTAGTATCCATGAGGATGTGTGATCGATCCCTGGCCTCGCTCAGTGGATTAAAGGATCCAACACTGCTGTGAGCTGCAGTGTAGGTCACAGATGTGGCTCTGATCTGACGTTGCTGTGTCTGTGGTGCAGGCTGGCAGCTGCAGCTCCATTTCAACCCCTAGCCTGAAAACTTCCATATGCTGTAGGTGCAGCCCTAAAAAAAAGAAAAAGAAAAAGAATTGGGATAAGAAAACAAAGCTCCTACAGATAACAAACAAGGACCTACTGCATAGCACAGGGAACTATACTCAATATCCTATAATAATCTATAATGGAAGAGAATGTAAAAAAAGAAAAAGTCACTTTGCTGTACACCTGAAACTAACACATTACAAGTCAACTGATTTTTCAACAACAATTTTTTAAAAAGAAGGAAAAGAAAACAGGTTTCCTGGCGTCTCCAGTAAGTTCGTCTTCCTTGGGGCTGGCAGTGCCCTTCGGGGCTAAGGGCCTTGAGGAAGGCCCAAGGGAGCGGCTCCTTCACGAGAGAAGATATTCAGGTCCTTGGAACTTTATCTGATCCTCGCTCACACACATTTGTCAGACTTGAAGTTCAGTTTCTTAACTGCTGATCTCTAAGACGCTGGAGGTAAAAATCTGCCATAGACAGAGGTACAAACGCCACCTTCGGAGCCAGCAACCTGAGCCACTGTGCCCTATCTGGCCTCCCAAGCACTGTGGAGTTGCAGGTCTAGAAGTTACGTAGTACCCCAGAGGGTCCCTTTTGCAAGAATGAGGGAACATAAGGGACATCACTCAAGGTCCTGGGATCCTTTCATTCTTGAAAGGACCCTGATGTAGGGTGACCCAATTCCCAGTGAGCTTCTGCCTCAAGAGATAAGTCCTCCCAGCTGGTTCCACGCCTGACCCCTCAGTACCCACCCCCATCCTCCATCTGTACCCTAAGCCTGGGTGAGTGGCGTGCCAGCCTCTCGATGGAGCAGCCAGCACAGGGGCTCGAGGCAACTCTGGCCAGGTAGCGACGCTGTCTCACGGTGACCTTCCTCCAGGAGGAAATCGGCGCTGCAGTTCTTTCATGCCCAGTGTGGAAATCGAAACTTAGGGATTGGACTGTAAACTGCTGCCTCTTTTCCCAATGTAGAAATCGAAACTTAGGGATTGGACTGTAAACTCCTGCCTCTTTTTTACTTTTTTCTTTTTTTTTGGTCTTTTTAGGGCCACCCCCATGACATGTGGAAGTTCCCAGGCTACAGGTTGAATCAGAGCTGCAGCTGCCGGCCCACACCACAGCCACAGCAACGTAGGATCTGAGCCGGATCTTTAACCCACTGAGCTGAGCTAGGGATCGAACCCAAGTCCTCATGGCCACTAGTCAGGTTTGTTACCACTGAGCCATGACAAGAACTCCCTTTTTCCTGCCTCTTGAAAGCTATGTTAGGTAAGTGTGCATAGCTCTACACCCAACAATTAGTTCCTATGTCTGTCTCTCAGCAGGTGCTCAGTCACGATGGCTAGTTGGACAGATAAATGAATGCATGTTAGTGGAAGACCCCGTCTACACAAAGCTGGCAGAATCACACAGGTCTGCCCATTAGGGTCCACATTCTTCCTACAAACCACACTGTACTCACAGTAGTAAGGAAAAAAAAAATGAGTGTAGGAGACTATGGGAAGTGGGCAGGACGGCCAACTAGTTTTTGAACACCTACTAGGCATTGAGTATCTAACATAACTTATCTTTTTCTTTTAACCCAGCACTTTCAGGCCATACCTGCAGCATGCAAAAGTTCCGGGGCCAGGGATCAAACCTGTGCCACAGCGGCAACCTAAACCACAGCAGTGACAACGTTAGATCCTTTACCCACTGCATCATCAAGGGAACTCCTCACCCAAGAACTTTCACAGCGAAGACAAAAATGAGAAAAATTGATGGTCGGCATCCAGCCTAGGGTCCCACATGCAGGCAGCTGAAGAGCTGGGCTCCTAAACCAGTCCTGCCTGAATCCAGGCCCCAGCTCACCTCCCGCCTCCCAGGAAATGTCTTTGGTGTGATACTAGGCAATAAAGAAGCCCATATTTTCATTCCTTTGAGTTCTGTTAAGTATTCAATAGGAAACCACCAAGGTAAAAACCAGAGACCCGCAGCCCAAGTCAGTGTAAGAAGAATTTAAGGAGTGAGGGAAATGCTGCTTTCCTCAGCTAGCCTGTACCTTTCCCGCGCTCACAGAAAACTGAAGACCCAGGCCATGAACAAATTATTAAACATCACCGCTGACTGGTTTTGACTTGCCTTACATCCCAGCATTTGTTCTAGTTTTATTGTCCTCAACAAAATACAATCATAGCAAAACACACTATACACAAATACACAATATACAAGTCACAGTCTTAGCTCTTCAGAGCCTATGAGCCTAATCGTAATGATGCACTTCACCCCAAAAGAAGATGTTTAATCAAAATTGGGTAAATGGGGAGTTCCCGTCATGGCGCAGTGGTTAACGAATCCGACTAGGAACCATGAGGTTGCAGGTTCGATTCCAGGCCTTGCTCAGTGGGTTAAGGATCAGGCGTTGCTGTGAGCTGTGGTGTAGGTCACAGACGCGGCTCGGATCCTGTGTTGCTGTGGCTGCGGCATAGGCCGGCGGCTACAGCTCCTGTTAGACCCCTAGCCTGGGAACCTCCACATGCCACAGGTGCGGCCCTAAAATGACAAAAGGCAAAAAAAAAAAAAAGAAAAAGAAAAAGAAAAAGGGGGTAAATGGGAGTTCCCTTTGTGGCTCAGTAGAAACAAATCTGACTAGCATCCATGAGGACGCAGGTTCGATCCCTGGCCTCACTCGGTAGGTTAAGGATCCAGCATTGTTGTGGCTGTGGTGTTGTGCTCTGATTCGACTCCCTGACTGGAAACCTCCTTATGCCACAGGTGTGGCCCTAAAAAGACAAAAAAAAAAAAAAAGGACGAATGAAGGGTGGATTTGGTTTTTGCCCTTTCTGCCAACTCAAGGGTGATATCTAAACACTGCTGCAAGAGCAGTGGTCTCACAAGCACTTCCAGAGCAAATGTCACAGTTAAAAACATCCCCTGCAGCCTGAGGGCTTTGGGTGACAGGAAGAAGCCATACGTTGTGTCATGTATCACTTGTCATTCTGTTTTTCTCTGTTTGTTTTTTATTTTTATTTTTCATTTTTTTTTGCTTTTTAGGGCAGCACCTGTGGCATGTGGAGGTTCCCAGGCTAGGGGTCAAATGGGAGCTCCAGCTGCTGGCCTACACCACAGCCACAGCAATGGAGGATCCAAGCTGCGTCTGAGACCTACACCACAGCTCATGGCAACGCTGGATCCTTAACCCACTGAACGAGGTTAGCGATAGAACCTACAACCTCATGGTTACTAGTCAGATTCATTTCCATTGCGCCACAATGGGAACTCCTGCTTTTAATTTTTTTATTTTTAAAATTTTATTATAGTTGATTTACAATGTTCTGTCGATTTCTGCTATACAACAAAGTGACCCTATACACATTTACATACATTTTTTCCCCATATTATCCTCCATCACGAGTGATTAGATATAGTTGCCTGTGCTATACAACAGGATTATACTTGTCATTCTGGCTCATGCTCTTGGCAGAACAAAAATAAACCCAGAAAACCACCAGGCTGCAACGGCGGTAAGATGCCCACACTTGACCCATCAGACAACACGTGTTCTGTCGGCTCACAGATCCACAGAAACACTGCCCCATCACCATCCACGTAGGGCATCCCTGCAAAGCCCCAAGTTATGACGGAATCAGAACCCTGGTACAAAGCTGCCCTCGCAATGCTGCCTGGTCATGAACAGGCTCGGGACATCGAAGGATAACCCCAGGGCATCCACAAAAGGCACAGCGCTCTGTGTCAACCCCATGGTGAGGGCTTGGTCCTATGGGAACAAGGAGAAACCATTGGCCCCCATCTGAGCCCTCTGCCAGGGTTCCAGGCACCTCATCCTCCTGAGCCAGCCCCCTGGCCAGCAGGAGGATGCTTCTCTTGGTAGGAGGCAACCACCCAGTAAGCAGGTTTTCACCGGCCCAACCTCATTCCTCCTCGGTCCATTCCTCCCCCAGACACACCCCCCCCAATCAGAGGAGGGTCAGCCCACTCTCAGCCCCGAGGCTGGAATCCATTGCCTCATTCCCTCCCCTGGGCAATGTCACCAGGTCAGGATGCATGTCTCTCAGATTTCAGGGCTCCCAGGACCTGGCTTTCTGGAGCCAAGGGTCAGAAATGTCCCCCTACTGGGTCAGCCGCTTTCCCTGCAGCAGAGCCCCTGGTCTCCTTATGGCCCAATCGGGGGTTCACCTTGCTCCTCAAGGAGCTCACACACAGGCGGTTCAATTTAACAGGGAACATTGTTCTTTCAAAATGAACCCTCATCCTTCCTCCTTTCTTCCCCAGCATCCCTCAGAGACGTCATTACTCTATACGGTAGTTAAGGGCTCAGGCTCTGGGATTGCAAAGGTCTGAGTCCACATCTCAGCTCTGCGGTTACTAGATGTCTGACGTTGGCAAGTTAATTCCCCTCTCTGTGCCTGTTTCCTACTCCACAAAGGAAGGTACTACCTAGTTCTTACCATCTAGCTCAGGGGGTCACTCTGAGGGCTCAGAGCTCATCTGAATGGACTATTCAGCAGAATGCTTTACGCCAGGAGGGCTCACTCCCCTTCTGCTCCCCACCCCACATACTCTCACAGCAAAGGCGACAGGCAGGTGTGGAGAGGCCCTGAGACTCAAGAAGAGGTGCTGGTTGAACTATGGCCGCCCCACAACCACCTCCCGTGGTCCTCTGCCTCATCCAGCACCCTCTCTCCGCCCTTTCTCATCTCTCAGTCCCCTTATGCCCACACTGTCCCAGCCCCTCCCCAGCTTTCCTTGGATGCCCTCTTTCCCTCTCTGCCCCACCCCTTTCAGGGGCTTTGATCCGCCCCCCCCAGCAGCCAGCACAGCTTACTCAGGTACACAGTCCTCAGCACAGCTCTGACCACATGATCCTGCCCAAGGACCTGCGAGGAGCCAGCCCTCTGCCAGGGAGGACCAAGTCCAAACCCCCTCATCCTGTTGTTCTTGGCTTTCCTCACCTCCAGGCCCATCTCCATCTGCTTCCCTGAATGTCCTCAGATCGAATGATTCACAATTGCATCCTTTCATCTTCTGGCCTCCACCTTTACCCCAACAGATTCACTGCTTGCAAAGGTCTTCCTCTTTGAATCTGTGAGAGTCTGTCTCAGCCTCAGTTCCTTCACTGGTTTTCCTTGACTATCCCAGGAAGGCCTGATCTCCTTGCCCTAACTCCTCTAATCCTTTGGCTTTCGGACTCTTCTGTGATCCTGGTCCGGCGCCTGGTCAACAGAGCAGGGTTTACTCGATAACTGGGCATGGAGTGCATGGGCTTCAGTTCACTGACAGGTCAGGAAAACACCACTTCGTTCCAGATTAGATGTGCGCCCAGACAGGAGAAAGATGTGGCTAGAAACTGAAGTCTAGGCAAGGCTCTCAGAGAAAGTGTGCTATTTAAAAAAATAAATAAATAAAATAAAAATAAATAAATTAATAAACATGGTTGGGCAAGTTCTCTTGTGTCACAGCAGGTTAAGTATCCAGCATTATCGCTGCAGCAGCTTGGGTCGCTGTGCTGCTGTGATGCGGGTTCGATCCCTGGCCTGGGAACTTCCACAAGCCACAGGTGTAGCCAAATAAAATAAAATAAAATAAAGGTATAAAATAAAACGTCTAAGTAAAAAAAAAAACAAAACAAAAAATATGGCTGGGGTTGTTTTAAAATCAGCACCACCTAAAAGATATATTTAGGTTCGATTTAGATTTTCATACACCAGGTTTGCTTAAAGCTGATCAACTTATACAAGGAGTCTTAAAGCACAGAGTGTGACGCGAACCTACACAAGGGTGTTTCCATGTGATGGGTGACCAGGCTCAAGGCTGTATCTACACATGTCTAGGTACACTAGCAATGGCCTTCATGATCCAAAGACTAACTGGACACTAAGGGTCACAAATACAACAGTTCAGGAAAACTTAAGCTACACAGACAAATGTAAGAAAATGTTACTATATAAAGGATCATTTAAGTCCATGCAGAACTTACGGGAACTAAAATGTGCTACAAATGCAGTATGTCTAACTTCCACCCCATACAAAACACACCCACCCACTCCTGGGGCTGCATGTGGACACTAGTACCTCAGGCGTGGACAGTGGGGCGCCAGCAGGGAGGCCACTGCTACAGCCTCTCTCCCAGGACCACATCCACGCAGGAATTACACACAGAACTAACTCAGGAGTGATTTCAACACTCACGCCCATCCCCACACCTGGCGTGGACATTTAAGCACCACAAAGATGGTGCTGCTGAAGCCAGTTTGCATACTCAGTACGCACTGCTAGTATTAACATCTCTCTCTCTCCTCTTGACCACTGTCACTTAGACATTTGTTTACAGCGAGTGAAAACACTACACTTCAGTTATTAGGGAATTACTAATCTGGGCAAAATGATGCACAAAGGCTCCAGGGTCCCCCGTACAGGGCTCAGTTAGAGTCCCTGCTAAAAAGGAACCTGTGGATGAGGCTCAGGGTATCCTGGGATGTGTCCTGGATGCCCCTGAAAGAAGCAAGGAGAGCGAGGTGGCTGCTGGGCACTGAGACACTAAGGTGAACACAGTTCAACATGAGGACGAGCTCCCAGCCACCCAGGCAGTTCCTAGGAACTCACCATGGGCCACACTAACGTGCATGCAAAGCCCACTCACATGACTGTATTTTTGAAATTCCCAAATCCAAGCCTTTGGCTTCTTCTCAAAAGGCCAAGACAGGATTAGGAGATAGCAGACCTTTAGAAACAAAAACAGCCCCATTGATTTAGGGGAAAATCACCCATGAAAGGGGTTTATGGATTTTAAAGGCTAAGCTTAGTCCCTAAGAACTTGAGAAGCAGGGTCACAGCTGGTCAACTCTAGACTTTCTTAGAGTCCCTCCCCAATCACAGTGTTTGTCCTCAAATTTGTGACTGTGCTGGTGGCTTATATAACCTTGACGCTCTGATTTCCTCAGTCCTATGGGGGAATGACTTTAGGGAAGGGCAGGAGGCAGCAGCTAGTGAGCTCAGGACATCCTGTAATAAAGATGCCCCAGGGAGGTAAGAACAGTGATCACGGCTGACCCACTGTGCTGGCCACACCACAGCTACCGTCCTAGGCACCGCTAATCACTACACACACACACACACACACACACACACACACACACACACACTCTCTCTCTCTCTCTCTCTCTCTCTCTCTCTCAGTGTCTGTTTTAAAACCGATAAAACTAGCATTTAAGTAGCTTGTCATAGAACAGCAAGTATTCTAGGCTGAGCTTCAAGCTCAAGCCATGGATACAATATCTAAAGCCTTAACAATGTGGCCAAATAAATGCTCAGGTCTTGGCCATTATTCAAACAAGAAGGAAGTCAATTTTATCACCCACATAAAGAGTACTGTGTCCTAGGCAGTGTACTAGATGATTTTTCACACGTTACTTCATTTAATCCCTTACAACCACCCCGTAAAGTTGGCAGGATTATCTCTGGTTAGGTTTTTACAGATAAGAAAACTCTAACTTGCCCAAGGTCACCGAACTTCTAATGGCAGAATGGAGATTCAAGCCCACGGCAATCTGACTCCAAATGCCTTGATGAAACCGGGTGAATAAAACAGAAGCAACTGCCCTCCTGACAACTCCTCCAGTCTTCACAGGCTCAATTCCATCATTCAAGCACCTTGCATGTGTCCATCTACTGGAGGAAGCAATCAGGAGAGGTGTCTCAAGTTTTCTTGATCACTTAGTCTCACTCTATGAGGTTTTCTTGTTCTTACACAATGTGACTTTTGCTTGTTTTCCATGTAGGGTGTTTGTGGCTCCCCAGCTAGATTTTAACACTGTGAGGACAGGGACATTGACCAGCATTTCCTTGTGGGACCCCTCCACACACCATGCCCAGCACAATGCCAAGAACAGAGATGGGGCTCAGGAAATACTTTCTGAATAAAGAGATGACCTTCAGAAATATGCAGCTCAAATCTAACTCAAGAATTTCCAGTCTCCTCTACAGCAAACAAGTTGGGCACCGCCAAGGTTTGCTGTGTTACAAGGGTTTGTCACCAAAAGAAAGCAGATGCAAGGTGGAAGGACACCAACTTGGGCTTCCGCAAGATGAGACATGGAGGCTACTGTGATATAGGCTGATCAACTACCCGCCCTCAAACCAACACTTAATATTTACCCAACACCACTGATACCTAGCACCACACTACAACGTAAGGGAGGAGACAAGAGATGCAAGACAAAGAACCCACATCACCAAGCTTCAAAGCAGCCAGTATACCTTGATCTTGACCTACAGCCCGGGCTGGGTTTCCTCTGTATCCTCAGGAAGTGCAGGGTATTAAAGAGCAGAGGTACTCTGGGCTCTAAACAGAGAAGGCCCTAGGCTTAGGGGAGGGGCCTGAGGTCTACAGGGAAATTTCTTTGATTAAAAAAAGGAATATTGACAAATGGATTTTTTTTTTTTTTTTTTTTTTAGCTAAGCCTCATATTTGTGCTGCTTTCAGTTATCAACTCAAGAGCTTCCTGGAACACACATACCTCCTTAAGGGTAGGTGTTCCTCTTGGAATTGTCCTTGTGGTGACACCTGCAAAGGCTCAGTCCTGGTCTAGGTGACAGCAGATGCCAAGGTTCCTCTGCACCCCTTTTCTGAGTGCTGGCCTCACTGCCGGCTTCTGGGGGGTCTGTCTAATGATAGAGTTGATGGCCTACAATCACAGGTTCTTAGAACTTCCCCTAAGACTCAGCTGGAGGAGAGGAAAAATGAGAGGCATGTTTCTAATCGCCAGGCTAGGAAAGGGGCAGGATACAGACTCACTGTCTCCACTGCGGAGACAGTGCAAAGCTCCACTTAGACACTTTGGCACTTCCAACAACTCCGTCCCAGACGCCAGTCCGAAGCAGCTGACAGATGGACCTGACTGTCCCCTGTGCTGCTGCCACATTCAAACTAATCCCTCGCTGCCTGATGACAGATGGCGAAACGGCCCAAAGCAGAACTGTCTGCTTTGTCTGCAACGTCACGTGCTGTCATTCCTAAAAAGAGTTTATGTGACAAGACGTTTCTAATCCTCCCAAGTTTTCCTCTCAGTCTGGTTGAGCTTTCGGGGTGACAGCCACCACCCTTCTGGTTTTCAGAGGTGAAACTGGACCCAGTGCCTTACACACAGGCAGTTCCTGGAAGAGGGGTTTCTTAAAGTGCTGCCAAAAGCCAGACCAAGTTCCTCTCACTTCAGGGTACGCCTCCAGAGAACAGACAGGCTGGACTCCAGGTAGCTTTTCCCTAAGAAGTCAACTTCCTAAGGTAACGAGCCCTGCCTCGTAACCCCAGAGAAATATCTGGAAAGGAAAACAAATCTAAACCTTGCACCATGAAAACTCTTAAGTGACCCATATCTAACACCACCCCAAGAAAGGAGCACTGCCAGCTCTGGCCCCGGGACTCAGGGACCTGCTTATGCAGGGTCACCTCCTTTTCCGCGTGGCCCGACACTTCCCCTGCTCTCACTTCATCAGGGATGCCTTACAGTCTGGTCTCTCTGAAGTGTGAACTCAGGAACTTTTCTTCCCCGTTCACCACTGTGTCTTCAGAGCTGCATCCTCAGAGCTCAGAACGCTGGGTGGCACAGAGCAGATGCTCCATAAATATGTGTTCCATCGATAAGGAAAGGCTGAGGTGCACTGTCTCAACAAAGCCACAGCTCCCAAGAACTGAGCGCAAAGGTCAGAGGTTGCGCCCCATAAATGGACGTGTAGCCGCTAATCCAAGGTTGCGTGCACTTCAAGAGACAGGCAGGCCAAGGCGCTGCGGGCCTCCACTCACGGACTTTCATTTGTCCCCTGATCTGCCGGCATGTAGGGAGAAACAGGGAAGGTGGCCAGAGGGGATGCAATCCAGGACAAGGAGAAGTCAAGGACAAGCAAAGACTGGATGTGGCCAGGGGCCTGTGTGGCTTTTCGACAAGGGACAGCGATCTGGTCCAGGTGGGCACACCCTAGTAAAGGACGTGGGTTTTTGTGGAGTAGCAGCGGAATCCAGGGCTAGCTTTCCTGGGGGAAAAAAAAAAATAGGGTACCCTCTTCCCTAAGGAGAGAGAGAAGAATTTCAGGGAAAGAATAGTCAACATCATCACCAGGGCTGTCTGAGGCCCACGGGTCCCCACTCACTAGCAGGGGTCAGTGCCACTTGTGAAGGGTAAGGGGCCTAGGAGAAGGTGTGGTGAGACCGGGGCCCTCAGGAGAAGACTTCTCACTCCCAGGCCCGATCTCCTGACCGCAGGGATGAAGTTGATCTATTGTTCGGCCACCACTGCCGTTTCCTACACTGAAGAGAGGAGCCATCCAGGACACATAGACTGAAAAGCTACTTTGTGTCAACCCCTGGCGAAAAGCCCTTCTGGGCCTCAAAAGGAACTGGAATGGTGGGCAGACCTCAGAATGCTGCATCCTCAGAGCTGCAGCATGGCTCGGGTCGGAAGGACCAAATCAGCAGGGATGCTCTGGAACCCAGAGGCTTTGGGCACGGCTCCTACAGCCAGCATGACCGGGACGCCTTCTGAAATGAGGAGCTGACTCTCAAGCCAAGTATGATGATCCCTGTAAACTGAGAGTGGCCTCTAATCAAGTTCCTACTTTACCAGATAGATAGGACCTGATTCGTGTACAGGAAGCTCTTTTACTCTGAGTGTCATGAGGCAAGTTCAGAGTCTCTCCTTTTTTTTTTTTTTTTTGGCCGCACCCATGG
The DNA here is from genome assembly GCA_004024745.2 of Catagonus wagneri. Classification (NCBI taxonomy): domain Eukaryota; kingdom Metazoa; phylum Chordata; class Mammalia; order Artiodactyla; family Tayassuidae; genus Catagonus; species Catagonus wagneri. The sequence continues at coordinate 8,124,767 of PVHT021183631.1, read as the reverse complement.
CATATGGAAGTTTCCAGGCCAGGGACTGAATCCGAGCTGAAGCTGCAACCTACACCACAGCTGTGTCAACACTGGATCCTCTACCTACTGTGCTGGGGCGGGGATTGAAACCACACCACCATAGCCATAGAGACAATGCCAGACCTTTAACCTGCTGTGCCACAGTGCGAACTGCCAGAGTTTTTTTTTTTTTTTTTAAGGGCATTTAAAATGTAAACAAACAATAAACAAAAATAAACAAAAGACAATTTAAAAAGAATACATTTATACAAGATTTCACAGCATTTAAGGCACCTGCACATCCAGCATATAACCTGGGCCTCAAAACCATCCAGTGAGGTGAATTACAGGATGCCCACAGCACAGGTGAGGAGCAGCCTTGTGCCGGGCCCATCCCTTTCTCCCTTTCACAACTGAGTTTAATCAACCTGCCAAAGTCACAGAGTTAATGGGCGGTGATGTAACATCCAGACTTGTGACAGTCCCATTCCCAGCCCTGCTCTCTTCCCACAAAGCCCTGCTCAGCCACCACGAGCAAGCCAGCAGCCAGGCAGCCCAAGACACGGTCTGAGACGCAAGGTGAACCAGGAACTGAAGGGAGTCCTTTGCAAGGGGGTTTGTTCTATACCTAACGCATGAGTCTGGCTCATCATAGAGTGGATAACAGTTACTCTGTCCGTCTTATCAAAGTTCTCGCTGGACAGTGAGTCAAGCAGTGCAGGGGGAGAATAACACCTCTGAGAGTCCTTAAGTGAAGGGACAGCAGACTCCTGGGCCCTTGAATACCACTCCTGACCCCCACAGTGGCCTTGCGAGAACCAAACATCCCCAAGGAGGACTTGCCTTTACTCCACAGATAAAGCCATTGCTGACATGCCTGTCCCAAGGTCAGCAGCCAAGAATGTCTCCTAGTGGCCTGGTCTTCCCACGCCTTGCTCCCTCGAGCCAGCCAGCCCCAAGGAGGGGGAGCTTTACCACCTGCAGCTCTTCCTGAGGCCCTGCTTCCAGTGCTTAGAGGTGAGGAAACAGGTGGAGGGGACTTTCTTAGAAGGTTCACTACACATAAAAGGTGAAAAAGCTTAGTAAGAGGCTTGGGTCCGGCTGCATTCTTTCCCCACCCACCACCTCGCAGCCTCCTGAAGCCAAAGTTGAGGCACTACTCAGTGGCAATCCAGAACAAGCTCTAGACTCTTCCTTCAGCAATGAGAAGACGGTGCTCCGGTGTAAAACCAGAAGAGCAGTCACCCATCTTTCCATCCACATAGTCTCAGACCCCACCAAGTGCCAGGCATGGCCTCCTCTAGCCTGTGTTCTATGATCAAGGTCTTGTTGGGGGTGTCCCGCTTCTAACAGGGTGATGATACCAGCTTCGACCTAACCGATCAGCAAGGAGAGGGGACAGCGGGTCTGCTTAAGTTCCCCACCTGTGGCCCCAGAGGAGAGGGAGGATGTGTCAGCAAATATCCCTGGGACAGCAGCTGAGAATCCAGAGGTTCCAGAAAGAATGTTGCAGAACCTAAGTTTGACGGGGTGGGAGAAGACAGATGTGGACCCAGTGAACTTCTGCGGAAGCTGATCTAGTTCAGGAGCTTTCACAACTCGCTTAACTGGGGTGGCCACCCTGTGAGCTTGGCTTTCTTGCTACAGACAAGGAAGTTGCCACCCAGAGAGATCAGGTGTCCAGCTGGAGGTCCCAAAACACAGGTGCCGGCAGAGCCAGGCCGGGGTTCCCTGGCTCCCACAGCAGGAGTTAAACCTCGGGGCTCATCACAAGCTCGGGCAGAGAATCAAAACTGCAGATTCCTGAGCCCTGCCCACCTCACCCCCCACTCCACCTTCCACTCCACCCACTCCCCTGTACCCAGGAATCTGCTTTTCAAACAAATGCAGGTGGTTCTAATGCTGGAGCTTCAAGGACCACACTTAAAAGCAACTGACCTTGGAGCTTCCGTTGTGGCTCAGTGGTAATGAACCCAACTAGTATTTATGCGGATGCAGATTGAATCCACTCAGTAGGTTAAGGATCAGGCATTGCCGTGAGTTGTGGTGTAGGTCACAGACGAGGCTCGGATCTGGCGTTGCTGTGGCTGTGGTGTAGGCCAGCAGCTACAGCTCTGCTTTGACTCCTAGCCCGGAAACTTCCATATGCTGCAGGTGCGGCCCTAAAGGAATCAAGAGCTAATTACAGCAGTGGCTGGGCTCCGCAGGCATCCCAGGCAGGGACAGGTGGTAGGACGGGTGCGTGCTCCTGCCTAGCTGCTTGGTGGTCCCCTGAGCAGCCCCACAGACACATCCACACCAAACACGAAGCCCAAGAAAAAGGTCAGTGGAGGTGAGGGTTGTGATGGACCCCTGCTTTAACGCCATGACTCCCAGCCACTCACTTCCTACATTTCAGAGTAGATGGACATGGCGAATGCCCCTACGCACAGATGGCTGCCTCCAGAGCCAGCACGGGAGACCCAGCCATGCCAACACAGCCAGTTTGGGGCAGAAATCAGGAATTTACAGAGAAAAGGAGAAAAGGAAAAAAGGAAGCAAAATAACCCCAACTCTGCTCTAGCTTCCGTTCCCCTCCCTTCTGGAGCCAGAAAGGTTGTCCAATCAAAAGTGAGCTCCTGGATGGAGTTCCCATTGTGGCTCAGGGGGTTAAGAACCAGTATCCATGAGAACATGGGTTGGATCCCTTGCTTCACTCAATGGTTAAAGATCCGCCATTGCGTGAGCTGTGGTGCGGGACACAGATGTGGCTTGAATCCAGGCCGGCAGCTGCAACTCTAATTGGACCCCTAGCATGGGAACTTCCATATGCCAAAAATGCAGCCCTAAAAAAAAAGGTGAGCTCCTAGAACTGAAAGGGGCCTGTGTTTACCTCGTCTCAAAGAATCGGATGAAAGCCAAAGCAAACACCGTCCCACAGAGCACCGTCCCCGTGCTTCCAAGAGATGCTGCCTAATCCTGAGAAGCTGGTGACCAAAGGAAAGCCAGCCCTGCTCCCATCCCCCCTCCTGCAACCACACTCAGTGCTGAAGCTCCCTGCTCTCAGGCTGGGGTAAGGCCTCACCTTGAACTGTGTGGGGGCTCAGAGGTCAAGCTAAAGTTTTTGCACAGCATAAAAAAGGAGAGATGCCTGGAATAAGGTGAGAAGGTGGAAGAGTCTGGGTGGGCTGCCAGAACCTCCCATCTCTGAATGACTCTGCAAACACAAAGGCCCTCCATCCTGCAGAGCCAAGAGAGGGGAGACGCTCCCTGGGGTTAAGTCTGGGAGGGCACTGGACAGCAGTCAGGGGACAGAGAAGAAAGAAGAGGAAACACCAGCTTCCACCTTAACTCTATGGTTCCTTATCATCCCTGATGAGGATCCAACCAATCCACAGAGGGCTGTTTGATGTTGGGGGCTGAGGGAGGGGAAGGCAAGGGAAGGACATCCTGTTAACAGCATTGCTGGACAAAGATCAAGAATCAGGCAGTGGAAAACAGCTGTGTTCACTTGATAAGCTGGGGCACCCCCCTTCCTTCAGTAGAGTCAGGGTTATAAGACTAAGGTCTGATGGGCAGACCTACACAACAGCACCAGATCATTAACCCACAGAGCGAGCGAGGCCAGGAATCAAACCCACCTCCTCACGGACACTACGTCAGGTTCTTAACCTGCTGAGCCACCATGGGAGCTCCCAACTACCTTTATTGATGATAGTAGTGACAGCCCTGATCTTCACTTAGCACTTCCTATCTGATAAACTGTCCGTCTTACTGTCCCTGTTACTCTTCTACTCTACCTTCTGCAGTAGCCAATATTATCTCCATCTTAAAATAAGAAGCCAAGTCAAGGGTCTCGTTCAAGGGTACACAGCAGAGCTAAAGACGTGTCCTCAACCACCCAGGGTCCAGCAGAATTCAAGGCACCCAGGAACCATTAAACACTCTTTCCACCCAAGGGGTAAGACTGCATCATGTCCGGAAGACAATCAGGGCATGAGAGTCCCTTCCTCCAACCACCTGAGCTCTCAGCGGAGTGATCACCTTGACTCCTTTCAGGAAAGGAACACCTGTTGATTCATTTCTCCATCCATTTGGAAGCACCCGTTATGCCCAGAGCCCTGAAAGGCGGGAGACATGTATTAGTCCAGGCTCCAGTTCTTTGACAAGTTTCCCATTTAGTGGGAAGAGGAGATGGAGGAAGAGGGAGAGAGGACAGTTAAAGTTAAGGAAGAAGAGGAAACCCAAATCAGAAAACGAGGGCCTGTATCCACGCAAACTCAGCAAGCACACAGAAGGGCAAAGAACATCTTTCTCCAGGTACCAAGGTACCTAGCCAGAAGGAACACTTCACAAGCAGCATTACCTTTTTTTGGTCATGGTAAAACACATACATAGCATAACAGTTACTACTTTAATCATGTTTAACTGTACATTCACATTATTGTGCAACCATCAACATATTCATATCTAGAACTTTTCTCATCTTCCCAAACTGAAACTGTACCTCTTAAACACTTACTCCCCACCCACTCCTCCCCTAGCAATGGGCAACCACCATTCCGCATTCTGTCTCTACGAACTCGATGACTCCAGGTAGCTGCGGTATAACAAAAACGTATTTGGTCTTTGGCCCTGGTTCCTGGCACAGAGCTCTAAACCCTGGGAATTTCCTGAGTGACAGGAATGTCCTTTGTTATAAGGAACCCAATTCCACCTTACCTGAGTTTATGCTACAAGGTGACTGTAGAGCCTCTGGATAGAGCTGGTCTCCAGAAGACCAAGCTATTAGAATTTGGGAACTTTCAGCCCCACTTCTGAAAAGAGAAAGGGAGCCAGAAATTGAGCTCTAGAAAAACTCTTGAGCAAGGAAATCTGGTGAGCCCTCAGGCTGGTGAGCTTATCACATCAAAGTGCTGGGAGGGTGGTGGCCCCACAGAGCCTCTTACATTTCCATCTGGCTGTTCCTGACTTTAGCCTTTACAACAAACCAGTAAAAACAGTAGGTAAAGTGTTTACCTGAGTTCCCTGAGCCATTCCAGCCAATTACAGAACCTGAGCAGGGCTTGTGGGCACCCCCCAACTTATAGCTCGTCAGTCAGAAGTATGGGTGGCCCTGGAACTTGCAAAGGGCATTTTCAGTGGAGGCAGACTAGTGGCGCTGAGCCCTTGGCTATGCGGTCTGCACCAACTCCAAGGAGTTAGTGTCAGAATTAAACTGAATTGTAGGACACCCAGTTGGTGTTAGAGAATTGGAGAACTGTTTGGTGTCAGATAAAAAGACACCTCAATATCTCATAAAGGTGGAGTTACACAGTGTTTGTCCTTTTGTGACCACCTTCTTTCACGGCGCATAATATCTTCAAGGCTCATCCACGTGCAGCCATGTGTCAGAATTTCCTTTCTTTTTAAGAACGGATATATTCCATCCTATATACCTATCACATTTGATCAATTCAGCCATAGGTGAACATTCGGGTTGCTTCCACCTTTTAACTAGTATGAACAATGCTGCTTCACATATGAGTGTACACATATCTGTTCAAATTCCTGCTTTCAATTCTTTGGGGTATCTACTGAGAAGTAGATTACTAAATCACACAGTAATTCTATTTTTAATTTTTTGAGGAAGTGACATGCCATCTTCCATGTGACTGCACCGTTTTACACTTCCATCAGCAAGGCACAAGGGTTCCAATTTCTCTACATTCCTGCAGACACTTCTTTTTCTTTTCTTTTTTGCTTAGTGATAACCATCTTAATGGGTATGAATGGGTATCTCGTGGTTTTGATTTGCATTTCCCCAATGTTGAGCTTCCTTTCTTGTGTTTATTGACCATACGTGTATCTTTTGGGGGGGGGGAGAAATGTCTACTCAAGTAATTTGTCCCTTTTCAAACAGGTTGCATCTTTGTTGTTGTTCAGCTGAAGGGTTCTTTATATGATCTAGATATTAACCCATATCAGGTATATGATTTGCAAATATTTTCTCCCATTCCAGGGAGTGCTTTTTCACTCTATTGATAGTCTTCTCTAGTGAATCAAAGTTTTTAATTTTGATACAGTCCATTTTTTTTGTTGTCGTTGCCTATGCGTTTAGTATCATATCCAAGAAACCACTGCCATCATTGCCAAAACCAGCATCATGAAACATTCCCCTAATGTTTTCTGATGAGAATCTTATAGTGCTCCAATATGATTTGTTGAAAAGGCGAGTGATATTTATATGTCAGCATAGTTTCATCAACTGCAACAAATGTCCCACTCTGGTAGGGGATGCTGACAACAGGGGAGGCTAGCCAGAAGGGAGTGCAGGGAGTAGATGAGAAACCCCTGTGCCCCCTCTTAATTTCACTGTGAACCTAAAAGTGCTATGAAAAATAAAGTCTATTAAAAAAGCTGTCCTTTTCCTCTTGAACGGTGTTGACACCTTTGTTGAAACTGACCATTCATGGGAGGTTTATCTAGACTCTATTCCTCTAGCCTTACATGTTTATCTTTATGCCGATACAGCACTGTTGTAACTCCTGTATCTTTATTAGTTTTGGTATCAAGAAGTGTCATAGCTCTGACTTTGTTATCCTTTTCCAAGATTGTTTTGGCTAGTCGGTGTCCCTTTAATTTCCACACGAATTTTAGGATGCATTTTTATTCATCTGTGAAAAACACCATGGGGATTTTGGTACTGATTACACTGGATTTACAGGCTTCTTTGGATAGTATTGACATCTTAATGATAGTGAGTTTTCCAATCCATGAACATGGGATGCTTTTTCACTTTGATATAACTTCTTTGATTTCTTTCATTAACATTTTACAATGTTAATGAAAGAACAAATCTTTCACCTCCTCGGTTAAGTTGATTTCTGAGTATTTTTTTTCAATGCTACTGTAAATGGAATTGTTCCTTTAATTTCCTTTTTGGATTGTTCATTGTTACTGTACAGAAACACAACTGACTTAAAATGTTGCAAATTTGGTCTGCTCTGCCAGGTCAGGTTTATAGAAAGCAACTCAGTGTTAGGAGGCAGAGCAGTGGTGAGAGGGGAGAGCAAAGGTGAGTAAAAGAGCCATGAAGTTGTCTACCTTTTCAAATGCGACATTTTCTGAGTTGAGCATTTGCTTGGTTGCTGTAGGTCTTTGCTTTCCAAAACGCCCATAAAAAAAATTATTTTAGCCGGTTTCTAGTTTACTTAATGTTTCTGTGGGAGAGCGAGGGCCTGGAGATTCCTGGTCCACCATCTATTGACGTCACTCTCCTACGCCTTAGGCTTAATCTCTAAACAGTGTATCTTCAAAGAGAAAAATAAGGAGCCACATTGGTCAGACTGGTGGACAAGGCTGGGAGGGAACAAGGGACAGGCTGGAGAGGAAAGGCAAGGGAGTAGTGGTCCTGACTGCTAAACAGAAGACTTAGTCCTGATTCCATGCAATTGTCAGGCCCCAAGAATGCTTGCCAAGGCAACATGGCCGCAACAGAAGTCAATCCAGGCACAGCCTTCTCCAGTGCACTGAGACAAAAGTCAAAGAAATAGAAGGATAGGGGGCTTCTGCTCTGGTTCTACCTCATAGGCCTACAGGGCCCACCCTACCCCAGGGCTTTGAGTACATTTTCAGAACCTTAAGTGAATCAGATTATGATTCACCTCTCATAATTCTCAACTCCCCTCAATGTGAAGAGAGTGGCTGAGCTCCCAGCTACATCCCCCTGGACATCAGACCCATCACACAGCAGCACAAAATGCACCAGTCCTGACAGAAGCCTGGCTCCAAGCAGTAGGGCACTTTCCCATGGCACACTGCTCCTCTCTCCTAGCGATTTCAAGTCCAATCAAGAGCCTCACCTGATGAAGCCAGGTGAGAACACAGAAGCCTGGGCCCCTCCCCTAGAGAGTCTAATTAGGGAGTCCACAAGGGAGCCTAGGCGTCTGTATTTTATTCTGGCCCCACAGGTAAGACAAATGGTCATCATTTGAGGGAGCACTGGTCTAGTTCCCTCCCCAGTGTCACCAGCCTCTGATCTCATCCATGCGCCCACATCTTCAGTGAGGACTTTGAGAAGAGGTAGAAAGCAGAACAGGAAATCAGTTTCATGCTACCTTCCCCAAAACATGGAAGATAATAGTGAACTTTTGAATTTTTATCAGCTTTTTAAAAGGATTTCCTAAGCTAGACACAGAGAGAAAAATAATGTATGATTCTTATTATATGAGGTACCTAGAATAGGCAAATTCATACAGACAGAAAGTAGGACAGAGGTTACAGAGGCCGGGGAGAGAAGGAAGGGAGAGGTTATTTTTTAATGGGTAAACAGTTGTTGGCGATGATAAAGTTTGGGGTACATATACTGGTAATGCTCACATAAGACTGTGACTCTATTTCATGCTATTGCACTGTATACTTATGAATGGTTTAAAATTATAAATATGTTATTTTACCACAATTAAAAAAACAGAGTTCACATAAAAATCTGGATTTCTGGTTTCTCTTTAAAGAAAAAAAAAAACAAATGATAGCATCTGACAAACGTGGGTCATGCTGTGTATGTGAGCAGTTGGCAGAGGGGAAAGCAGCCGCCATCTCTGGCTGCGACATGCACTCTCATGATGCTGTGACCTCCCCACAGTCCAAAGTCACTTTTCCTTTTTCCCATTTCTACAACCGGGAGGCCCCCATGAGCATCTGAGAGGTGATACCAGCCCCACCCCTTCTCATTTCAGTCTCCACTAGCCTCGTTCTGCTCTCCCGGCCCCTGCCTGGTCCTCTGTTCCAGTCTAACGGGAAGGCCAGCAAGTGGTCAGTCTTGTGGGCAGATGCTTCATGAGCCTTGACAATGACAGCGAGTGGAAGTGCACACGAGCTCGCCTACCGGACTGCATTCAGACCTTGCAAGATCTCTGACATTGGAACAGCCAGAATGATTAGCTGGGACTTTGATACTCCCAAGCGCCCATGAGGCTGGAACAAGAGGAGACTCTCCCCGCTCCTCATGACCTTGACTCCTGAGTCAGCCTCAGGAAGACCCAGCCTCTGGGTAACAGACAAACAGCCAGTCCAGCAAACACAACCTCTTCAAGACTGGACCCTCCTAGAGCCCGTCTTTATCCACAAGAATCTGATTTCAACATGCTTCACATACAGTGGGGTTCAGGACACGCTACCCCCAAACCTGGCCCCTTGGCATAGGGAATATTTTAAGCTGAAGGAGTTAGAGAGAGTTGAAGATGCAGGAAAGTCACTTTGACCTCCAACCCCTCTTCACCCTTCTTCCCTGAAACAAGACTTAAAACCCTCCTGTGGCAGGTACCCGCTGGGTACCCAGAGGAAGGGAGCATCCTTATCTCTGAAGACAAAGGGGTGCTGCCAAGAAGAATCCTGGAAATTGGCCTTGCTCAGGACCCCCCAGTCTCTCCAATGACCTCATTCCCTAATCTACCATATCCCTCCACCACTGCCTCTCTCCATCAACCCTGGCAGAAATGTGCACATTCTGTTACTTCATTTCCCTATGAACGGTCCCCTATTACCTAATACTTACATTAAATAATGATAAAGGATTAGCTCCTGTTTCTTTGACTCTATCAATTTAATCTTTAGTCAGAGACTTTAAGACAGTCAAGGAAAACTTCTTCCTCTCCTACAAAGAGCATCAATATTCCAGACATGCTGGGAAATATCACTAGTCTATAAGAGTAAAATTCATGCCAACTTCTGAAGACCCTCCCTGGAAAAAGAATGCAATACAGCTTGTTAGTAGTTTTATTACCTTGATAACTTTTTTTTTTTTGCTTTTATTTTATTTTTTTAAGGGCTGCACCTGCGGCATATGGAAGTTCCCAGGCTAGGGGTTGAATGGGAGCTACAGCTGCCGGCCTACACCACAGCCACAGCAATGCCAGATCTGAGCTGAGTCTGTGACCTACACCACAGCTCATGGCAATGCCAGATCCTTAACCCACTGAGCAAGGCCAGGGATCAAACCCACATCCTCACGGATACTAGTCAGATTTGTTTCCATTGCACCACAACAGGAACTCCCTGTGGCATAACACGAACAACCTTGATTACATATTGTAATACTATCTTGGATACATTGAATTAAATAAAATATAGTTCTCAAGCTAATTTCACTTGTTCTTTGTACTTTTATTAAAAAATTACATTTTTACCTGTTTTTCATGTGGCTACTAGAAAGTTCAGTCATGTATGTGGCTTGCCTTTGTGGCATTCATTCTATTTCTGTCAGAGAGCACTATTTTCCACAGCCCAGCTGTGGCTGCTGCAGAACTGACTCTGTAAGTTTACTGTATTTTCTTTACCTAGGAAAGCAAACTGATTCTCTCGAGTCTTTTTCTGGGTGGCACTGTGCTATGACCTGCCCAAGGGTCCTGGAAGAAGTCCCTTCTGCTGTCAGTGCTGGAGGCTCCTCATTGGGGCTGGGGCTGCCTTGATGATCTCTTCCAGCTTCCCCATCTTCCTCATCCTTGCCACCAAGCTGTCCCCAGACTCTTACACAAAGCTCTCTTCCCAGCCTTGCTCAATACAGTGTGTTCACATCACTCAAAACCCCACACAGACCATTCTCCCTGGAGACAATGAGACCAGTGTTACTGAACACTGCCAGGCTGCGACCACCTGTGCGATGGTCACAGGGACGTGTGCCAGCTGCAGCCCAAGGCTCCCTGGCCTCTCTCGCCCCAGCTCTGGAGCCACTGGTTTCTTCTCCCCAGAGCCTGGAGCCCCACTTTCCTAAGGCTGTCTCTGCTGGGCTCAGAGAGGTAGAACCAGCCCCTCAGTAACCAGGAGGTGGGGAGGCAATGGTAATGCCTGGAACCACAAAACAGAAGGCAAAGAGAAGGCTAGCTCTCAAATTCTAGAGAAACTGCTGGCCACTTTATTACCACCGATAACCCACAACTCGTGAGATACATGATTCAAACTTGAAACTCAGAATCTTGCACACACACACACCCCTTTTAAAAAAATATATACACTTTATCCCCATGAAGACTCAGTAACAGCACTGGCATGGGCTTTGGACATGGAGTTGGCCTCAAACCTCGTTTTTGTCACTTCAGCACCTGTAGGACCCTGGATAAGGTTGCTCCATTTCGGGGAGTTCCCGTGTGGCACAGCAGAAACGAATCCCAACTAGGAAGCATGAGGTTGTGGGTTTGATCCCTGGCCTCACTCAGTGGGTTAAGGATCTGGCGTTGCCATGAGCGTGGTGTAGGTCACAGATGTGGCTTGGATCCCATGTGGCTGTGGTGTAGGCTGGCAGCTGCAGCTCCAATTTGACCCCTATCCTGGGAACCTCCATATGCCATGAGCATGGCCCTAAAAAAGCAAAAATAAATAAATAAATAAACCCCTTTAAAACGAGTCTCAAGTCCCTTAACACCAGGGACAATCCTACCCAACTCAAAGAGTTAAAAAATGTAAATAATGGATGAAAAAACCTTGTACCTAGTAGGTGTTTGATAGATCTTAGTTTCCTTCCCCTTCAAATCCTCTCATAGCAATTACAGGAAGAAGATACTTAAAATCCCATGGAGAACTGAAAACAAACTCTCTACACTCTTATCTGGTTGTTTGTTGTGTGTGTGCTTTTTATAACCTGAATGTTGGTGCCTGGTACAATTGTTAAGCCTGGTAGGAGAACCCAGTGAAGGCAGGGGTTCTCTTTGTGGTCCTAGCACAGAGTCTGGTCTGGCAAAGGCGGGTGATGGCACATGCTTGCGGAGTGAAGGAATGAATGGTGGGCTCAGGCAAGCAAGCGCAGGTGCCTGCTGGAGAATATCAAGGTCAGAATTCCCAGGGATTGGGGTAATTGCTGATCAGTGTGAAGTTTGCAGCCACCAAGAGTTATTCTCTGGTAGGACGCTTGCATCTGTGTAGACAGCTTTGTGGAGCCTTTTTTGGCCTAAGCAGCAAAGCTCAAGGTATTCTGTTAATGTTTTTTCTCCATTCAGCCATGCTTTACTCAGAAAGAAAGGTTAAAACACATGCTGAGAACCAAACATAATTATCTCTACATGAGGAAGCATAAACAATTCAGCTTTTTATCTTTTTTTTTTTTTTTTAAACTTAGCAGCACAGTGGGTTAAGCCTAAAAGAACACGTTAAACTGACGGCTCAGTGATACAAATATATGCTGTCAGGGTGTTTTTAAATGTAAAATTCTTAGCATTTTCTGACCTTGAAGGGAACTGGGGGTGGGGAATAAGGAACTATTCTTACTAAATTTTAAATATGTATTTGGCTTTAAGTCCCCTCACAGGTGTGTGTGGAGGGGTCGGAAAACCAATAAGTAAGTTCTTGCTCCATGGTTAACAACAACAACAAACTGGGCTCTCTGATCTCACCAGGCCACCCAAGGGCCCAGTTAACTCTCCTGCTCTCCCCAAACAATGGGTTTGAGATTGCAGTGACCTTGTCTGAATCCTGTTGGGGTTGTAAACAGGGAGATTTAACCCTCTGGGAGCTTGAAAGGTCCTGCCCATCACTTCTCAGCTTTATCCTCCTATAAAGGAAAAATCCAAAAAGTTCAAATCCGCTGGAGGGCCGCAATGGAGACGTTCAATCCACAATCACATCACCTTTGAGAATTGGGGTGTGGGGTGGGGGGGGAATAAACGTCACCCTCAAAGCCTAATTGTCCTGAACAAAAAGATCCAACTTGGAGTTCCCGTCGTTGCACGGCAGAAACAAATCCAACTAGGAACCATGAGGCTGCAGGTTCAATCCCTGGCCTTGTTCAGTGGGTTAAGGATCCAGCATTGCCGTGAGCTGTGGTGTAGGTCGCATATGCGGCTCAGATATGGCTTCGCTGTGGCTGTGGCATAGGGCTGGCATCTGTAGCTCTGGTTAGACCCCTACCCTGGGAACCTCCGTATGTCACGGGTGCAGCCCTAAAAGGCACACGCGCGAGCACACACACACACACAATCCAACTTGTTTCATCCCCAGACCTCAAATCTTCTGAACATTCAAACCCACAAGTTAAAGAACACTGGTCAAAAGATTTTATGTTGCCTGTTTGTGCTGAAGAAGACCTGTCTGGTGCTTTCATCGATTGCTTACAAAATGACCTAAGTGGCAGGGCTTAACTGGCCTGAAAAACTTTAGCTCGGGTTACTTTCCTGGTGGTAAAGATGAACAGAATGGAAATTTGCCTCTAGAGAATTCTGGCAATTTCTGAGCCAGATAAGAACTTTCTAATGAAAGCTTACATTCTCTAAAGGTAATTAATGGGTACAGGAAAACGGGCCTATAAGAACAAAGGGTTACTGGTCACTCGTCAAACATGGAGCCACAACTGCATATACTTGGAAAGAAGTGAGGCCCCAGGTGGTGATCCAGATAAAGAAACATGTCATTAATAGCTGCTTCAAACATTTGGAGAAGGCACCCAGATTCATAACATGGCCACCTTTCTGAGTCATATCCACAAGGAGACGCAATGAATTTGAGTCTCCTTCCAAAGAGAAGGGAAGGCAAACAGTTAAGAGATGAGCTTTCCAGGCCCTTCCAAACATTCTAGGCCTTGGAAATTCAGAGCAAGAATTCAACTCCATCCTGCTGCACTTGGCTCTAAACCCCAGGGGAGGAGGTGGCACAAAGCGCTGCCCCCAGCAGCCTGGCTTCAGGTGTGTATACAAGGTGACAGCGGCGCCAGAGGTCCACCAGGGCCTGCTCTGCCTTGCCATGCAATGCAGGAGATCCTGCTCTCCAGGAAAGCTGCAAAAACCACCTGCCAACTTCTGATGACACACAACGGTCTGATACCCGGGGCTGCTCCCTCAAAGAAGAGCTTTCCTCAAGTCACAGGTCCAAGCTGGTGAAGCACGTTTAGAAATGAGCTCTCTAAGCCAGCACGTGTGCCCGAAGCACGCTGGCTGCCGGGGGAGGAGAACGTGGGAGCCACAGAAAAGGCCCCTCCTTTTGTTTCCCCACGACTCTGACAGTCACCCAGTCACAATCACTCACTCATACTGTCACATCCAGCCACAGTCACTCAGGGTCACAAACACTGTTGAAGTCAGAAAGCCACAGTCTCCACTCGGGCAGACAGTTTGGTACCATGAATGCAGCCAGTCCCACAGGGACGCCCATCCCCCTGACCAACCACAAAGCCCCCTGCCCACCTGGTTGCCAAAGACAGCGATGGAGCAGGCCGTGGACACCTCGTTAGCCCCGAACCAGACGGAAGCGATGCGGGAGGGCATGCCCAGGATGAAGACCTGGGCCACGGAGCAGATGACCTGGCCCAGCACGGTGACCGGGAAGAGATGTGGCTTGAGGCTGCCCAGCTTCACCCAGGCCCCCAGGCAGTTGAGAGCAGAGCCGGTAAGGGCGATGGTGCGCAGCCCGAACTTCTCCAGGAGCCAGGCCACAGGCAGCAGCAGAGGGATGTAGGTCAGCATGTAGCACATGGACAGCCAGTCGATGGCAAAGGCACTGACCCCGTAGAAGTTCACGAAGATGTTGTTGATGGAGCCATACTGGATCCACTGGAAGGCGTTGCACATGGAGTAGCAGCTAAACAGCAGGACCACCG
>PVHT021183631.1:8043285-8099847 GCA_004024745.2 Catagonus wagneri | reverse complement strand
TAATGAAACAAGAATTTATGGATTCCCTTCAGTCTTTCCAAGACAAGAGCTGGCTGAGGTCCCTGCTGTCGATGCCATCAGGATGCCCTGAGCTCAGAGCAGCCCTGAAAGTGCTCTCTAGTGTCTCAAACGGGGAGAACAAGAATGCTGGCTGAACCCCAGGTTTTTCAATCACCTTTTCCTTTTACTGTTGCATTGATGGCAAAGGATAGATGCCCAACCTAAACCAGGCTTAGCGCAGGAGACTGTATTTTGAGGTCTCTGGGGGCGTTCACAGACTTCAAGGAGGGGGTGACCAGTCAAGTGAGGGCGAGGGCAGAGAGAGCATGGCCCAGGCTCTGGGAACTGCCCCAACCAAGGGCTGGACGGTGCTCAGGACTCTTTCCTTCTCTGAGTCTCTCTGTGTCTCAGTTCCTTCGAGCTGCTGTAACCAAAATACCTTATACATGACAGAAATTTACTTCCCACAGTCCTATAGGCTGGGAGGGCCCAGGTTCTAGGTGTTGGAAGATTCAATGTCTGATAATCCCCGTCCTGTTCCCGGGCAGTGTCCTGTTGCTGTGTCCCCATGTAGAGAAGGAGCCAGGGGCTCTTCCTTATTAGGGCACTAACCCGGTCATGAGGGCTCCACCTCGTGGCCCCATCACGTCCTGAAGGCCCCACCCTTGGAACCATCACATTGGGGGTTAGGCTTCAGCATATGGATTTGGGGGACACAGGCAGTTCCTAGCATCCCGCATGGCAGTTTTCTTTGTCTCTCCTCCTGTAGATTTGTTTTCTTCACACTGGACTTTCACCTCTTAACATCTTTAGCTGCCTGAGAAAGGCTGCCCTGATTTTCTGTCCTCAGTACAAACTCCCAGGATAGTAGCTCAGTCCTAGACCCATCAACCGTGACCACGAGGGGGTGGGGGGAGGCAGCTCCACGGGGCCATGTGGGAGCGGAGGAGGGGCAGTTCCCAGAAAGGGAGGGGCAGTCAACCAGGAGATACAACCAGCAGTGCCTCCGTCACCTTTAACTCCTATGTACTGGGATCAGGGACCTTTAGAAGGGAGGCACCCGGTTCCCCTTTCCTTGGTATTTGGAATCATCCCCATTTTCCTAAATAAACACCATCACATTCCCAGAACAATGACTGGGCACCACAACCGCACTTGAGGCTGCCCGTGGCAATTTCTCATGCCCATAATTTGTGGATACTGCAGATGACTCTAGAATCCAAGCACAGCTTTGTATCTTTGCTGTTGGGATTTCTTTTCCTTTTTTCTTTGTAGGGCTGTACCCAGGGCATATGGAGGCTCCCAGGCTAGGAGTCTAATCAGAGCTACAGCTGCCGGCCTACACCATAGCCACGGCAACACTAGATTCTTAACCCACTGAGTGAGGCCAGGGGTCGAATCCACATCCTCATGGACACTGTGTTGCGTCCTTAACCCACTGAGCCACAACGGGAACTCCTGGGATTTCCTACTGTTACAGACTTACCTTCCTGGACCTTCCACCCTCACTCCTCATTCCTCAACACGCGTTAGTCCCCAGGGCTCCCAAGAACTCCTTTGTTTGCTCAGCACAAGGGCACCAGTGGCTTTCTAGCCCACGAAGCCCCTGACTGAGAGCCTTTATTTTTAAAAAAATTTTTAAATTAAAGTGTAGTCGATTTACAATGTTTCTTCAATTTCCGCCATATAACCAAGTCACCCAATGACTCAGAGTTCCCTGTGCTGTACAGTGAGCTCCTTTAGAGTAGGGGTCCCTGTACCAGTGGTTTGGGAGCCGCCTTCAGACGTGAGCAACACAAGGGCTGCCGCCCAGTCGAGGCCAACACACCCACTGTCCAGTCGCAGGAGGACAGCCAGGCCCATCCAGGAAGGGGGACACCCAGCCCCTATTTCTCCCTATCACTGCCCATCCTCCAAGCCCGCTTCCAGCTCACCCCACTGTGATTCCCTTAGCCTCAGCTTTCTCCTTGCAGCCCCCCAGCCTTCTTCCCCTTAACTCCTTAGGGCTACCTTCATTGTCCCCAACCCCTCAGCAGCCCCTCCCTCACCCTGCCTTTTTCTCACCCCATTCCCCACCAGCTCCTCCTGCCTCAATGGAGCCCTCTCCTCCGCACCCTCCCCAGGCCTGCCCCATAGCCTCACTTGCTCGAACCCCCACACTAACCGCATCTCAAAGTCAGTCCCCACCTCACTGCCCCCCAGCTTCTCCCTCCACAGCCTCCCCAGCCTAGTCTCAGCCCCAGCCTGCACCCTACCCCTACCCCTTCTCCTGGGGTCCCAGGTCCTCTCCCCTTCCCCCTCCTGCATCCTCTGCTCAGCCCCTGGGACCCGCTTCCCATTCCCAGCCCCTCCCCACCTGCAGGGCTGCTGCCCCCTCTGGGCTGGCTTTGTCCCTCCCCCCTCCCCTTTCCTGTTGGTCTCCTCTTTCAAATCCATGTTTTTGAGTAATAAAAGTGAGTCAATTATAAAAACTGAAGTCTTGGTGCAAAGAGTTCACAGATGCTGCCGAAATGGTGGTAGTGCCACGTGGGTGACTGCCGTTTTCGAAATATCGAGTTAAGAGGAATGGGTATAAACTCAGAAGGAAAACAGCCATCGGACTCAGACAGTGACAACGGCTGTGTTGTGTAATTTCACTGTTGGCATAGCGGCCCCTCTCTCTGTGAATCAGGTAACCACAACACGAAACTACTGACACACCGTTTCCTCACCCGCCCCCCCTGCCACCTCCGTGGCACACGAGCCAGGCCCAAGTCTCCCCTCCTTGCTGGACCCAAGTCCCTTGCAGGAGCTTCTTTCCCTCTGTATCCCAGACACGTACTCTTTGGAAGCGGATAAGTCGTCACTATCTGCATAGTCATCAAAGCCTGCCCCCGCCCAGGGTGCTGAGGAAGTCTGAGACACCACAAGACCATGTGGGGTTTGAGCTCCAGCGATCCCTCCTCTCCAGTGTGAACGTTAGCGAGAGGTGGGAGGCAGCAGGGGTGCAGGGTGGTCTGGGCGGAGGGCTGGTACCCACTCCTTCATCTCTTCCCCCAGCAAGTGTACCTGGAGCCCTGACTACACACCTGGTGCTGCTCTAAGCGCAGGAGAGGGAAGGGTTAAGACTCAGACAAGGTCCTGAAAGTGTGGAAGTCTAGGGCCCCGTGGAGAAGACTGCCAGTGGATAAGCCACAAGCAGTATGTCATGTAAGGCAGCAAGACAGAGAGCGAGGTGGCAGTTAGGGAAGGCCCCTCTGAGGAGGTAAGGTTTGAGCAAAAGTGAGGAAACCAGCCATGTGGATATCTGGAGGGAGCGAGCCCCAGCCACAGGGATTGGCAGGTGCAAAGGTCCTGTGGTAAGAACATGCTTGGTACTTTCCAGGCAGAGCAGGGAGGTCATGTGGTTGGAGCAGAAGGACTGAAGGGAATTGTGGGGACAGTCCGTCAGATAGGTAGGTGGGGGCCACATTGCATGGGGTCTGGTGGGATCTGATGAGGACTTGGGCTTTGGTTGAGGTAAGAAGCTACAAGAGGGTTTTAAGTGGAGGAGCCTCATGGTCGAGTTGCACTGGAAAAAGGTCCGCTGCTGTGTGGGGAGTAGACAGGGAGCAAAAGCGGAAGCAGGGGAGCAGCTGGGCAACCCCGACGAGGGAGGAAGAGGAGGGAGGGGGTGCAAGTCTGTCCTAGGGAAAGAGGAAGCGACAGGTGGGCTGGGTGGGTCATGTCACTAGCTGTCAAAACTGGGAGATTCCTCTGTGGAAATGTAACTCAGCACCAGGAGGAAGTCAAGGTGCCTCTCCAGCTCTTTGCGTGCCTCAGGCCACAAACACACACACACACACACACACACACACACACACACACACGCAACAGTAACAGTAGTGCCTCCCACTATGAAGCATAGAGGTAGATTAATTATATAAAATCTCTATTCAGGACACTTACTGAACTTGGAGCAAGAAGAGGTACTAACATTTAGATGTTCATGAAACTGGGATCAATCCTGATAGAAATCATTACATGTTCAATTTTTTTTTTTTTTTTTTTTTTGGCTGCATCCACAGCATGCAGAAATTCCCTGGCTAGGGATGGAACTGATGCCTCAGCAGTGACAACACCGGATCCTTAAATGCTAGGCCACCAGGGAACCCCTAATCTCTAGCATTGTTACGTCCTCTCTATCTCCCTATAAATCAAAAATAGAAAGAAGAAGCAAAAATTCTATCGACAGTGTAAATGACCGATAAAGTATGACTCTTGCCAGGAGCATTTGCACTTTGGACGTAATAAATACCTTGAGCCACAGCAACAAAGTCTGGGACTCTTTGGCCCTTGTGACTGTGTTCTATGAACACACCTGTCTCACAGGGCTTGTCCTAATCTTTCATTCACTGTACTTGGAGGGCACTGGACGTGGCTGTTTTAGCACAAGAGCGTTTTGTCAAAGGGACATGTTTATATATTCTTTTAAAAACCGTTAAGCTTCCAACCATTATAAAATTACCAAGTGAAGCACTATATCTTCATTCCATTTTGCACCCCACTCCCTCCTTCTCACTGTTTATGACACATTGTATCAGACTTGCCAGATCAAGATGGCCCTGGAGTCAAACATTCCACTTCATGTCAAGCAGGTTTACTTCTTGCAGGTGTACAGCTCTCCTGGCTCACTAAATTGTGAAAACGGATGAGACATCTGACTGCCAGTTGAATGCTCTTTGCCCTGGACCACGCTGTCTACCAGCAGCTGTATTTCTTGAGTCTTGACCACATACTGTTGTCAACTGATGAACTGTTTTTACCTTGGGGATCTGCAAATAGTTTCCAGAGTCTATGAGCCCCTGAAATCCTATAATCCGGATTTGATGAGTACATATATATTTTGTAAAGGAAAGGGGACGTCTATAGTTTTCAACAGATCTTCAAAGCAGTCTGATGGCTACCAGATGTAAGAAATCCCTAGTTTAGATGGGTAATTGGATACTTCAGGTTAAAAAAAAAAGTCTGCTTTGGACTATGCCACCTAATATCTGCCCTCACGCGATACACGGTATTGGGGGCTGAGTCTTCTTTTATGTTTATCTCATCGCTATGGGCAACCAGTTTACACAGCACACACGTGTAAAGTGGATTTCCTGACACAAATGATGCACTTTGGAGGTAATCTCTGAGCATTAAACACCGAAGTGGCAAGGATTCATTTGGGGAAGCGTGAAGCACACGTTTGGTGACACCATCCCGCCTTTGAGAATGTGACCTTTATATTCTCTCGCCCTTTGCAACAAGATTCCAAGAACCTAATCTAACAGGAAGGTATAGCTTCTGGCTTCCGTGTTTCAGGTGATTTGGGGTTAGGAAGAACACCCAGAAAGAGCTGTGGGAATTGCTTCTTCTTATCTGCCCAGCAATGATGTCCTATTATGGTTGAGACTGAAATCTCTCAGTAGCCACACGTTTCAGATTGAGGTAACTCCTCGCTACCTTAAAGGTCAGGAAAGCCGCTGTGCTGACACAGGCCTCCTCCCCCTGGCAGTCTGCCCCATGCTGACTCTTTAGTCATCACATCTGGATGACTAGACTGACAAAAACAGGGTTTCATGGGGTGAGTCGAATAGCTGGAAAGCAGGGCAGAGTGGTGGAGCAGGAAGCACTGTACTGCATGGAGTCTGAGGATCCCAGTTCAAGTCCCTGTCTGTGAACTTGGGTGCGCCAGTGTTGATCCCTTTGGGTGTTGAATGAAATTAGATAATGCAAGACAGGTGGCACGAACATGATTCCAGGGAGCTGGAAGATGCTCAGTGAGACAGTTTGTACAGACTCACGCTGAGGCAGAAGGCTAGACCAGGATGCAGTTTCAACCCAGATCTTCACACTACAGTGCCTTCAAAAGCTGTCTATGGAACCAGGTCCCTGGCCACTCATTTGTTTAACAGACGCTTCCACAGAACTATCCCGCAGCCTGATGAGGTACCAGCTTGCATCTAGAGGTCAGTTCTCTGTATCTAGAAAACACGCAACGGTTGGCTGCTGGAGGTACAACACAAACGCTGGGTATTTAGTTGGGAAGTGAGGATGGAGCCAGGAAGGAGAAGGAAAGAGGGGGCTTTGGCACCGCAGTTCTCTGGCTTGTCACTAGGAGGCAGCACCAACTCAGGGCTGCTGTCCCCACAGTCGTGGCCGTAACCTGGGACTTGAGAAATTCCCTAAGTGCACTCAAGCTTGGTTTATAATAGCTCCAGCTTCTGAGGCTAAAAGGGCAAGTCCGCGTCCCACATCTGCTCTTAGCCGTGTAACCCTGGGCAAACCGTTTAAACTTTTGCATCTCTCTTTATCTGTAAAATGAAGATAATAGTAGTTCCTACAATGATGGTCAACAGTTGAGGAGGTAAATGTCTGATAAATGGCAACCTCCAGAGGAAGATTAAACAGCATAGTCCCCTTTCTCTTTTGAACATCACTTTTATTTTGTGCTTTTTCCCCCTCTTTCAAGAGTGCCCTTGATGCTTAGTTCAAACGAACACGCAGATAAACATCTTGGGCTGGGGGTGGGGCAAGGCACGGGGGAGGGTCCGCAGGGTGATTTCCTTAGAACAGACCCAACTGTTCCCCTTCCTTCCCTCCTTCAACCCCTTCTCTTTCTTTTCATGTTCTTTCTTCTACTCCTTTTTTTAAAACAAATGTATGTTAACCACCTGCTCTGTGCAAAAGCCCTGGGCTGGGCAGGTACAGGTGGGGAGTGGGGTGGGCAAAGGGAGAGGAGAGCAGAATTATACTCACTGGAAAGAGTCCTCCCTCAGAGGCGCTCCCAGACCTGCAGGCACTGTGCTGATGCCCAGTGCAGTTGAACCAGCTATTGATATATTCAAATATTTATATTCTCTTTGGTCAACAACCCCCATCCTAGTGCTGCGTCCGGCTTCCACGCTGCTCTAGCTCCAACATCGGTTCTGACTGGCCGGTGTCTGCCTGAGCAGGTTGGCTGGGCTCCACACAGAATGAATGAAGCAGGGCGGAGAGTGCAGCCAGGAGGCTGAGGTGCAAAGTGCCATCCCTGTGCTGGTTTTCAAGTTAGAGCCTGGGGTTCTTGCCAGAAGCAGTGATATTCAGGTCGGGTGCAAGGGAGCCTGGTGCAGTGCTAGCCAAAGGCCCGTTTCTTCTGGAGCACAGGGCATTCCAGAACCCTGTCAGCAAATAGTTTCCTCTTGCTGGCCCTTAAGGATTAGGGTCCAGTGCCCCCTGCCTTCCTGGGAAACTCAGGTCTCAGTCATCATTCCTGAGTTTTGGGTTTCTTAATAGAAGCTGACTCTGGCTGAGTTAAGGAGGAAGTGAATTTATTGGAAGGAGATCGTGAGCCTCACAGAGTCCAAAGGAAGACTGGAGAAAAGGCTCAGAATAAGGCAGGATTCGGGACAATTCACCACAGAATTCTCCAGGCAGGGTTCACAGTGGGAGTGGAGGGCTCCCCTATCTTTTGGGTCAGAAGTCATTCCCAGGCCAAAGTCTGATTGGCCCAGCCTGGGTCACATGATTGCAACCTTGGCCAGATTAGGCAAGGCACCTGACGGACAGCTCTACTCGTGGAAAAGAGGTAGTTCTTGTAAAGGAAATCGGGGTGCTTTGCCATAAGAAGAGGCATGGGTTCTGGGTGGTTAAAAAAAATGTCCCCTCTAATCACCTGCTCCCAGTTCTAGGTCACAGTTCCTGTGGAACGCTGCCTCCAGCCTCCAGGGGTTAGACCCAGACAGAACCCCATCCCCATCCTAATAGTACTGTAAACTTCTTGGGGTCCTCCAGATCAACCCAGTCAGCCCCGGCTCCTCAGGACTGGGGGTTCCTACAGCCTCGATCCCCCTACCCCCTGGGTATAAACAACGGGACAACATCTGAGGGGGCCCCAGGCAACTTTAACCTGAAGTAGACCAGTCTTAAGACTATCAGAAGCCCTTCCTTCTTTCACTTATTAAACAAAAATATATTAAGTATCTGCTGTGCTGGGCACTAGGGATAGAGAAGTAACCAAGACAGAGAGGGTCTCTACATTTGCTCATGAGTTAGTGTACGGCCTATTTAGACAGCCATTTGATTGTCCACCATTAGTCACCACTTGTGGCCTTGTCCATGATATGGGTGGATGTCTTTGTCATTATCTCTCAGTGGGCTCAGGAGAAACCAACGTGGAGGCTGTACTTGAGGCTCCAAGTAAAGAGGCTGCTCAGAAGTGTGTCCTCTTTCTGAGTCAGAGGACTGGTTGACAGAGGGTGTGTGTGTGTGTGCGTGTGTGTGTGTGTGTGTGTAGGGGTGGGGACATGGAGAGCCAGCTGGGCAGGGAGGCAGGCCAACTTCCATCACACATACATTATCCTGGAAGCAGAACTTCGAGGAACAGTACAGAGGCTGATGAGGGCAGACAGAGGCAGATATCCTTTTAGAGAGCCCTGCTCAGGAGTCTTGCTTGCTTTTACTTTGATTCTGGTCCTTGCCTCTCTGTCTGATTGGTGGCCTCTAGATGCAAGACAAAAAGCTAGATGACAGTGTGAATCAAAAGATACTTCTCAACTGTGTCTCCTCTGGCCCCATCTGGGGCCCCTGCCCCCAATTTCTACCATGTCTGCAGGAATGAGTCCCTTCCCTTGATTCCTGTTCTTAAAAGGTCTGATTGATGCTTACTGTCCATGTGTTGGTCGAATGCTAATTTTGTTGCTTGTATTTCATTGTCAGAACAGGAATTGTCTTGGATTATAATTCCTAGAAGTTAGGCACTGGGCTCCATCCATCCATCCATCCATCCATCCATCCATCCAGTGTTTCATTCATTCAGTCAACAAATATTTATTGAGCTCCTACTGTCTGGCAGGCTCTTTACTACTGGGTGTGGAGCCAAGAATACAAAGGTGGGAAAACCCTTCGCAAGGTTCTATATCGTAGAACCCCATGGCCTAGGACTGGAGATAAATGTTAACCAAATAATCACAAAGGTACATGTGAAATTTCAGTCTGTTAGTAGTCATGAAGGAAGTGTGTGTGGTGCTGTGAAAGCATGTGCTAGTGGGGATCTGATCTCGTTGGGGAAACAGCAAAACTTCTCTAAACTCTTATTTGAAGGAAAGGTAGGAGTTAAGTAGATGAAGAGAGGGTAGAGGATGAAGAGCTGTCAGTTGAGATTGAGCAAGACTCTGAAGTTGGAAGGAGCACAGAGAATTGGGGAAAGGGACCAAGGTCAATACAGAAGGGATGAGTGTGGTGTGAGATGAGCCAGGAGGCAGAGCATGTAAGGTGTCTGGTGTCCCATCAACAATCTGGGTCTTCATCTTAATAGTCTTGCACCCCAACCATGCTTTGTGCCAGGAGACAGTTGATAAACATGTGGTAAGAGTAATGCTGACTTCACTCAGAGAAGATGCACTAACGGGGATGAGGTGGGACCTGGTACCCATGAGACTCTCAAACCAATGTTACTGCTCCAACTGCGCAGCTATGAAAAGCCGATCTCCAGAGCTAATCTGTGACTGTGGGTAGTACGATGGTTTGGAAAGTTTAGTGGCAGTATCTTAAAATGGTGAGAGATAGGGAAATGAGATATATTGCTTTTCACTTTTCAGACCTGAATGTTCTCCAGAGAAAACCGAAAGGGGAAATTTCAGAGATGCTGCTGGGCTTCCAAACTTTAGCATTTATATTCTATATTTGCTGGCTTTAAAAAGACATATATATATATATATATATATATATATATATATATATGCCAAATGGAAGTTTTATTCATCTTTCTTTTACCCCCTTTCTTCCTTGTCTTCTATGCACATTAAAAAGCAACAACATAGGAAATAAAGCAACTATTTACATACTGTGAACATTAACAAAAGTGGTGTTTCCTGACTGACTGTACTTTTTAGCACATGCTTCTTTAAATCATCCCACCTTTTTTGGGGTGGGGCGCTGCACCCATGGCATATGGAGGTTCCCAGGCTAGGGGTTGAATCAGAGCTGCAGCTGCCAGCCTACGCCACAGCCACAGCAACTCAGGATCTAAGCCAGTTGTTTCTCTTGGTTCCTGCCTTAGACAGACTAAGGTAAGCTGCACTTGAGTGATAAGCATAGTGGCCTAACCAAATACATTTTTCCAATTTCAATTAAAAGAAACCCAGAAGCAAGCCTTCTACAGTGAGTATCAATACATTTCTTCAGTATTAGAGATCTGGAATCCTGTTTCCTCCTTTGTATACATGCTTGTCTCATGGTCCCAAAATGGTTTCGCCACCTCCTCCATTGCACATGTCTGCCAGAAAGGAGAAAGTCATGTGCCAACTGAGGTGGCCTCACCTTTTAAAGAGCTTTCCCATCAGCCCCACCCAAGAATTTCTGCTTGTATATTGCATTGGCCTATGTCACATGGCCATTCTTAGCTGCAAGGGAGTCTGGGAAATGTAATCTTTTTAGCTGGGCACACTACCATCCTAGACAAAATATGAGTTCTGCAGTAAGGGAAAGGGGAAGAGTGACTTTTAGAGGTTAATTATCAGTCTCTGTCACTGCTCCTAATCTTGGTTTCTAGGTACAGTGGCAAGCTTAGCAGTCTCTCACCAGGAACCTTCTAGAAGGACCCAGACAAACCACCACAACATCAAATGTCTCTGCAAATTTTCCTGGTGCGTTCCTCTAAGAGGGGGCTCATTTTTTTTTCTTTTTTTTCTTTTTAGGGCTGCACCCACGGCATATGAAGGTTCCCAGACTAGGGTCTAATTGGAGCGGTTGTCACCAGCCTATGCCACAGCCACAGCAATGCCAGATCCAAGCCAGCCGCGTCTGTGACCTACATCACAGCTCACAGCAACACCAGATCCTTAACCCACTGAGCGAAGCCAGGGATTGAAACTGCAACCTCATGATTCCTAGTCAGATTCGTTTCCGCTGCACCATGACGGACGGAAACTCCTAAGAGGGGACTCTTTATCTCTGCTGGCTGGTAGATTCTTTCAACAAGGATCAAATTTTTATTCCATCTTCCTGGAAGTAGATTAACTCAAAGCACGTATCAAGCAGTTGAGACACAAGATTTTTAGGAGGGCTATGCCTCTGTTCCTTTCCAGACCCCAGCTCCCATTCCCTTCGTACTGCCAGTGCAGGAGCCAATCATCCACATGGCAAGAATTCCATTATACACACCCTGGCTGCCAAGCCTAGAAGGCACCATTGGGCATCATTTCTTTGGTCCAGGCGTTACTCTCCTTAGGTACCTCTTAAAACGCCAATCTCCTCTGACAGAGGAATAGATATTCAATCTGTTCCACCTTAGTGTTGGTCTTAGGTCCTGTGGCCATTCATTCTCCCCCTCTCGGAGTTACTGAGCAGACTGGGGGCACCGAATCCTGGGAGGTGGAAGGAGGCCGGGGCAGCATGGAGCCGGCCTGTCCGTCCCTTAAAGAAGTGGGGCCCCCAGCTGGCTCAGCCCCTTCGCTGTAAAGCTGCAGCCACAGCTGGGACGTTGGCTGGAGGTATGAATAAACACTGCTGGGAAGTCTGGGTCCAGCAGATAGCAACCCCGTGAACGGGGTTGACTTTGCACCCCCATTCTTTCCCCACCCACACTTCTCAACCTGAAGATGAAAATTCTGGCTTTCCCGTAATTTGTTTTGACACCAACTCAGGGAATAATGCTGTGAGTGAGCGACAGACACGAAGGATGGCAGACGGGGAAGCAGCACTGCC
This sequence comes from Catagonus wagneri, assembly GCA_004024745.2. Taxonomy (NCBI): domain Eukaryota; kingdom Metazoa; phylum Chordata; class Mammalia; order Artiodactyla; family Tayassuidae; genus Catagonus; species Catagonus wagneri. The sequence continues at coordinate 8,088,159 of PVHT021183631.1, read as the reverse complement.
CAGGGAACCTCACGTCAAACGGAAAGAGATCAGTAACGCTGTCCTGTGCCCATTTCTCGCTGTGCGGAGGCTTCCACGGAGACGTCCTTAACCTAGATCAGAGTGACAAACCGGCAGACCTCTGCAGAGTCACCCTCAGACCCGGGCAAAAGAGATCCCCGCTCTGGACTCCCCACATTATAGGGACCCCCTTCCACCTGCTAGACCCCTTTGCACGGGGCAAGGAGTCCTGAGGGCCAAGGGGACATGCCTACCCAGAGCCCTCTGTCTGCTTTTATTCATTTATTTATTTATTTTTGTCTTTAGGGGGCTGCACCCTGAGCGTATGGAGGTTCCCAGGCAAGGGGTCGAATTGGAGCTGCAGCCGCCGGCCGATGCCACAGCCACAGCAATGCGGGATCCGAGCCGTGTCTGTGACCTACACCACAGCTCACGGCAATACTGGATCCTTAACCCACTGAGTGAGGCCGGGGGTCGAAGTCACATCCTCGTGGATACTAGGTGGGTTCATTACCTCTGAGCTGCAACAGGATCTCCCCTCTGTCCTCTTTTAGACCTTGCTCCATATACCAGTGCCCTGGAATCCCAGAGTGTCCTTGAGCTGGCTTCCGGGAGCTGTACCGCTCTTCCCTGATACCTCTCTGCCAGAGTAGATCAGACACTGGTATGCGCAATCCCGGACCTGCGGGTGCGGCCCGAGGATGGCTGGGGTCGGGGAGGAGTATGGACGGACAGTCTGGTGGGCTGGTATGTCCACCAACATGCGCTGAGGCTGCTGAGAAGGAGCCGGAGGAGGGACTGGAAGAGCACAGGCTACAGTCTGGGGGCTGTTTCTCCCTGTGCTGCCTTGTGTTGATACAAAGTTCTGAAGCCTCTAAGCTCCTGAAGCCTCATAAGCTTCCAGGCTCTTATGAGGATGTAATGGTCAAGGCAGGAGAAAAGAACCCGTTTCAACATATTTAACATATTTTATAAGCTTGATGTATAATGTGTAAATATTTAGACATAGAGCAGGTGGCCTCTGTTTGTGGTCTTGCCCCAGGCCCTGCCAACGTTAAGGGAAACCTGCTCCACACACCCATTTTGTTTGGTCTGCAGAGTGTTTTAAAAATCGGAGGATTTCATGCAGAAATTCTGATTTGGGCTTTGATGAATTGATGAATGGAAGATATGGTAGTCCTGGGCCTGAATTCCATGGCAGCATGGGACAGAACCTAGGGCCAGCTCTCTGCTACAGGCAGCACTCACTCTTTAGTTTGCCACACTCCCCACCACTCCCAAATGTACTATGGCCAGTGAGTTTCATGTATTTATAGTGCCTGCCTGGGCCCTTGAGGCATCTGAGTATGGGTCAGTGGTCCACCAGCCTGAGGGAGCTATCCCTGTCATTGGCAAGGGGGCTGGGACAGACCTAGTTCGTAGGAAATCCGTGGTCACGGTTCTGGAAGTTGAGATCTATTTATAGCCGCCCGTCCATTTCCCTGTGTGGAGATGAAGTCAGCTTTGGCATTCACCCTGGCCTGCTGTAGTCTCTGTCACAGAAAGGAGAAGTGGAACTGCCTGGGGTCATTAGAAAGTAGAGAATGAAAGGGGAAGAGAAGTCCTTGCTGAGAGACGGAGCAGCACACGTGAGCTCTGCATTTCTGGTTCTGGCTCTGAATGGCATTCAGAAGATGCCCAGCACTGGTCATGTGCCTTCAGCGGGGGTTTCTGGGGGGAAATCACAGCACTAGAGCAGGGGTGGGGAGAAAAAAGCTCTGATTGGAAGGAGGCCCGTGAGAAGCCTGGCCCGGGTGAGCAAGCTGTAAAGGCAGCTGGGCCTGAAGTGCGGCTTACAGACTGTGAAAGAAAAACGACTTCCAGTCAATGCAGACCACATCTGAAGTGACCACTGGCTTGGCTTTGCCTGTGAACACAGGGGCGGGAAGGAACAACCCAGAGCATTAGCTACCAGAAGCCAGGCCCTAAAGGGAACTGATGAAAGACCCTCCTTGCCTTAGAGCCTCACCATGCACCCCAGTCTTCGCTGGGTCCATGCGCTGGAAGAGGAGCCCCATTTACCAAGTTTTATTGGGATACCAAAGGTTAAAATGCAGGACTCATTGGAAGCAATGCTGATACCCAGGGAAGGCCTTCTGGGCTGGCTCTAACAGGCTCGGAGCCCACTTCCCACACTCTGGGCATCCGCGGGCATCAGGTTCAGGGGTGAGGGGTCTACCAGGGGCAGTGTGCCTTCAGAGGCCCTTGGCTTAGACACCTTCCATAAGTGGACTGCAAGGGGGTCAGGTGTCCATGTGCCAGGAGGCAGCCTTTCCAGGCCTCTGCAGAGTTTAGTGATGACATTAGCTCCACACTGGCACAATCCCAGTAGGAGAGACGTGGGTGGGAGAGACGTGGGCAGGGGAGGTCCAGAGCTGGAAACTTGACTCAAGCCAGCCAGAGCTGTGGGCAGGTAGGCTGGGAGGAGCGACACAGAGCGAGCAGCATGGCTCTCTCTTTTCCGTACTCACCGCCTCCCAAGACAGCCACCTACGGGGGGGTGGGGAGCAGGTGGTAGCAGCCCCTCTGAAGGACCAAGGGACAGTCCTTGGGGGGAGGCTGAAGGGGCTGCATCCGACACTTTCCATGGCAATCCCTGGGGCTTTTGGCCCCGGCCGGGCATGCCCTGCCGTGGCCCTTGGACAGTGATGTGGGTCAGGCCAGAGGGCACGGCCTGGGGACCTCCGAAGAGCAGGGGAAACCAGAGCACACTGGTTTCAGCTCTGCCAGAATTCGTGGATTTGAGGTCCTGGAGACAACGCTGGGTTTCTTGAGCCACTGCTGCCCTCAAACTGTGCTCAAAATAGCAGCCTGCAGAGCTTCATGGAGCAGGCAAAGGTGTGTGTGCCTTACCACAGCATCCCAAGGGAGGCGGAGGCTTCAGCTGGGCAGGGAGTGCCCGTGTCCCCAAACCGCATGTTGCCCCATGAGAGCCTGAGGAAAGCACCACTTACACGTGTGGTGTTCCTCGTGTTACTAGAATTCTCTGCGCAGAGCCAGCAGTGCACAGCATCACCCGTGCAGGCCAGCTGGCCCAGCCGGAGGGAGTGCAGCGCCATGAGAGGAGGGTGTCAACCCAGGGACCATCCTACACCGCGTGGCCTGGCACTGGTCCTTCTCCCGTCTAGAGAATGACCCTAGGCTGACAATCTAGAAAGCATGAAGCAGTGAGGAATGGAAAGTTCGAGGTCACAGTGAGGTGATTTAGGGAAGAAAATCAAGAAGATACCTAGAAGGAGGATGGAAGAGTCTTTGTGAAAACCCAGCTTGCCAAGGAGATTCACAAACGGTGGGAAAGAAGCAATGGTAATAAAGCCTCCCAAGCTTTAAAGGCTCCCAGGCCAAGAAAATAAACAAACAAAATAAAACAACAAAACGACCCCAGCCGCACAGAATTAAGGTTTCAAGCCCTTGCCAGATTGGTTTCTTTTAAGACTTTTATGTAGAAAAATAACCCCGCCCTCCTCTCCCCAGCTGTGGACTGTGGATGCTCTGCTTCCTTCGCCCTGGACTGGGCCTCCCATCCGGCCGAGGTCCAGCCCACGCCGCCCGGCAGGTGCCACACTGCCCGGCGGCTACACAGGCTTCCAGGTGCTACGTCCCATGCTCCATCCTGGTCCAGGCATCTGGCTTCGGGTCTCCAGGTGCAGAGAGGGTGCTGAGGGACAAGGGCCGCCGCCGGGCCACAGTCTGTGTGCCCCTCCTGAGGCCTGGGAGCAGCTGGGCTGGGGGCTCCGCCAGCCCTGCCTCTCGGGGAGCTCAGGGCTGGAAGCGCGGGGAGCTGACGTGCGGCTGGTGGAAGGCGTGGGCGCTGTACACCACCTCTGGGGGCGAGGGCGCGCCGGCGGCCAGCACGGAACACAGGGGCTCGTGGCTGCTCAGCACCGATGTGAAGTACTTCATCTCCTCCGTGAGCTGCTTGATCTCCTTCCGCAGCGCTGCGTTCTGTTTCTCCAGGTCTTCACTCTCCTGTGAGGGGCGAAGGATGATCGGCATTACAGGTTAATGTCAGGGCAGCCAGAACCCGGTCGGGACGGGGCGGAGGTGGGGAGGGGTGGAGCCGCAGTCCACACCAGATTTTTTCTGCGCATGCGAGTGTGTGCTTGTGCGCATGTCTCTTTGCCTCGTATGTGAGGACAGGTGTCTCTCTATAAGCACACGTATATCTGTGTACGTATGTGCGTTGCTATCAGCTATATGAAATTGCTGATACTTTTTTTTCTGTTTTGACTTATAAGAATGGCAATTTCAGATGGTCCCGACTAAGAGATGTGTGGGTGCATCTGCATGTGCAGGCGCTCCTTTGCGTGCAGGTGTAGACAAACGGACCTCTGCGAGTGTGTGTGAGGGTTGACGGGGCAAGTGTATGTCAAGGGAAACCAGCTGGAAGGACAGAGGCCCTAAAAATGCAAAAAAAAAAAAAAAAGGCTGTTTGTGAGAACATCTTATGCTAATGTCACTCTTTTCTGCTCTTCCTTTCACGGTGTGTTCTAGTGTTCCCAGTATTTGCATTTAGTCTTAAGTGGAGTCCCTGGTTCACTCTCTGCTTCACCCTAATTCGAGGATATTTAGGATCTTTCTAAATAGCGAATGGAACAAGTCCAGCACTGTGTTCCATCCACTCCATTCTGCTCTGCCAGCAGCTCGTTCTGTAGTCCTCCCGGTGTGTTCAAGTACCCGTGCTTCCTTTTTTTCCAGACACACCTTTCCCTGTTGCTTAAGGAGACCATCAGATACATGCTAGTCAGGAAAACTCAGGGTAAAGAGTGCTGATTACTGATCATGCCATTAAGTTACCAACAATCACACCCTGATAATTAGCATTTACTAGAAAACAGTCCCACCTTCAGAAAACCCAGGGGAGGAGTTCCCATCATGGCTCAGTGGTTAAAGAATCCGACTAGGAACCGTGAGGTTGTGAGTTCGATTCCTGGCATCACTCAGCGGGTTAAGGATCTGGCGTTGCCGTGAGCTGTGGTGTAGGTCGCAGGCTTAGCGTAGATCCCCCGTTGCTATGGCTGTGGTGTCGGCCGGAGGCTACAGCTCAGATTAGACCCCTAGCCTGGGAACCTCCATATGCCATGGGTACGGCCCGAAAAGACCAAAAAAAAAAAAAAAAAAAAATCCAGGGGAACTGCAAATCCAATGTGATTTTAAGATTCGCATTCCTAGACTCAAACAGACTTTCTCTGCTAATTATTGGTACCCACAGAGGAAGGAAAAATGGCACTGGAGATGCAAATCAATTACATTTTAGTTCAAAAGCAATCAGATATTTGGAGTCCAGGTTTTATTTTTCTAGTTCTGTTTGACTTAGGTTAATATTTTCTAAACTTGCCCTATCATTAGAATTTTTTGAGGGCATGTTAAAAACATAGTTTCAAGCTCTCCCTGAAATCTAGAGATTTGAATTCAATAGGTTTGGGATTTGGGGTGAATTCTAGGAATCTGAATTTTTAACACGTGCTCAGGGTTATTCTAATGATCAGGCAAGTTTGAAAATAGTGGTTAAATATTAATATTAACTATGATATTAAATTTGTTTCAATTATTCAAGCACTTTTTAAGTACCTGGTATAGAGTACGAACTCAAATGTTTGCTGATTGACAGCCTGAAGACATCAACTGCTGGACCAGAAGCTGACTCAGAATTATAGTGGGCAGCGAACAGATGTGAAATATCTTGACACTGAAAATTTGCCTTCTGGAGTTCCCATTGTGGCTCAGCAGTAACGAACCAGACTGGTATCCACGAGGACGAGGGTTCGATCCCTGGCCTCACTTAGGGGGTTAAAGATCCGGCATTACTGTGAGCTGTGATACAGGCTGCAGATGCAGCTTGGATCTGGCGTTGCTGTCGCTGTGGTGTAGAATGGCAGCTGCAGCGCCAATTCAACCCCTAGCCTGGGAACTTTCCATATGCCATGGGTATGGCCCTAAAAAGACAAAAAAAAAAAAAGCTCAGAGGTCAAATGTTACCCAAGATCCAAGGTTTTTTTTTTTGTTTTTTGTTTTTTTGCCTTTATCTAGAGCCGTACCTGTGGCATATGGAGGTTCCCAGGCTAGGGGTCTAACAGGAGCTGTAGCTGCTGGCCTTCGCCACAGCCACAGCAACGCGGGATGCGAGATCCGAGCCAGGTCTGCAACCTACACCACAGCTCATGGCAACGCAGGATCCTTAACCCACTGAGCAAGGCCAGGGATCGAACCCGCAACCTCATGGTTCTTAGTCGGATCCGTTAACCACTGAGCCACGACGGGAACTCCTAGACCCAAGGTTCTTTACACAGCTAAAATGTAGTCCACAACAGAAATCAAGTTAGCAAAACTGAAGATAACTTATAGAATGAAAAAAAAAATTAAAAAAAAAAGAAAATTTGCCTTGATAATCCATTGGGAGCATGAGCTCCAGGTAAATGAGAAAGCAGTTTACACTGCCCAGTTGCCCTAACCCGTGCACAGGGTTTCTTTTTAAGCGATGCCTTAGCCATCAAGGCAGCTTCCATCCGTTTGTGAAGGACAGATGCAAGCAGGCTCAGCCTCAGCCTGGCATTTCCTGGATGTGGCACTGAGCTAGAAAATGTACCTAGGTCCTTACAAAGGAAACGGCCACCCGTAAAATGGGGTGGGGAGTTGGGATCCCAAGAGCCAAGATGGTACAAGCCATCAGGGACTGGCCGCTGCTTCTGCAAGGTGTGGCCGGCTCTTACCATTCGGTTGTTTTGGGGCACATCCCAGAGGGTGGGGCTCCCCTCTTTACCGAAAGGTAAGATAAGGCAACACATGAGTTGGGGGGGTGTAAGACCGGGAACCGGGGGCCGGGAGTCTTGGCCCTTTCCTCTAGCCCTTTGCTTCGCCCCCTCTGAGAGTTTCCACTGGGTGATAACATTTACTGTAAATTCTGTGCTCCGAAGAGCCTGGGCAAACCCCGAGGCATAAGGGAGGGGCCGGGTAGGCGGGCCGCGGGGACAACCGCTCTGACCTTCTCTCTGCCTAGAGGCCCGCCCAGCTTTCGGGAAGTGACAGCGGGCTCTTCCTCCCTAAGTGAGCCCCGCCGAGCTTTCCCCTCTCCCCGCCCTGCCCCGCTGGCTCGCAGATCCCGGAGCTTTAGGAGAGCGTCCGTAACCGCTGCCGCCTCTAATTCAAAAACAAAACAAAACAAAACAAAACAAAAAAAACGAACCACCTGTGACAAGACACTTGCCTTCACCTTGGGAAGCAAGGCGACTGCTTCCTGCCAGGGCCCCAGAGAAATCAGCACTGCCAACCCCGGGCCCCGCAGGCAGCCAGACACTTCGCAGAGGAAGAGTCTGACTTCCCTTGCAGGAGGAAGTGGCTGATGTGGAGCTCGCAACCCTCCACGTCCCCACCTGCCACTGTTTGGTCCACTCTGACCCTCCCTGGGCCCGCCCTGCCCGGGAAGGGACTCTCACACAGGGACGGCTGGCAAAGGCGGCCATAGGGGGGAGCTCTGTTTGCAGAGGTACCAGGATCACACATCCCCCTTCTCCCCAAATTCCCGGTGGGGGCTGGAAACCTAGAACTCAGGGGAAAAGGAAAGGAGTAAATTTGGAAAGTAAATTTCAGCTGCTAACAGGCAAGTCTCTGGCCGCAGTGGGGGAGGGGCGAGCCCGCCCTCGGGCTTCCAGGTAACCCGCATTCTGCGTGCGATTCCGAATTCATTTAGGTCCTTCAGGCTCCTCGCACTAACCCTCTGAGGTGGCCCTGGAAAGCCACCTCATTATCATTATCCCTACTTTAGAGATGAGACCAGCTGAGACCCGGGGACAAACCTCCTCCACAAACCAGCCCCCCCGTCGCCCCCATAACTCCAGGCTGGTGGCAGCAGCTGCTGGGACAAAGGACCACAGGATTCACCTCAAGACACTTATTTTCTCAGAGGTGCAGAAGCCTTGAGTGGCTGATTAATCCAAACCCCAGACCATGAAGGTGCAGAGCAGGGCTGGGCCCGGGGTTTCCCCATCCTCAGCCCTGTCCGCCTTTGAGCACACCCACTGCTTCCCTGAGACACTGGGAACTCAAGGTCTCCAGAGGTCACTAAGAGCGCTGTGGCCTCGCAAGGGGAAACTGGGGCTTGGTTTGGATGATCCTATAATATAAGAACCCTGAGTCAGTCACACTCTTCCAATCTGAGCTGATCATCACCTCCGGCCCTGAGGTGGGAGGGAATCTCTGGGCCATCTACTCTGTTAGAGGACGGACTTAGGGCCAGACCTTCCCCAGATGCACAGCGAGGCAACGGTGGGCTCCATCAGTTAGCTGTGGCCCGGGGTCCTGGTCCTGGCTGAGTGACCCTCAGGGACTGACTTTCCCTCTCTGAGCCTCAGTTGCCTCACTTTAAAAGAGTAAGGCTGGGTTCTCATCCTTGGCCACAAACTGGGAACTGTGGGGTCCTTGGAAAGCTTTAGCAATACTGATGCCTGGTTCGGATTTAATCATCCAGGTGCACCTAGGCATTGGGTTGCTAAGGGCTCCCTGGGGGACTCTAATGTATAAAAGCGCAGGATTAGAAGCTCTCCAAGCCCTGACCATCTCTCAAATATTTCAGTTTGTCTGTTTTTGCATGTGAAGTTTCCTGGGCCAGGTATTGAACCCATGCCGCAGCAGCGACCCAAGCTGTTGCAATGACAACACCTAATCCTAAGCCGCTGTGCCACAAGAGAACTCAAATATTTCAGATTTTTGATTGACTACGTGTGTGTATTAGCCAACGAGATAGAGCCTCTGTTGGAAATGGGTGTGTGCGTGTTGGGAGCAGAGGCATACAGGCTCAATTTATATGAGAAAGATTCGATGAAACCAACTTTTTAAAAGTATCATCCAGCTTGACTTGGTAATAACATTTATTGGGTTCTACCATGTGCCAATCACCTTGTAAAGTACTTTACAGTTATCATGGTATTTCATCTTTGCAACAACCCTTTGTGGTAGATAATGTTTTCCAGCCACATTTTACATAAGAGGAAAACCTAAAGTACCGAGGAGTTAAGTAACCTGTACAAGGTCACCCGGCTCGGCAGTGGCAGTACCGGTGCCTAAACTGAGGGATTCTGGCTTCAGAGTCCGTACCCACCATCCTCTCTTGCCTTTGAAGTCTGTTTAGGTCTTATGATACCTGGTCATTTTCTCCTGTGAGGCCTCAACCCAGTTGACTTTCCAATTTCATCTTCCCTATTTACCGGCCTCGTGCAAACTGAGATGCTAAGGTTCACAGTTCACCCTCACCTGTGAGGTTACATGGTGCCACAAGCAGCTTGGGGGTGGCTAAGGAGGAGGCTTCTGGGGGTGTGGGAACATTCTGGGAAATTCCCTCCTGGAGGGGCTGAGGAGGGGTCACTCGCAGAGCTCTTGAATGACGGGGAAACCCCAGGCAGGTCCCTCACGGGCAGGGAAGACAGCTGGGACCAAGGCTGAGGACAGGCTCTGACCCCAGGCTCTGGCAGGGACTCTCCAGGCCTTCTGCGCAGGGTTTGGTCCTCCTTCTTGCCAGCTGTGGTTAAGTCCCTTAACCTTCTCCTTGAATTTTCTAATCACACTTTCCAGAAGGGTGAAAACAGTCCCTGTGTGTTTCCTTTTCAATAGAACCTTTATTGGTAAGGTGACCTTTTAGCTCCCACCCACACTTCAACGTGAGAGGAGTGTGTAATGCTCTCGTCCCTCACACCCAGCAATGTGTTCAGTTTCCAGCAGTTTCCAGTCCCTGTCCCGCGTGCAGATGTAGGGCGGAACCCACCATTCCTGGAGGAGTCTGCGGACTGAGAGGCAGAGCACGTCCCCAGCCAGAGTGGGGGTCTGTGCCCACCTCTCCCACCAACTCTGGGGAAATTAGCCCCAATTCCTGTTCCTTGCTTGGAAGGAGAGAAGAGGAATCACTAAACCACAGGTCTTCACACTGAATAATTCTGGAGAAAGCTTCACTTTCATGCCTTAAAGCTGAAGCTCCAGAACCATCACCACCTCATCATCCACTTAGCCACGTCAGCCATGCCCCTCAGGGCACTGTCTAGGGTCCTGTCATCTGTTTCTTGGCTTTCAGGACTATGATTTCATGACTTCCATTGATTACAGTGTGAGAAACACTATAGGCTGACTTGCTCAACATCCATGCCAAACTCTTCCCTTGCTGGTTTCCTTTAGAGAGGCTGGGAAAAGAATTCCTCAGTCGCCCAGCTTCCACCCAGGTCCATTGATAATTGACCAATGAGGAGCAAGTAGAAATACCAGAGAGGAGGATATTTCCTTTCCAGGTAAAAAAGCAAAGCCTCACCAGACAAGGGCCACCTGGACATAGATTGATGCCTGGAGGTTCAGCAGCCATCTCACAGCTTTGAGGATGAAAATCATATATTGAGGCTGGCTGCATAGAGAGAGAGGAGCTCAGTTCTTTGATGACATCCTTGCATTATCCCTGGTCAGTCCACCTCTGAGCTTATTACATGAGACAAATATAAAATGCAAATGGTGACTTGTCAATGCCTCTGATAGTTTTCCTATGATTACTTGATAAATCCTGTTATCTCAAATCATGTTCTCACTAGCAAGCCCTATTTTGAAAAAACAACCAAATAATAATTGTCATCAACCTCAAGTTTGTTGTGTTTTTTTCTTCCTTCCTTCTTTGTTTTCTTGCTTTCTCTCTTTTTCTTTCTTTCAAACTGCCGGGCCTCTGGGACAGAGTGTCTGGGTACGTACCCACAAAATTGCCCCCAGTTCGTTCCACGTATTCAACCACATGCACCTGACTGGCTTAAAATGTCACTGCTCCCTGATTCTCAATCCTGGCTACACACTGCAGTTATTTGAAGAGCTTTAAAAAAAATTTAATTCCTGGATGTCACCCATGAAAAGTTCTAATTTAATTATATCTGACTGGGTCTCAGGCATCAAGATTAAAAAAATACTTCCCAGATGAGCTTAATAAGCAACTACCTTATTATGTTCACAGCAGATTCCTCTATAGAATATTATAACAATAAATATAATATCTTATTTTGTTAAATTTATTATACCATGTTATATATTTGATTATATATATTTATATTTTATTAAATGTTTTATTTTATAACATAATATAAATAATATAACTATAATATCAAGAAACTTAAAGAAGGAGAGGAAGGAGGCCCCTGGTGGCCTAGCAGTTAAGAATTTGGCGTTGTCACTGCTGTGGTGCGGGTTTGATCTCTGGCCTGAGAACTCCTGCATGCTGCAGGCTTGGCCAAAGAAAGAAAGAAAGAAGGAGAAGGACATTTCTAGGCCAAAATTTTTTTCCAAAAGTAAATTGCCATTTAAAGCAAAGAGTCTTACTTATTACATTACTCTTATATTTGGTGAAAACAATTCCAAGGAGCCCAGAATAGTTCATTCTTATGATGGAAAGGCAAGAGGTAGGGTGCTTATTGGAATTTCATTAATGAAAACTATATCAAATCAGTTGTCCTTTAGATTATTGAACTCCATGAAGGAGGGAACTCTCTGGTCTCCACTGTTTTGTCTTCAGCAACTGGGACTGTGTCTAGTACATAGTAGGTGCTCAATAAAGTCATGTTGCTTGACTGCCAATTTGTAGTCTATAATAATTTACCAAAATCTGAGACCTGAATATAAAGAGTCTACTAAATTTGTGATGTTCATGAAATTCCCCAGGGAGTATTTAACCAAGCATGTAAGTACTTTCATAGCTTCTACTTTTAAATCTAGGACAGTTACAAATGAGTGTAAGAGACTCATTTTTTAAAAAAGGCCTAGTCGATCTCTGCTTAGCAACACTTTTGTTCCCCAAACTGAAGCTGTGGGATGAGGGCAGCAGAATCATACCACTTTGAGAAAATGGCATGCACTTTCCTTGGGTTGAATTTGACCCGCCCCATCTATACCAAGCAAAGGAGACTTGACCAGCTGTGGTGAAAAGCCTAGCCACAAGTGAAACAGTGGTCTTAAAGTTTGCAGAAATAACTGGAAAGAAGGGCATATGTTTTCTTATATGACAATACAAGAAGATACAATCTAATATTGTTATCTAATTGATTTACAGGAAAATGCCAGGTTCTCTGCATTAAACAAACAATAAATATAATCTTCTCCCCAATGCAAAACAGACTGAAAAAATACACTCTTGCTGTGTTTTTACATTTGTTCTCCATTAAATCTCAAACAGCCCAGTGAGGTGTAATTGCTTCCCATTTTGCAGATCAGAATTTAGGTTCAGATATACCAACCCTGCTTCCACCTCCCACAGGATGTGAATTCATTTTGTTGACACCCCCCTCCCCAATCTGGTTCCTGCTCCCTACAACAGAATGGCACTTGTTCGCAAGCGCCTCCTGGCTGTCAGGATCCTCAGCCCCACAAGACATCTTTCTGACCCTTGACTGGCTCTACACAGTTTGGCTTTAGGCTCTGTAGACAGCACACTTTCCCCAGATCTTCCCAGGCTTCTTCTTTTTGACTCATATTTTATCTCCAATGTCAGGACCTCAAAAGATCTTCCTTGATCACTGTCCCTGCCCTGACCCTTAGTCACTTTCGACATTGCACTATTTGGTTTTCTTTGACGCTCTCTTCACTTCATATGATTAGTGTGTTCATTTATTTGTCAATTGATTTTCCAATTGACTGGAAGTTCTCTGAAATCAGGGACTCAGTCTATATTGTCCCTGCTGAATTCTCAGTACCTAGAAAAAAACCATGCCTGGCACATAGGAGGCAGCTCATATAAACTTGTATAGCAGAATGAATCCTATCTGCTGATATTAGTGCTAGTACTGGGAGTATGGCCTTTGCTTTAATCATTTCTGGATCACCCCACCCCTTTAGTAATAAGGCATATTTTTGTGCCAGCTGAGTATCTGAAAAATATTTGCAGGATCATCTGGTGCAGGAAATTGCATTTCGACCTTAGGAATCTAGTGCCTTCTGCTTGGCTCTGGATCACAATTCTTGAAGTTTCCAAAGAGCTTTTAGGTCACCATCCTTCGTTGCCCTAAATCTAGTGTGACTAGATGTTCACTGGGAGAGTCCCAGTTCATATTGTCCTGGTGCAGTTGTGCTGTTATCCTACTGCAATTTTCACTAGTGCTCTTTCCACTCTCAAAAGTATTCCTATTTGGAGGATAAACCGTAAGATACCCTACCAAAGCCTGAGCCCTAAATTCTAACTCAGTGATGTATTCTCTGTTCTTATCCTCGATTTCCACCAGAATTCACTCAGCTTGCTATTTGATCATTTTATGTTTTTAAATTTTAGAAATGTACAGTATAGATACATTAAAGATATATTTTAAATTGTTTTTTCTTTTTTGGGGGGAGGGTGGGAGAGGAACTGCACCTGAGGCATAAGGAAGTTCCCAGGCCAGGGACTGAATCCGAGCTGCAGCTGCCACCTATACCACAGCTGCAGCAATGCCAGATCCTTTAGCTCACCGTGCCACCACCAGGCCTGGGTTGAACCCACACCTCTGCAGTGACCCGAGTTGCTATAGTCGAGTTCTTAACCTACCCACTAGACACCAGTGACACCACCTCACCCCGCTAGTTCTGACGATTCAAAATATTTCCAGACCTTCCCAAATTCCTGTCACAGCAGGAATCCTGTAATTATTTTTCAAGGCACCATCAACAAACAGATGATCCACAGTTTATTTAAAATGGCTTGCTAATGCTGGACATTTTGGTTGCTATCGAAATGTTGCTATTACAAATGAAGCTTGCAGTGAACATCTTGATCCACACTGGTTTTTGGATTTTGCTCAGTTATTTCCTAGGATAAATTTCTAGGAGTGAGATTACTAGGGCAAAGGGTTCCAGTTCAGGCTTATCCAGTTCACAGTATTACTGTAAAACGGTTACTGGAAAAGATAGTGTCATTGGCAGTGGAGGTGTAAATTAACTTTACTACAAACTTGTTGGGAATTAAGCATTGTCATTTGAAATTATTTTGCCAACTAACTTTTTGAGAGGTTTTTACTTTCATTTTAATACTACAAGTTATTGATTACTAAGAAGGATGAAATTTCTACGTGTCTATTTCCTATTATAGCATTCTAAACCAAGGACAATTTTGCCCCAAAGGAACATTTGGGAAGGTTTGGAAATATTTTGAATCGTCAGAACTAGCGGGGTGAGGTGGTGTCACTGGTGTCTAGTGGGTAGACTTTACATTTTACAATGCAACCCCCTCCCACACACATAACAAAGAATTGTCCAAACGTCAATAGTACTGAGGTTGAGAAACACTGAGTGTGTATCCTCTTCACAATCAGAACAGAAAATTAGGTTGTTTTCATTTTGGTAGGAAAAATGTTACCAAAGCTTTCTATTCATTGCCTTTGCCCACCTATCTATTGGACGTTTTTCTTTAAAAGGATGTTCTTTCTATAGTATAAATATTAAATCTGCATTTGTTTAATTTGACGCAAATGTTTCCCCTGATATGTCATTGCCCTTTTATAGCTGCCGGCCTACGCCACAGCCATAGTGGCACCAGATCTGAGCCACATCTGCGACCTACCCCACAGCTCATGGCGATGCCAGATCCCCAACAAACTGAGCAAGGCCAGGGATTGAACCCACATCTTCATGGGTACTAGTCAGATTCGTTTCCGTTGCACCACAACAGGAACTCCTAAGACCTCTTTTAAATAAAGGAACATTTAAGCTTAGCCCCTCTCCGCCTGGGACTCTGCCTTTCTGGTCTCTTGCTCTGTGCTTGCGTTCTGTTGCTGAAGCATGTCCAGGCTGTTCACGCACCCTGGTTAATGGCCTATTTTCTTGGCTCACCCTTTGCAAAAGGACGTATGAGAGCAACACCATCTGCAGAGCAAAGTTCTGTTCGGCCAAGTGGCACAAAAACAAAAGTGAGTGGTGGGAAGGCGAGAGGTTTGGGTTCTTGGGACAGAACCTTGAGCGGTTTGGGTCCTTGAGGAAGACATCAGGGTCCTCGCTGGTAACATGAGAGGGTGGCCTCTAGCATCTCTGCGTTTCCTTTTAATTCTGTGATTCCATCAGCAAGGGGATATGACTCTAGTTATCATTACTTCCTCCACAGGATACCATGTGCACCGTGGCAGAACCCTCTACAGCTACCGCACAGTCTGATGGGGACTTTGTTCTGTGGAACCAATTTCTGGAACCCTCTAGGACTCAGGGGGCTGGACCAAGTCCTGCAGAGGAGACTGAGAAAGCCCCAGAGCAGCTTGGGCAGGGACTCTTCGGTGAAACTCCCTCATCCTTTTTAAGAGAAAGTTGTCTGGCAACTGCTGAGAAGAGCTTCCTGAAGACGTCTGTGAGCACACGCCATCGCTGTCTGACCTGGGACACGCAATCCCACTTAGACAGAAATTCCTTATAATGCCAGGACCAGTGAGGAGCTGGCCTCCTTTCAAATGTGCTTCCTGACCATAACAACACTGACCCATCATCAGTGGGATGAGCAGTTAGGGCTGGTGAATTCCTTGATGTGTTTTTCCTTCTCAAGTGAGATTCGCCTAATTTTTTATTCTGATTTTTAAATGTACACACTCATCATAATAATAATAAAAAAAAAACCTACAGAAAAGTACCAGAAGTAAGGTGAGCTTTTCAGAACTCAGCCATTCAGAAATAACCACTGTTAGTTTTTTGAACGGTATTCTTCCAGACATCTCTTTATGCATGCAAACATGCCCCCAGACCTCAAAGTTTACATCAGTGGGATTATACTCTGCATGCTCTTTGTCCCTTGATTTTTCACTCAGTGCTATGTCATTGACATCTTTCTGTGTTGATAAGCACAGATCCATATAGCACTTTTTAGTGCCAGCATAAAATCTAGCGTATGTCAAGTTTCAGAGTATTGATAAAATGTTTACTGTTCATGAATAATGATGAATTGAGCATCTTTGTGCATCACTGTTTCTTCAGACTCCTGTAAGTGCAATTGCTGGCCCAAAGGGCAAGATGTTAATATTTATTACTAATAGCTTTCTTTAAAAATGGTCTCAATGGCTCTATCGATCTGTTGCATTAAGACATCATTACTTTCTCGACCAGGCCCGATAATCGAGGAGGAAAAATGTCAACTTTGCTTAAAGAACAACAACAATAACAAATTCAGGAAGAGATTTAAGGAGCATCAATTAAGGAAGATGAATTCATCTTTATGAGAGTTCAGAGAAAGGGCTGTGCTGCCTACTGTTTAGGAGGATGGATTCTGAAATCAGACAAACCCAATCACAAGGTTTATGTATGACCTTGGACAAGTTACTTAAGCTACCATTAGAATGACAAAGTAAGGTTTTTGCACAGATGAAACAAGATGCTCAGGTAAAGCACATGACGCACAGCGTTTGGCACATGGTCATGCATTCAATGAATGCGTTTTTAATTAAAAGAAATTCATAGCAATAGAGGCCCAAGAGAAATGCTCTTTTCCGCAGATAGTTCACTGATTTTACACTGAAATTTTTTTGGGTGGAACTAGCCAGACCATTCCTTCTGTGGTTTTTGTTTTGTTTTCTTTATTTTTTAACCTATGACCTCCCTATGCCAATAAACCTTATGGCATGGTCTCCTATAGAAAGAGAGGGGAAAAAAAATAAAAAGAAACAACTCAGAGGTGAAAAAAAGATCGTAAGCAGCCTTCTCTCCGGCCTTCCCAGAAGACAAGAACAATAGTGTCTAAGGAGGCCTGAGAAGTTAACGTCTTTGCTGGACTTTGCTTCTGTCATCGCTCAATTTTCCTCCATTTGCAAATATCTGATTTCTCACAGCATCACCTTAGAGCTTCATTTCAGGGAAAATTGAAACCTTCATGATGTTTGGTATAAGTGGCATTAAGGATCTTCCCTGGAAACTAAATTTTTCTCTCTTTTTTAAACTAGTGTGAGACCCTTTTAGGAGGCAGCTCCAGGCAAGCACCTGTCCCTCCCCCAGCTCCAGGAATACCTAAAGTCCAGCTTTCACATCTGGCCCTCTTCATCTATCTTGTCTCCAGTTCCATCCTCAAGGCCGGATATGACCTGTCAACAGCACAGCTCTGGGCTGAGGTGACTGTCTGTCCATCACCTCTGCTACTTTTAGCCTTTTCATGAACAAAGCTTCTCTATTGACCTCAGTGTTACTGACCTGAGACACTGA
The DNA here is from genome assembly GCA_004024745.2 of Catagonus wagneri. Taxonomy (NCBI): domain Eukaryota; kingdom Metazoa; phylum Chordata; class Mammalia; order Artiodactyla; family Tayassuidae; genus Catagonus; species Catagonus wagneri. The sequence goes on along the minus strand of PVHT021183631.1, from coordinate 8,070,984 downwards.
CTCAAAATTTTACCCATTACAAGGCACCAGAGAGCCACCACAATTTACTGGGATAACCACACAGATGAAACTGATTTGCCTTCCCTTGTATGATGGCTTGTTTAGTCCTCAGGATCACTCATTACAAATCCCAACTGGGCTGCTTGTCCCAAAGGACTGAGATATTTATGTAGGATGTTCCAGGGTAAAAATGTCGTAGTGGAAGTCTATTCAATGTTTGAAATCCAATTTAGAAAACACTGGGAGCTTGGGCTTAGTAGATGCAAACTATAATATTTAGAGTGGATAAGCAATGAGGTCCTACTGTATAGCACAGGGAACTATATCCTGTCTCTTGGGATAGACCATGATGGAAGATAATATAAGGAAAAAGAAGGTGTGTGTGTGTGTGTGTATCTGGGTCACTTTGCTATACAGCAGAAATGACACAACACTGTAAATCAACTATAATTTAAAAAACAAATTCAAAAATTAAAAATTAGAAAATAAATCACCTGCTGTATAGCACTGGGAACTGTAGCTAGTCACTTATGATGGAGCATGATGGAGGACAATGTGAGAAAAAGAATGTATATATGTATGTGTGACTGGGTCACTTTGCTGTGCGGTAGAACACTGAACGCTGTAAACCAACTATAATGGAAAAAAATAAAAATCATTAAATAAATAAATAAAATTAATAAAAAAGAAAATTGGAACAGCAAAAAAAAAAGAAAGAAAGAAAAGAAATCATCCTAATGCATATGTAGTAATGATTGACATTAGGAATTTAAATATCTACATTATAAAAAAAGCATGATAAAAACATACAAACTTATTTGAAAAGTAAGAAAATGCAAAGTATCTCTCTCCTGCCTCAGACCTTTTGATCTACTTTTCAGAAATAAATATCATTAACAATTTTGGAGGGAAACCTATCTGAAAATTTTAATGTTTATACGCTTATGCACATATGTTTTTCTTTTTATTAAAAATACACATGGGAGAAAACTACATATCATACTTTTTTCACTTACGAGTGTAGAAGCTTGATAATCTTTTCAGATTAGCAGATTCAGATGTAACATTATTTAACAACTTTGCGGCATTCCACTAAACGAACAAACTCTAGTTTACTTAATGAGTCCCTTACTAATGGATATTTAGCTTGCGCCAGTCTTTGCTATGACAAACAATGCAGCAATGGTTATCTTTACAAGTACACAACTGTGTAATCTGTGGGTTTGTTTGCAGATTACTAGATGTAAAATTGCCGAGTTACAGCGTATGTATACTTGTAATTTGGATGGACATGGTCACACTGCCCTCTGATAGAGTCGTACTGACTTATACTTCCAGCAGTATGTGCTAGTACCTGCTTCTCCATCACCTTGGCAACATGATGTCTTAGTAACATTTTTTGTCTTTGCCAGTCTGTTAGGGGATTCTCGTTGCTTTGCCTTTTCCCTAACGGAGATCCAGCATCCTTTCCATATTTATGTGCCATTTATGTCTCTCTCCCTGTAAATTACCCATCCCTAATCATTGCTAATTTTTCTTTTGCGTTGTTAATCATTTTCTTATTCATAAAAGCTTTCATATTTTAAGTAAATATGTCCTTCTCTGGTCATACGTGTTGCAGGTATTTTTCCTAGTCTGTGTTTGCCTTTAATTTTGCATATATAATGCTTTGAGCTATACAGAAATTTTTACTTGTGATGTACAAAGGTAATATCTATCAATCTTTCCCTATATGGTTTCAGAGTTTTGCTTTTTTTCTGAAAAACCTCATTCCAAGGTGAAATTTTAATGCTCATTTTTTTAATTTCTTCGGTTTTTTTCTATGTTTAATCTATGTGTGTATCGTGTAAGAAATGAAGAGGCTAGCTTCCCCCCCCGCCCCCAAATGACTAGCTAGTTGTCCCAACACTATTGTATTCATTTTTTTCTCCTAGACATTTTGCATTTGTACTTGTACTTGTGTATATGTACTTGTGTTTTAGGAATTGATGTATATATTTGGGTTTTAAATTCAAGCCTATTTGGGGGTATATTTCTGTATTCTGTCTAATGTTCTGTCTTTCCCACATTGTTTTGATTTCCATATCTGTAATTCACTTTAATATCTTATTCAGATAATCTTTTCTAATTACCCTCCTTCTTTAGAATTTTCCTGGAAACACTCACACAGTTGTTTTTCACCAAATACTTAGAATAGCCAATTTAGTTTTTTTCCAATACCCAGAAAATCCTATTTTATCGAGATCACACTATCAAAATTCTAGATTAATTTAAGGAAAATTTCTATCCTTACATAAGGTATGTCTTTCCATTTATTTGAGTGTTTTTTAATCACTTAAAATAATTTTGAAGTTTAAAAAAATTAAACCCTGCCCATTTTTTAAGTTTATTCCTTCTTTCCCTTTACTCTTGTTGGTATTATAACAGAATCTTTCCTTCTATTAAATTTTCTAATCTAATTTTGCACATGAAAAGTTATTACTTTTTGTGTTAACTTTGAAAGCTGACTGGATTATTATTTTTAATAGTTTTCAGCTCATTATCTTGGATCCATTTATTAGCGACTACTAGCTCTTGAGAGTGAACTGGTCAAGACATGACTTCCTCCTTTTTTGTCTTTTTGCCTTATCTAGGGCCGCACCTGTGGCATATGGAGGTTCCCAGGCTAGGGGTCTAAAAGGAGCTGTAGCTGCTGGCCTTCGCCACAGCCACAGCCACAGCAACGTGGGATCTGAGCTGCATCTGCAACCTACACCACAGCTCACAGCAACACCGGATCCTTAACCCACTGAGCAAGGCCAGGGATCGAACCCGAAACCTCATGGTTCTTAGTCGGATTCGTTAACCACTGAGGCATGACGGGAACTCCTGACGTTCTCCTTTTTAATCAATGCCTTTACTATGCCTAACGGACTCTGTAGTTGACTGGGAGAAAAGGAAATGAGTGTGATGAGTGCAATGCGAGATACCTAACCAAAAGAGAATTAACAGAATGTGGGCTTTGTTGATATCACAGTTATGAAAAGAAGCACCTGATCAGGTTTATGTGAGGGGTAATCAAGGCCAGAGATGTTACAGCTTAGCATGAGGCTAAGCTCATTGTTGAAAGCAGCAACTTCCCTACTCCTCTACTTTAAAAGCAATCAATATACAGTCTTCTGGTGTAAACCACTTATAGACTAGGTACTGAAAATGTTAAACAGTAAGTGTTCCACACTCTCATTAGAGAAATAGGATAATTCTTTTGGCATTTTAAGAGAAGTAACAATAACAAAGATGAAACCGAGAAAACAACTGTTACCCCAGCATCTATGAGCCTCACACACTAGTACAAACCTGGTCCTTATTTGGTACTGTACTCTCAGTAATTTCTAAACCCTGGTCTTTAATGTCTTGGTAGATGAGTCCTCTCGCTGTGTCTGAGGGCCAGAGGATGGTTCGAGAGTCTCAGTATGTCGAGACAAGCATGAAAAGGAGTCAAGAGCAAACCAGGCACCCAATCCTAAGAGTGCTAGGGGCAAAGCAGAAGATTTTCTACCTGAATCACGAACACAATTAAGAGGATGATGGATGCAGAAGATGAGTGATCACCATCTGAGAGGAAATGAACATTTCAGATCACAGCAAAACCCTCTGTTTGATGGTGGCATATTCATATGTTTCTGCCAGAAGCTTCTACCTGAAGTCAAGAAATGTAAATTGCATTGGTTGCAACTGCTAGGCTTGCTGTGTAAACTCTGAGATGCCCTACTTACTGGCAAAAAGTGAAGGGTGGCCATGGTGCTCAAAAGGAAGGAGAGGGGAGGGGTTTATGTCCAGGTGTGGGAAAGATGAGAACATTCTAGAGACTGAGGCAGGGGTTTGGGTGTGGACACAGTGACTACATGACTGGGGATTCCACAGACCCCAACCCCGGAGATTATCCCAATATAGCCATAACTAGTATAATCAGATGAGCTAAACCTTCGGGTTCTAACTCTTGCCTTGCAAAGAGAGATCAGTGTTGAAAACCTTGCCATAGCAAAGAGACCTATGTCACACTCATTGACATGTCCCCAAGGGGTTGAAGGAAGACCAGGGAGTTGCATTTACAGAGAGAGAGTGGTGCAGCTTGAGAGAAGAAAAATTCCTCTGCCCTTGATAGGAGGAGGAGAACTCTCCATCACTACCAGTGACAGGTATGCACTAGGGACCATTTCTGGAGGGTGCTGTAAAGAGTCTCAGGCATCAAAACTGTGTCTGAACTTTCCAGCCTTCAAGAAATCTTTCATCTCTGAGATTCCATGATTTATATATAAATAGAAACTCATATACATAAAATCTTCTTGGTGGTTATCTTGCTGCTTATAATAACATTATTAAGATTACTCTTATTATACTTAAATTTTTCGAATATTTATTATATGCCAGGGACTGATGCTTGAGCTCTTTATATGCACTATCTCTATGAGGTGGTTACCGTCCCATCTTCCCAATAAGGAACTGAGTTTAAAGGAGGTAAAGAACATCTTTAAGGTCACTTACACAGGTAGCAAATGGCAGAGCTGGGATTCAAACCATGGCCTTCTGACTGCAGCACTGTTGCATTATACCTTTTTTTTTTTTTAATATTTCAAACTGATAAAGCTTATTTTTCCAGTCGAGGGCATTGTTTACTTGTAGGTAGGTTTTCATCCTTTTGAATTTTTACTTCTTCATCTGCTTGCTCTAAAGAATACTAAATTAGAATCAAACTCTGATGGAGACAAAGCGAGTGATCACAGATATTCAAGCTTAAAACAGTAAGCCGGAGTGTTGTGAGCCCCTAAAGCCATAGTGAAATCGTGGAGAATGTGTGAGCAGAAGAGCCACCAAAACTTAATATTCAGACTGCTAATCACTGTTATCAAAAAGAGGAACAGTCTTGGTGTTCATGCACTCCTTCTTTCAGCTCAACAAATATTTATGTAGAACCATGTTAGTATGCAACGGGAAGCTATGTTGAATACATTTCAAGCAAAATATGAGCACCCAATCAGAGATCTCAGTGCAGCCTGCTCTCCACTTTCCTACAAAGCTAAAAGCAGCATCTTTTTTTTCCCCTAAAAATACATCTTACTTTTTCCTGATAAGATTAAAAGAGCTATTCTAACTGCTCGGTTATGAGGCCAATCTTTCAAATAAACATTTATTTTTGGTGCCAAATGACCTTTTACCATTGAAATGAATTACTGGGATGCTAGAGGTTTGGGAATGGTTCAGAAGGAAGGACAGGAAGGCAGAGCTGCTAGAGGAAGGGTTGAGGGGACAGAAGAGGAAGGAACCAGGGAAATAAGAGCTGGTTGAACAAAGAGCAGATTAAGGGGCAGAGTGAGGAGAGGCAGGGTGGTAAACTGTGGGGGATGAGGAAGAAGCTTTCGTTTAGGAAGCACATAGCCAGAATTTAGAAGCACTGACCAGGATCTTGTACTGCGAGTAAAAATGCACTTCACATCAGCCAAGGCCCCTGCTCAAGCCAGGGGTCAGGGCCTTTTCTAGAAAGTGTGAGGCTGGAGGCAACTCAGTCAGGATGGCGACCACCCCAGATACGCACATGTGCAACTACATCTTTCACAGGCCCCTTGGGATATCATTAAAGACAGAAATTTCAAAATAAAACCTTAGTAATGTTCAGGAAAGAGGTACAAGGTGCGGCACCCTGTGAACATCCTTGTCCCAAGTGCAGACCCCAGGGTGGCTGCCCAGCCGGCCTCCCAAGCGATGGGACTTCTTATGAGTGGTCCTGACACTGTGGGAGAATGAGCTCCCCCAAAGCACGGCCTCCTCCCAAAGGCAGCCCTGCCTTCTGCTCTCTGGTTCCTGAGGATGAAGCTCCCTCAGGGTATCCGATCTCTGAGCAGGTGGATCTATCTTCCACCAACCTCTGGGCTGCCCAGCCTGAGCTCCTTTACTCCTTGGGGCTCATTTCTCTATCACCCTCCTGAAAGAGAGCCTCCCCTGCTATGGAATCTTCTCGATGCCCTCACAGGAGAGCCTCCACTCTCCTCCTCACCCGCAGCCCTTACTCCTCAATTTATTGCTCCACATATACACCCCCACACAGGCAGACTCAGCGCTATGGTCCAGGCATCCATGGGTGGTGGGAAGAAAGGTCTGAGCACTCACCAGATGGAGGGTGTCAGCTTTCTGTGTCTGCCTTTGCCGGCTTTTCTGGGCAGCAATGCGATTTTTCTCCCTTCTCTGAACTTTTCTCACATCATCGGATGAGTCCTGGGAAGCAGAGATGATGAAAATTAGGTGCCAACTCCTCTCTCTTGAGTTGAAGCGGGCTCTCACAGTGCTTGCCATCCGGCCATTCGCCCTTCCATTTCTTCGTCTTTCGTTGCCCACTATTTACCAAAAGGCTGAACCCCAAAGAGAACTCTTCCCCACACGCTGTTACACTCTCTTAAGTCTCTATAACATTTTTGGCCAAAACTCACAGGAAGAGGGCAAAAGAGTTTGACACCTCTATAGGGCTGTATTTGGAGAAAGATGGTTAAGGTGATGAAGTGTGTTTTATCACCTCTCCTCTTCAGGGCCGCTCCACCCTTGCCCTCTTACTTTTGGCCTGGAACCCTCTTGCTATTTTTTTCCCCCAAAACTTTGTTGAGTACCTACTATGTGCCAGCTTCAGTGTAAGTGTTTTTGCTCAGAGGTGCTCTTGTTTAATTCCCCAATTCTGTGAAGTTGATATGATTATTTCCACCTTATTATTTTCCACAGAGGGAGACTGAGGCTCAAAGAGCTTGCCCAAGAGTTCACAGCAATCTGGTAGTTACAGTTTCCAATGCTGAGTCTGACACCTGTCCAAGCCACCCCCTGCTCCGGCTACCACCATCTCGCTGATTTGTGTACCACGTGTCTTCTGCTGCATCCCTGGCCTGAGGTCTCCATCCGAGATCTGCCTCTTCTTTCCCTGAATCCCTTTCATTATGCCCAGTGACCTTGACATCCCCCATAGCCCTGAGCACTATGCCTGGTACAAACTGGAGGCCATGAACAGCTTTGCTGGTGGAGATTACCTGGTCGTGTCAGGTAGTGGGTGGATGTTTAGGAGGACAAGGGGACCTTTGGGTGTTTTCTAAGTGCACCGCACAGATGGGCATGTGCTTTGCTTGGGCAGAGAGGTTAGCTCTGGCTTTCTCCCAGATGCTGCAGGATAAGTGTAGGGGTCCGTGGGAAACTTCTGCACCTCCTGCCCTGACCCCTCTCGTGTGCCCCAAGACCAGAGGGACACTCCTAGGGCAAGACTCTGCCCACCAAGAATATGTCTCACCAACCAGCCCAGTACTTCCAGGCCATTGCAGTTGGAGGACATTGAGTAGATAGGAAGGAAGTGCTCTTCCTCTAAGGGGGGTGGGGAGCCAGGTTACCATGGAAGCCATGAGTAATTTCCTTCCTAAGAAGAGCATAGACTTCCAGGCGGTCTGAACTGCTCTGATAGCATCTAGAGCAGAGGACTGGATTGCTCGTCCTCTAGAGGTCTCCACTGGGACTCCTTCCTGTAGGTGGCTTCTTGCTTAGATACTGATGACAGAAGCTGCAGTATAGGTTCATATGCTTTTATTCAGGCTGCAGCATTTTGAAAGCTCTCTCGGATATCTGTGCTAAGGAAAGAATGCAGTTTTCAAATCACAAAGTCAGAGAAATTCTACTCCATTGATGTATTGGATGAGAAAGCAGAGGGCTTCCTATGGAGAGGGCTGTCAAGGAATGCGGTGAAGAGAAAGCCCCAGGAGCGACAAGGAAGCCAGGACACCCTCAGTCTTTGGCAACTCCCAAGCTGAAAACTTTTGAGTTGGGAGTTGAGATCTAGACTCCAGACGCTCCCAGAATCTCCACCTTCATCTCTCTGCTTTACCCAGAGCTGTGCTGAGCCACCGGGGAACAGCGGCTCCAAGTGCCCCGAAGCATCTCCTGGTTCATTTCCTTCCCCCTCCCCCCTGGCACCCTTTCTGCCGCCTGTGCTAGCGACAGGTGCAGTGCGGGGTGACAAAGATGCTGTGCTGGCTCCGGGGCCACCCTCCTCCCAGGGGGTAGGAATTGCTCTTCTCTCTTGCTACTTTTCCTGATCCCTTCCTCTCTCACCCTGCTGGCTGTCTCCCGGGCAACCACCTAAGCTTTCGGGGTGTGCGCGCCCGCAGCCGCCTTAACGCTCCTCCTCACTGGCTGCTACCGCCTTGGAGAGAGGAAGACTCCTCTGAGCGGCCAGGTCTTTGGCGCTCATTCTCCTCCCGGCTTCCTAGAGAGCTTCATGGGCTGGGAACCTGGTCCGGTGGAGGTGATGGGCATTGGCAGGGAGCCGGAGGGCATCACTTGGCGGGAGAGGCGGGAGGATGAGGGTCTCTGCCGAGATGTACGGCTTCCTGGCAGATCCCCGTGGCTTAGGTCTCAGAGAGTGCTCCAGCCGTCCCCTCGCCTCTCCCCCTGTCCTCCTGGGAGGATCGGAGGGGAGGAGGAGGCGGAGGCAGGACCCTACCTGTTTGCCGGGGGGTGGAGAGCGGCTGAAGCTGGAGTCGCTGCTGTCGGAGCTGTGAGGCATGGCTGTGATCTTCCGGGCTCTCCACGCAGCCCCACGGGCCTCCGGGCTCTCCTGTCACCAGCTGGCCTCCCTTCCTGATTGCTCCCGGGCCACGAGCCCACCCCCCTTCGCAGGGCCCTCCTCTGCCCGCCTTGCAGCCACCTCTGACCCCGGCGTCCTCCTCACTCTGGGGTGCAGAGGCTCTGCTCCCCACAGGGACATGTCGCTTGCTTTGGGGCTCGCGCCCTCTCTCTCTCTTGTGGTTTCTGGTAAGTCGCGCTGGAAGTCACATGGGCGGAAACTTAAACAAGTTAGAAGTTAATTTGAGAGAAAATGCATATCTGGGAAAAGACCCACAGAATTATGTGAAAGAATAAAAAAAAAATACACAAAACCCCAGATACCTTCCGACAGTTTGAAAGGCAGAACAGCTCTCTTCAATTGATGAAGAGAAAAGAGAAAAACAGCCCAGGGAGGGAAAAACCCCAGCCAGAATTAGCAAGTCCGTCTTCTGTCAACACGGGCAGAAAGGAGAGGACAGCAGGGAAAGAGTTTCCATTGTCACCAGACTTGATTTTTAAATCAAAATAAAGCAGCAGGGCTGGGATTTCTTTCTGCTGTTATCTGAAAGCCGCTGCCGGTCCTGTCCTGCGGCAGGCCTGCCTCTCGCCCTGGGGTGGACTGGGGGTCGCGGGGCCCAGGGGCACGGTCCTTTCCTGACTGCCAAACAGACGAGGCTGTGATGGGTCTGAGAGCCAGAGTGGATGATCTGGCATTGATGCCCTAAATGTTTACTCACCACCTATGCCTCTTGGCAGGTGCTCTCTTAAGAAAAAAGACAGCTCCTATGTTGAAGGTCTTACAGAGGCTCAGGATTGGCCTGAGATCTTAATGATTCAAGAAGGTCACAAAGCCAGAGTCCAGAATGGAACAACTGTTATTAAAGAGCAAACAAACAAACAACAACAACAACAAAAACCAAAAACAACCAACCAACCAAATAAACAGACGAAAGGAAAAAACAAAGAAACAAAAAATACAATGAAATGAGCACTGTACTTGGAGTCAAAATAACCAAGATTTGAATCCTGCCTCTACCACTTAATAGTCTGTGGCCTTGAACTCTATTCCCCTCACTGTATCCATCTGTGAATGGAGGATGATAAAAACCTGTCCTGCCTCCCTCTGAGGGCTGTTTCGAAAAGCAAACAAACCCATGGATTAGAAGGCCCAGAAGACTGTACAATATGCCGTGATGTCTGCTGTTAATTGTGGTGTTACTCGCCCGCCACAGCACGTTTGCAGAGTTTTCAGCAAGCAGTCTCTCACACACGCTGGCCATCCTGGCTTTAAAAAAATGCCTCGCCTTATTCCCAGTGTGGCTCAGAGCTAAATACTTACCTTACTTAATCCTAACCGGCAGAAAATAAGGCCCCTAAACCACGTTGTGTCCACTGGCTGAATTTCTGCCCCGAGACAGTATTGTCCTAAAGGTAAGGGCAGCAAGACAAATTCCGCCCCCCGTGGAAGTTATATCTGAGTGGGGGAAATAGACAGTAAGTGAAGAAGTTAATATATCATCTGCCACGTGGCGACAAGTGCTATAGAGGAAAATAGAGCAGGTCAGGGGTAGGAAATTCTGGAAGTCAGTGGGTGGTTCTTTCTACAGGGGGGTCAGGGGGGTCAGTAGTCCTTATGGAACAGGGGACACCTGAGCAGAGCCCTGAAGGGAAGGAGAGGGTGAATGGTGTGGGTGTCTAGGGTGAATGGTGTGGGTGTCTAGGGTGAATGGTGTGGGTGTCTAGGGGAGGAAAATTCCAGCCAGGAGCTCAGGGGGAGTGTGATGGGTGGTTGGAGGAACAGCGGGGAGGCCCGTGTGGCAGGAGCAGGGACGCAGTGAGTGGCAGATGCTGAAGTCGGCGGGGTGCTCTGAGGGCGCGAGGTGGCCCCGGGCCTTGGAGGCCATTGTAAGGATTTTGCTTTTTATTCTGAAAGAAATGGGGGGGGGGTTCCTGGAGGACCTGGCCTCCCGCTTCCACTCTGCGATTCTCTGTCTCAGCCACTGTCTGCCCCCTTCACGGCCCTTATGGAATTTGGTAACAGTTGGCTTCGTTTTCTCTGCCTTCCCTCCCTAGAATGGTATTCCATCTGTGAATTTCACTCAATGAAGGTTTTTGGAGCACCTGTCTTGCACCCAGTTCTGAATACCAGGGGTACAGTTAGTATTTTGACTGTTTCTCTGAATGAGATGATGAATCAGTTCGTTTTGCCGCCTGGCAAACCACCCAAAAAAAAATCTCTTAAAACGACAGCCATTTAGTTAGCTTGGGAGTTGGCAGGTCATCTAGAAGATTCCTCTGGTAGAGGCCTACGCTAGGCTCATCTCGCTGGGGCTGCTAGTGTGTCCTCAGATAGCTGCTAGGCTGACTGATCTTTGGCTGGTCCAAGAGGGCCTTGCCTGGGACAGCTCTGCTCCACGCGGCTTCTCATTCCTCAACATGCTAGCTGTGGCTTGTTAACACTGAAGTGCAGGGGAATTCCTGTGGTGGCTCAGTGGGTTAAGAACCAGAGACATAGTCTCTGAGAATTTGGGTTGGATCCCTGGCCTGGCTCAGAGGGTTAAGGATCCAGCATTGCTACAAAGCTTCAGCATATTGTAGATGCAGCTTAGATCTGCCATTGCTGTGGCTGTGGCGTAGGCCGGCAGCTGCAGCTCCGATTTGAGCCCTAGCCTGGGAACCTCCATATGCCGCAAGTGTGGCTCTAAAAAACCAAGAAATAAGCAAACAAAAAAAACCTGCCATGTTTATGTTTTATTGATCAGTTTAATTTAAAATTTACTAATTCCCATGATGCAGCAGAATTCATAAGTATGAATAAGACAGACTCTGACCTCCTAGAAAGAAGGGGAAAGAAGTCAAATAACCAAACAGGTTATCAGATGTATAATAATATTCAGGTGGAGGTCTTAGCTCTTTGAACTTTCTACCATTCAGCAATAAATACTTGTCGAATGAATGATTGCTTGATTCTGTGATTCCAAATCAAGAAACTGCTTTCATATTTAATGAGGAAAGAAATGGAAAATTAGCTCTAACATAGAAAGATGGTCTCTTTCAATAGTATTGATTATAGTGATAAAAAAATAGTATTGGTTGTAAGTTATCTCTACTTAAGATTAAAGAATAATAAACCCTTGCATACCCACCATTAAGCTTATTAAATAAGTTATGAATAGAACTGGGGACCCCTCCCTAATCCCATTCCCTCCCCACTAGGGTAACCGTTATCCAGAATGCGGTCCTTATCATTCTTATTCATTTCTCTCTACTTGAACCATATGTGTATGGCACCTAAGTAATACATAGTACTGCCTTGCATGCTTTTTAATTTTTTACATCATTCATATTTTTACATTTAATTTCTATTTTGTATTGCGCCGTATCTGAAGGGTCACTGGCAAGGCTTGGAATACAGGTATTCTCACTGAGGTTATTCTGGAGAACACCATGAAGCCACCAAGCAACTGCTGTGAAACAGGCAGCGTTAGCTCAGTCAGCATCAGCCCACAGCTGAAGATCACGCGAAGGTAGCATTTGCTAGACATTTAAATCCCTTACGCTGACAATGCACAAGAATCAGGGCTCATGCACGGCCCTGGTACAAATTAGAAAACAGTGCCACCTCTTGGTAGGCAATCCCAGGCCAAAGGTATAGTCCGTAAGCCCCTATTTGACCTCTAAGGTCGGGGCTCTTGAACAGTGAAGAGTTTGTACTATACTCAGCACCCTTGCTGTGTGTCACTATGTGCCCGGCACATAAAATGACTCCTTGAATCTTCACGACAGTCACAGTAGGTAAGTATAGTTGACCCTGGAATGACTCAGGAGTTAGGGGTGCTGACCCCTATGTAGTCAAAAATCCACATATGACTTTTGACTCCCCCCCACCTTACTAATAACCTACTGCTGACTGAAAGCCTTACCGATAACATAAACCGTCGATAAACACGTATTTTGTATGTTATATGTATTATACAAGATACTCTTATAATAAAGTAAGCTAGGAGAAAGAATGTGTTATAAAGAAAACCATACAGAAGATAAAATATGTTTACAGTACCGTACTGTATTTATCGATACTGTTAAGTTTATGTCATCTGTTTACAAGACGAATTGTCAGTAGCTATATCAACCATGTCTTATATGATAGAAAACACTTAGGTATCATATGTATTACTAACGCTAGGTATCAAAAGTGAAAAGACAATGCCAAAAAGAAATTCACATTTATTTACAGGTGTAAGGACGCATGCTTCGATAACCAAGAAGCAGCAATATGATTGCTCTACGGTAGCTTTGTGTGAGCTATACGATTGCTTCGTGGTAGCCTAGCCTACACATGAATGAATGAATCATTACAGAATTTTTATGGCATACAGTATTACAGTCAGATTTATAACACAGTACTGGAGACACAGACACTTTAAAAAGCTTTCCTGTGATGATAAGCTGATAGGCAGTTTCTCCAGTTATGTGAGAGAGAAGCATCCTGTAAGGTATGGAATTCTTTGAAAGCAAATAACCTTTGAGTTGCTGGATGTGGGAGGTGGGAGGTGGGAGAAGGGGTGGTCCTGAGGGAGGGGAGAGGAAAAGTGGGGGGAGTGGGGAGCTCCAAGAATTGAGGGTAGTATCTACCTGCCTATCTGTTTTACTATTTAAATAACTGGTATCATGGAGTTCCCTGGTGGCTAGTGGTTTAGGATCCGATGTTGTCACTGCTATGGCTCGGGATCACTGCAGGTTCAGTCCCTGGCCTGGGAACTCTCCCATGCCAGAGGCACCGCCTAAATAAACAAATAGTATCATAATGCAAGTGCCCACTGGGTCAGCCTTGTTTAAAATTAGCAGGATACATTGTAGGCAAATAGGCTTCTTAAGGTCATGGAAAATCTGATGGTGTTTTTTTTTCTCTTTCCTTTTTCTTTTTAGGGCTGCACCCCGGGGAGGGGGGGCGCATATGGAAGTTCCCAGGCTAGGCATTGGCCCAGCCTACACTACAGCCAAAGCAGCGCAGGATCTGAGCCACATCTGCGACCTACACCACAGCTCACGGCAACGCCAGATCCTTAACCTGCTGAGCAAGGCCAGGGATCGAACCGGCGTCCTAGGCAGGTTCGTGACTGCTGAGCCACCACAGGAGCTCCTGAGGGTGTTTTTTTTAAAGTGCCACAAACTTGTTGTGTTCACATCAGCCTAGTTCTACTCCTTTGCTGTCCCCAGTGCCGTCATAAACACAAACTTCAGTCCAACCCCTGCTGAATCAGCTCATTTCCAGCTCTGACCAAATCGTTAAGAAAATGGGTTGAAACTGAGGAACCCGGCAAAGCAGAAACTTCCTGATTGTCTGCGATGTGTACCCGGGGTGTGGGGGTGGGGGGCCCACTACAGGACTAGGCATTTTCCCTTCAGCACTGCCATTTCAGAAGTCAGGCTGCCCTCCCTGGAAGGAGGTGCAAAATCTCCCAAGGCCAAAAAGAAGAAAGGAAATACTAGCTTGGGACCCCCTCAGATATTCTGATTTGATTGGTCTATGCTGCGGGAGGGGGGGTATTATTTAAAAGCTCCCCAGGGGGTCATTTTAACACAAAGCCACAAAAGCCTGGGGATGGAACACATTTCTCCAGGAGGGGGCACTTTGGGGCCTCAGAGTTCAGTTCAGTTTCCAGGCCCAGCTCTTTCATCGAGGTTCTTTGCTCTTTCACCTGCTCTGGGACACAAAGGCCTCAATGCCCTGGGGTTAAAACTGGCTCCAGCTCTACTTTCCTCACCCGCTTGGAGCTGATACAGAACCTGTGTGCATGAGCCGCGGGGTCCAGTCCACCAGAGCAGGCCAGGCAAGGGACGGGTGCAGGGACCTGGGCCGGGATGAGGGTCTGGAGGGGTCAGGAGCGCTCCCTCGCCTCCTCCCCTCACAGGCTCTCAGGTGCCACCTGCGGGTGCCTGGCGCCACAGCTGCCTTTTCGGGCCTCTGTGTCTTTTCCTCCGAGACGACGCAGTTTCACTTTCCCAGAGCATTTGGCCTCACATTCCCTGATAGCCCACTCTCTAGTTAGTAAAGATGAAACCCAGGAAGAGGAAAGAAGAATTTCCTGAGCATGAAGGCAAATGTCCCCGGGGTCCCCAAGGGCCCCTCACTGGTGGCTGAAGGCCTGGGGGTGGGGGGAGGCGACAGGCTTTCCTGTCAGCTGCTGCCCACCCTTCCAGGCTGCCCCCACCCAGGTCAGAATTCCTGGCTTATCACCCCTCCCAGCTAGACCGTGTTAGCATTGACACCAAACCCACTCTTTTTTCCGAGCTCCATCTGAGCACTTTGGTGAAGGTGCCACCTTTGACATCTGAAGGGCTGACTGCAATTTTTTAGTTATTTGAACAAAAATAATAAAAATCCCCTAGCTTTCTTAATTTTTTTTTTTGATGGTAAGAGCACAAAGCACAGAATGGTAAGTCTTCAATGCTTACAAGATGGTTAAAGGGGATTTTTGTTAAAGTTTCCCAAACAAGTAGGGAAAATATTTACCTGAGGGCAGAGCCCTCCAGCAAAAGGACCAGAGTGGGTGGCCAGGGGACATAGGGAAATTCCCTCCGGGGCCTGGGCAAGACCTGTCATCCAACCCTCTCCAGCTTCAAGCCCAGATAAGGCTTTGTAGGAAGCTTCTTAGGAGGGAGTGGCAGCCCCAAATGTGCCAGCCCCAAAGGGTTAAAGCCAGACTTTGGTATTTTGGTATTTGGGGTAAATCAGTCTTTGCTGGGTGGCTATGCTGTGCGTTGTAGGATGTTTATCAACGTCTCGGGTCTCCACCCACTAGATGCCAGTAAAACTCCCCAGGTAACAAAAATCACAAAATGTTTCTAGACCTCGCCGGGAACCCTGTGGGGAGGGGCCTCAAAATGGCCCCAGGTAAAAACCACTGGATTAAAAACCATGCACCCCAAAGCAGCGGTTTCCCCATCAGTCTAGTCCTGGGGGCCTCAGAAGCCCTGTCAAAGCTCAGGAAACCTCTGGACAGATGTGCTTGACTCCATGTAGCTTCTGAGTGCCCAGGTTGTGGGCCCGCTTTTGCCTGGGGGCATAGCCATGCTGAGCACGGGCCACGGGCATCTCCTCGGGCGGTCATTGGAGTGGCTTCTGGCAGCATCCTTCCCACCTGCCCCTCGCGGACCAGCAGGAAGGGAGCAAGGGCTCTCAGTGTCAAGAGTGGGGCCACTCCGTTTTTTTAGTAGCCGGCTGGATTGTAAAATGAAGCTATATCAAGGTGAGTTAACAAAAATTATGGTATACACACACACACACACACACACACACACACAATGTTTTGTTTGTTTGCTTCTTTGGCTAAACCCAAAGCACATGGAAATTCCCAGGCCAGGGACTGAAACCACACCAGAGTTGCGACCTTTGCCACAGCTACAGTAACGCTGGATCCTTAACCCACTGCACCACAAAGGGACTAAAGCATTGTATTTGCACTAGACCCGGCTAATTATGGGATTTACACAAGTATTAGCCGTGGCTCACTGATACTGACAGGCAGTGGGAAATAACGTCCATGCTGGGTGGATCCCCTCTTCTCCAGGCCTGGCTGAGTCTTTCTGGCTGAATATATGACCTCAATTGCACATAAGCAGGGAATTTGAGGGCTTTGGGAATGTGAGGCCTGACCCAAATCCCTTTTTAGCACCCTCGCCTCACCCCCACAACCCTGAGAGCAGGCGGAGAGAGATTTATGGTCAGCAAAGAACGGTGAAAAAAGGGAAACAGCTTCTTAGTGTTGGGTTTGAATATGCAATCGAATGTTCTAGCTCTGCCGCTTGGTAACCATGTGATCTTGGGCAGAGCACTTAAAACTCTGTGCCTTGGTCTCCTCATCTTTGTAACGGGAAGTGCATAATATTGAACGTATTTAAATTTCTTAGCACAGTGAGTGGTGCCAAGTAAGCATTTGGTACCTAAGGCTATTATTATTATTATTACTTTTTTTAATGTAGCCCAAACAGATCTGGGCTAATTCCAGGACAGCGTCTCATTCAAAAGAGGCATTAAGAAGAGGGAGTTACATCACATACCAATTTTCTGTTCTCTTTACAGAGTTTCTCCCCCAAATCAGCCTCCTCAAGACTGTTGTACCAGGCTATCCTTTCTTTTCTGAGGTCTTTATTACTGCTTCCCACATCTCATGACCATGTCCGTGACCTTCACTCCTCTCTTGCTGAGCAGCTCTAGCCTCTGTCTCCCAAAACAAGTGTTCTATGTTCCTTGGCTGGACATCTCCAGGCCAGGCTAACATCACTTACCTTTTTGTTCCATTGTCTTCCTCTCCACCCTCTTCCAGCTCCAAAATTTCAGTAGCTACTGGCCCCCGAAACAAAGATGTCTCTTCCAAGGGTAATTTGTTATTTATTCACCGGTTGCTGGATATTTGAGTGGTCTTCGCGTTTTGACTCTTAGGAGTAAAGTGGCTGTGCATATTCATGTAAAAGCCTTTTGGGAGATGTAGGCTTTCATTTTTCTTGTGTAGTGACCTAGATGGGAATAGCTGCTACCCAGCCATAGTCATTTGTTAGTTCTAGTAGCTGCTATGTAGATTCCTTAGAATTTTCTTAGATGATTTTTTTTTCTGTGAATAAAGACAGTTTTACTTTTTCCTTTCCAACCCATTTGCCTTTTTTTCTTGCGTTAGTGCATAGGTCTTTGTATAGAGTTTAATGTTGAATAAAGACTTTGAGCGTAGACATCCTTGCCTTGTTTCTAATCTGAAGACATAAGTATTCAGTCTTTTATCATTAAGTACAATGTAGGCTACAGGTTTTATTTTTTATAGATTTTCTTTTATCAGGTTGAGGAAATTCTCTTCTATTTCTAGTCTGTTGAGAGCCTTCATTTTGAATGTTTGTTGAATTTTGTCAAGTGCCTTTTCCTAATATATTGGTATAATTCTATGATCTCTCCCATTTATTCCATTTCAGGATAATTACATTAATTGATTTCTTTTGAATGTCACACCAACTTTGCATTCTTGGGATATTCTTTATTTACTCATATTCTTAGCATATTTTAAAATTGAGATATAATTCGTACACCATGAAATTTACTCTTTTAAAGTGGACAATTCAGTGGTTTTTAGTGTATTCTAGAGTTGTACAACTATCACGACTATCTAATTTCAGAACATTTTCATCACCTTAAAAAGAAACTCTGTACCTGTTAACAGTCACTCTCAATTCCCTCCTCCTCTCTATTTCTGGTAATCATTAATATACTTTCTATCTTTGTGGGTTTGCCTATTCTAGACATTTCATATGCTGTCATACAATATGTGGCCTTTGTGCCTGGCTTCTTTCATTTAGCATGTTTTTAAGGTTCATTCATGTTGTAGCCTGTATCGGTACTTTTTTTTTCCTTTCTATGGCCCAATAATACTTCATTGTCCATTCATCAGTCGATTAACATTTGGGTTATTTCTACATTTTGACTCTCATAAATAATGCAGCTATACACATCTGTATACGAGTATTTGCATAGATACGTATTTCAGTTCTCTTGGCCACATACCTAGGAATGGGACTGCTGAGCCATATGCCACTTTATGTTTAATTTTGAGAGACTACTGTATTGTTTTTCACAATAGCTGCCCTATTTTACATTCCCAACCACACATGAAGGTTTCAATTTCTCTACACCTTCACCAACGCTTGTTTGATAATCTTTTTGATTACTTTTATCCTAGTGGGTATGAAGTGATGTCTCAATATGGTTTGATTTACATTTGCCTGTGACTAATGAGGTCAAGCTTCTTTTCATATACTTAGCGGCCATACACATATCTTCTTTGGAGAAATGTCCACTCTAATCCTTTACTTATTTAAAAAACGGATTTTTAAAAAAAAAAAAAACCGTTGAACTGTGAGAATTCTTTATCTATTCTGGATACTAGATCTTTATTAGATATATGATTGCAAATATTTCTGTTGTCTTTTTTTTTAAGTTTATGCTATTTTCTGTTATAAATTTTGAGTATAGAAGACTTGGTCTGATTGATGTTCTATATTCTAGACTGGATTTTTAGTGAGGTTTTGGGGGTTGCTGAACATGGCATAATCATTTTATGTTAGCTGGGACAAGATTTTGGAATAATTTGGAATGAGTGGTTTTAATCACAAATCTATAGGAAGATGAATTGAATTCTTCTTCCAAGCTTAATTGTAACAATTGCTATACTCTTGCTGAAATTAAATTAAATCTGGGCTGATGACTTGCTTTTTCTGTTGTTGAAATAATGTCCTTTATTATCCGGATAGGATCCTTTTGGCACAAATTTTTAATTTTAATGAAGCCCAAGTTATAATTTTTTTCCCTTGGGTTGCCTGTGATTTTGATGTTATATCTAAGAAACTATTTCCTAGCCCAAGGTCACAAAGATTTACATCTCCATTTTCTTCTAAGAGTTTTATAGTTGTTCATTTTTCATTTAAGTCTTTGATTCACTTGGAGTTAATTTTTCTAGGATGTGAAGTAGGGGCCCAAATTAATTCTTTTGCATGCAGATACCCAGTTGTCTCAGCACTATTTGTGGGGGAAAACAAATTCATTCCCTATTGAATGGTCTTGGATTCTTCAAAAATCCAATTAACTATTAATGTGAGGGTTTATTGATGGATTCTAAAATCTCTTTCATTGATTTAGATGTCTATCCTTATGCCAGTACCACCCTGTCTTGTAGGATGGGGTTTGTTGTGGTGGCAGTTTTTTATTTTCCTTGCAGTAAACTTTTGAAATTGGGAACTATGATTCCTTCAGCTTTATTTTTTAATGTTCTTGAATCTATTCTGAAAACCTTGTAATAGCATATTAATTCTAGGATCAGCTTATCCATGGTAAAAAAAAAAAAAAAGGTAGCTGGAAAATGATACAGATTGCACCAAATCTGTAGAAACAACTTGGGAAATATTGTCCTCTTCCAGTTCGTAAATATGGGATGTCTTCCCACTTATCTGGGTTTTCTTTAATTTCTTTTAATGATGTTTTGTCTCTTTGAATATTTTTTTTCCGCCCCTTTCTCTCTCTCTTCTCTTTCCGGCTCCACTATAATATGGGCTTTGGTGCTTAACCTTGCCCCAGAGTTCTCTGAGACTTTCTTGATTTCTTTTCAATCTTTTTTCTCTGTTCCATTCCGCATCAGTGATTTCCACTAGTCTGTCCTCCACCTTACTTATTCGTTCTTCTGCCTCCTATACTCTGCTGTTGGTTGCTTCCACTGAATTTTTTTTATTTCGGTTATTGTATTTTGCATCTCTGCTTGTTTAAGTTTTAAATCTTGTATTTCTTTGCTCGGCGTTTCCTGTAAATTATCAGTCTTTGCCTCCAGTTTATTTCCAATGTCTTGCATCATCTTCAGCATCAACAGTCTAAAGTCTTTTTCCTGGAGGCTGATAATCTCCATCTCTTAGCTGTTTTTCTGGGGTTTTTTCTTTCTCCCTTATCTGAGCTAGAGTTCTCTGTCTTTTCATTTTTATAGCTTTTTCGTGTGGTGTCCTTTTTGCAGAGTTGTAGCCTCTCTCACTTCTGGTGTCTGCCCCCCTTGTGGCTGAAGTTGGTTCTGGGGCTTGCTGTAGGCTTCCTGATGGGAGGGACTGGTGCCTGCCCACTGACAGGTGGGGCTGATTCCTATCTCTCTGGTGGATGGGGCTTAGTTTCTAGGTGAGATTAGAGGCAGTGTTGTGCCTGAGGGTGGGTTGGGGGGTCTTTAGGCAGGCTGTTTGCTGATAGGTGGGGCTGTGATCCCACCTGGATTATTGTTTGGCACTGATGGGTGGGGCCAAGATTTTCCCAAAATGGCCACCTCCAGAGAAACACATGCTGATGAATATTCCTGAGAGCTTTGCCCCCCAATGTGCCTCCCCTACAATGAGTTACAGTCACCCCCTGTTTTCTCAGGAGATCCTCCAATAACTGTAGCTCCGTCAGACACAGATTCCTATGGAGCCCTTGCTTTGCCCTGGGACCCAGGGCACATGAAAGCCTGTGTGAGCCTTTCCAGAATGGGGTCTCCGTTTCCCACAGTCCCATGCAGCTCCTGTGCACAGCCCCACTGGCCTTCAATGGCAGATGCTCCAGGGGCTCTTTCTCCTGATGCCAGATCCCCAGGCGTGGGGATTTCACATGGGGCTCAGAACTCTCAGTCCTGTAGGTGAGTCTCTGTGACACAGTTACTTTCCAGTCTGTGGGCTTCCCACCCAGGAGGTATGGGGTTGCCTAATCCCCCTCCTACCTCTTGATGTGGCCTCCTCTTTGTCTTCTGGAGTAGAATATCTTTTTGAAAGTTTCCAGTCCATTTGGTTGAAGTTTGTTCAGCATTTGGTTGTAATTTTGTTGTTTTTATGAAAGAAGTTGAGCTCCAGTCCTTCTGCTCCGACATCTTGATCCCGTCTCCACCTTCAATGATATTTTGTACTTTTGGTGTGTAAAGATTTCATTTGAGGGGTTACATTTAGTCCTACAAATTATATTCTTTTTCTTTTCTTTCCCTCCTTTTTTTTTTGTCTTTTTAGGGTTGCACCCGCAGCATATGGAGGTTCCTAGGTTAGGGGTCGAATCGGAGCTGTAACTGCCAGCCTACACCACAGCCACAGCAATGCTGGATCCGAGCCACATCTGCAACCTACACCACAGTTCATGGCAACGCCGGATCCTTAACCCACTGAGCAAGGTCAGGGATCCAACCTGCGTCCTCATGAGTACTAATCAGATTCGTTCCCACTGAGCCACAACAGGTACTGCTATTATATTCTTTTTCATATCACCATAAATAAATAGCATTGTTTCCTTAATTTCATTTTTGGGTCATTCATTGCTAGTGTATAGCAATATAATTGATTTTTGTGAATCGATTTTGTGTCTTGCAACCTTGCTGAATTTGTTTACCAGCTCTAGCAATTGTGTATCTGTGTGTGAATTCCTTAGGATTTTCTATATACAAGATCATGCCCTCTGCAGATAGGGTTTTACATTTTTCTTTCCGATTTGGCTGTTTTTAATTTCTTTTCTTGCCTAATTTCACTGGTAGAAATTCCAGTACAGCATTGAATAGAAAGGGTGAGAATGGATATCCTTTTCTTGTTCCTGGTCTTAGTGGTAAAGCCTTCGGTCAGTCTTTCACTATCGAGCGTAATGTTAGCTATGAATCTTTCATAGATGCCCTTACTTTTGTTGGGAAAGTTTTCTGCTACTTCTGCTTGTGGAGTGTATCATGAAAAGCTGTCGGATTTTGTCAAATGCTTTTCCTGCACCTATTGAGATGATCATGCTTTTCCTGCACCTATTGAGATGATTTGCTTTTTATCCTAATAATATGATGTATTATATTGATTATTTTTAATATATTGAACCAGTCTTGAATTCCTGGACTAAATTCCACTTGGTCATGTTGTATAATCCTTTCCATATGTTGTTCTGATTTGGGGAAGATTTTTGAGAAGTTTGATGTTAATTCTTTTAAACATTTGATTCTATAGTATTCACCAGTGAAACCTAGGTCCTAGGCTTTTCTTGGTGGCAAGTTCTTAACTACTAATTCAGTCTATTTAGTTGTTTATTTATTTGCTTTCAATCTACTCAGATTTTTAAATTTCTTTTTGGTTAAGTTTCAGTAGTTCGTATCTTTCTAGAAATTTTCCATTTTATCTCATATCCAATTTGTTTGCATTGAATTGTTTTAGAATTCTCTTATAATCCTTTCTGTTTCTGTAATGCCTGCCCCCTTTCATTTCTGATTTTAGTAATTTGAATCTTCTCACTCTCTCTCTCTCTTCTTGGTCAGACTAAAGGTTTCTATAGCTTCAGCTATGCTGATCTTTTCAGAGACCGACTTTTGGGTTTTGTTGAATTTTTCTATTATTTTTCTATTATCTGTATCATTTACTTCTGTTCTATTTTTTATTATCCCCTCCCTTCTGCTTCCTCCAGGTTAGTCTGTTCTTATTTTTCTATTTCCTAAGGTAGAAGTTTAGGGAACTGATTCTTTAAAAAAGAAAAACTTTTTTTGTCCTTTTATGGTTATACCTGTGGCATATGGAAGCTCCCGGGTTAGGGGTCAAATCAGAGCTGTAGCTGCTGGCCTATGCCACAGCCACAGCAACACCAGATCCAAGCTGCATCTGTGACCTACACCACAGCTCATGGCAACGCCAGATCCTCAACCTACTGAGCAAGGCCAGGGATGGAACCTGCGTCCTCCTAAATACTAGTCAGATTCTTTCCTGCTGAGCCATGACGGGAACTGCAGGGTATTTATTTGAGCTCTCTCTTCTATTCTAATACAGGCATGCAGAGCTGGAAAATTCCCTCTAAATACTGATTTAGCTGCATCCCATCCATTTTGGTCTGTTATATTTTTGCTTTCGTTCACCTCAAATTATCTTTGAATTTCCCGTATGATTTCTTCTCTGATCCATTGGTTATTCAAGGGTGTGTTATTTGATATCTGCATGTATGTTACTTTCCCAATTTTTTTTCTCTGTTACTTATTTCCAATTTCATTATATTGTGGTTGGAGAATATACTTTGTATGATTTTAGTCCTTATAACTTTATTGAAACTTGTTTTATAGCCTAATAAACGGTCTACTCTGGAGAATGTTCACGATGCATTTGTGATAACGTGTCTCCTGCTGAGTGGGATTTTCCACTTGATGTCTGGTTTAGTTGATTTAGAATGTTATTCAAGTTTTTTATTTCCTTGCTAATCTTATGTCCAGATGTTCTATTAATGAAAGTGGGGTATTAGTCTTCAACTATTATTGTTGATTTGTCTGTTTCTCCCTTCAATTCTGATAGTTTTTCTTCACGTATTTCAAGAAGTCTTTTGTTAGATGAGCATATGTTTATAACTAGTGTTTCTTCTTGAGGGACTGACCCTTTTATTACTGCAAAATATCCTCCTTTGCCACAGTGCTAGCATTTGTCTTAAGGTCAATTACTTTTCCCCTGATATTGGCATAACTCCAGCTTTCTTTCAGCTATTGTTTACCTCTTATGTTTGCCCATTTTTTTACAGTCAACCTATTTATGTTACGAATCTAAAGCGAGTTTCTTAGAGACAGCATGTGGTTGAATCACATTTTTTTAAATCCATTCTGTCAGTTGCTTCCTTTTGATTGGAGTGTTTAATCCATTTGCATTTAATGCAGTTGCCCATAAGGCAGAATTTATGTCTGCCATTTTGCTTCTTGTCTTCAACATGTCTTAAGTCATTTTATTTTTATTTTCCTTATCAATTTTTTAACTTTTTTTTTAGTTATCTGCCTTTTTTCTTTCTTTTTTTTTTTGTCTTTTTAGGGCCACACCTGTGGTATATGGAGGTTCCCAGGCTAGGGGTTTAATCAGAGCTGTAGCTGCCGGCCTATGTGGCCTACATCACAGCTCATAGCAACCCTGGATCCTTAACCCACTGAGTAAGGCCAGGGATTGGATGGCCTCATGGTTACTAGTCAGGTTCTTTAACCACTGAGCCACAATGGGAACTCCTTAGTTATTTGCTCTTAGTGGTTGCCCTAGGGATTACAGCTAACACCTTACAACAATCAGGTTGGGTTAATACAAACTTAATTTTAAAATATACAAAAGATTTCTCCATTCTTCCCTCCTTTGTGCTAATATTGTCATACAAATTACTACTTTATTCATTATATGCCCATCAACACAGATTTATAATTATCACTTTGTGCAGTTATCTTTTAAATAACATTAAACAAAATAGACATTTATATTTTCTTTTTTTTAGCCCAGCCCACATCATGTGGAAGTTTGAACCCACACCACAGTAGCAATCAGGGCCATTGCAGTGACAACACCAGATCTGTATATATATGGATATTATATATGAGATATATGGATATATCTCACACATAATTTCATATATACAATCATATAATCTCATATATATTTATGAACTCTATGGATAGATATATGAGAGAGAGAGAGAATTATTACAAGGAACTCACACAATTGTAGAGGCCAAGCTGCAGCTGGCAAGCTGGAAGCTCAGGAGAGCCAATGGTATGATTCTAGTCCAAAGGCCAGCAGGCTTAGACCCAAGAACTGTATTTCAGTTTGAGTCTGAAGACAGAAAATAAGACTTAGCTTGAAGGCAGTCAAGCAGGAGGAACTCCTCATAGCCAGGGGTGGGTTGGACCTTTTGTTATATTCAGACTTTCAACTGATTGGATGAGACCCACCACACTAGAGAGCTATTATGACTTTGTTAAATGAACATCTGTTAAATGAAGCACTGGGCTTCAGGATGGTGAGCCCTGGTTCAACAGAAGACCACAAGAGAAATGAAATGGAGACGTTCATTACTCACAGGTCCTGGAGGGGAGGTCAAGGCAGGATCCAGCCAGAGAGAGCAGCAGAACCTGGGCCACACGCATTATTAGGATTCATGGGTGAAAAGCTTTGGGTTTCCAGGCTAAGGCTGGATTGGTTAACTCACACCCAAGGAGCAGAATTTTGGTAGCTCCGTGGGGGTCTTATCTAAGAGGGGGTCACAAGAGGAAGGCCCTGAGAGGTGGGCGGGTGGCTGTTACACACAGGGCTCTTGGGGGGAGTCATATCAGGAACTCATATTTACTTGTCACTTGGCTATTATCTAGGGAGTGTGCTTGCCTGAGGGGCTAGGGCTAGTTCAAGGCCGCCATAGGCCACTTGGTCAAAAATGGATGTTGAGGCATCAATACCATGGAGAAACTTAGCTACACTCTCAACAGAGGGCAATCTGCTTTAAATGTTAAGCCTGCATAGAAACACCCTCACGAAAATACCCAGAATAATGTTTGACCAGGTATCTGACTCCCCCAATCCACCACCCCATGGCTTAATCAAGTTGACACAAAATGAACCACCATTGACAACATTCAATAAAATAGTAAAGAACTGCACAAGAGACTACTAATCAAGGAGTTCCCACTGTGGCGCAATAGGTTAAGGGTCCAGCATTGTCTCTGGGGCAGTGCAGGTTCAATCCCCTGCCTGGTGCAGTGGGTTAAGGATCCTGTATTGCCATAGCTGTGGCACAGGTTGCAGCTGTAGCTCAGATTCAATCCTTGGCAGAGGAACTTCCATGTTCTGTGAGGGCGGCCATTAAAAAAACACACACACACACAAAAATAAACTACTAATCAAGAGGCAAACCTGCTGAGACAGAATTGTTGCCTGAACTATAAACATATAATTGGGAGCACACACACCAAAATGGTAACAACCACTTTCTCTAGTAAACATGTACATGTGATAATAACAAAAATGAATTCAAACTATTACATACACACAAGATACTGGAGTTTTAGAATACCTCCATACATCTCTAAGACCATGGCCGTTTGGGGGAGATGCTGGTTGGCTGGCTGGACTGGGGGTTTTGTACAGCCCAATAAAACGGAGGAACAAGATTGGCCACCCTCCTCTCATCAGCCTCAGGCATCCCTCTGTCAAGCTTCCCAATTCGTGTCCCTAGAAACTCGTTCGTCATCTGGTGTTTCAGCAAACAGAATGTGGTCTGTCTTAACTCACTCCGTCTCTGTTTGGACACACATGTTCCCATCCAGCCCACGTTCCCTGTGCTCATCCAGCTCTCCTCCATCTCATCTCCCTCGTGGGGGCGGGGAGCGGGGTGGCCAGGTAGCCTCACTAAGTGCCACTCAGAAATGCAAGGACTATTTTTCCTTGTGAGCTGTTCTTTGAAATACAGAAGAATTCACATAAATAAGAAATCGCTCATGAATGTACTTGTAAACAGAGTCCTGTGGTCCTGAATTAGCTATGGAATTAATTTAGGGGGGCGTTTTAATTGTATTGCCACCCTGTATTACCGTCTGGTGGGATAGAGTAGATAACAGCCCCCCGATGCTCACTATCACCCTCAAGGGTGTAACTAAGAATGTACAAAAGTGTTATTTCGCTTTCATTCTACTGCTCAGTGTAGCTGCCTCGGACCCATATGGACACATGGTAGGATTACAGGTTAAGGACTAAGAAAATAAATGCACCAGTGGACTTTCTGAGTCTGTTATTATCTAAAGATTACTTTCAAAACGCCTTCCCTGGAGTTCCCGAGTGGCTCAGTGGGTTAAGGATCTGGCATTGTCACTGCTGTGGCTTGGGTCACTGCTTTTGTGTGGGTTCGATACCTGACCTGGAAACTTCTGCATGCTGTGGGTGCAGCTAAAAAAAAGAAGCAGAAAACAAAAACACACAAGTAAATATCCCTTCCACCTCTGGTCCAAGATGGACTGAGTCCTGGTGCTTGACAGGAAAATGCCATCACAATGACCTTCAGATGACTTTCCTAGTGCAAGCAAGAGCTAACTATAGAAGGCACACTATCAAAGGTGACAAACCAAGAATAGAGATTTAAGTAAACTGTTTCAAGTGATAAAGATTACCAGTAGACTAAAAACAAAAATGCAAGTAAAGACTAGGAAGGGAATGCTTCCATATTCACTACTCATGTTATTTAAAGTGAGGGGTTCTTTAAATAATGTATACATAGGTAAACTGAGAAAGAGAAATATAAACACATTTTGAATTCTGGATGTAACCACCAGAGGCACAAAACCCAGATCAGATTTCAAATGTTTACCTCTGGAGAGTGGTTAGGCCTAGAGATGTCATGAACTTTCACATTTCCTTTATCCTTATCTTTTTTGTAATTGTTGGAGATCTTATTACCACAAATGAGCCGCTTTAAAAATTAAAGTATAGTTAATTTACAATGCTGTGTTAGTTTCAAGTGTACAGTAGAGTTATTCAGTTACATGTGCATCTATAGATTCTTTTAAGATTCTCTCCCATTATAGGAGTGCCCATCATGGCTCAGTGGTTAATGAACCCAACCTAGTATCCATGAGGATGCGTGTTCGATCCCTGGCCTCGCTCAGTGGGTTAACGATCCAGTGTTGCCATAGCTGTGGTGTAGGTTGCAGACGTGGCTTGGATCCAGCGTTGCTGTGGCTGTGGCGTAGGTCAGCAGATACAGCTCTGACTTGATCCCCAGCCTCCATATGCCTCAAATGCAGCCATAAATAGACAGGAAAAAAAAAAAAA
>PVHT021183631.1:7940072-8028227 GCA_004024745.2 Catagonus wagneri | reverse complement strand
CCTCCTCCTCCTTCTTCTCCCTCTCCTTCCCCTTCCTCTTCTTCTAAGTCTTATTCTCTTCCTCCTCCTCCTCCTTCTTCTTCGGCCATCCTGTGGCATGCATATAGGGATCAGAACAGATCTGAGCCACACTTACCACCTATGCCGCTGCTGTAGCAACACTGGATCCTTAGCCCACTGTGTCAGCCTGGGGATCTTACTTGCATCCCGGTGTTCCACACTGCCAGTCCCATCGCACTACAACTGAAACTCCTTTCACAAGAGCTTTACAGAAGCTTACACCGGAGCAAGTCATCCAGTGTCATAAGGATGCTCAGCCTTGGTGGGGGTGGGGGGGAGGGAGATGGTTCTAAGAAGTGAGACTTAAGAAGGCAAATCTAGGAGTTCACTGGGGCAAATGGGTTAATGATCTGGTGTTGTCACTGCAGTGGTTCAGGTTGCTGCTACGGCTTGGGTTTGAGCCCTGGCCCAGAACTTCTACATGCCATGGGAGTGGCCAGTAAAAGGAATGGTCCCCTAAAAGGAATTTGGTCATTTGACTTGCTGAGGTTGCAAATGACCACCAGAGGGCAGCAAAGACACTGGTCAGAGAAAGCAGAGGTCCATTTGAGGTTCTTCCTAGAACCATCCTAAAAGGATGGGAGGTGGACAGCAAAAACGAGAAAGGGCTTCTTACATCACCCAAAAAGCATCTCCTAGACATGGAATCCCAGCCATTTACGAGAATGGTGCGAGCCACATGGGAAGTCCATTGCAGCATTATTTACAATAGCCAAGACATGAAAGCAGCCTAAATATCTATCAATAGAGGATTGGATAAAGAAGTTTGGTACAGGAGCTCCCGTCGTGGTGCAGCAGTTAACGAATCTGACTAGGAACCATGAGGTTGCGGGTTCGATCCCTGGCCTTGCTCAGTGGGTTAACGATCTGGTGTTGCCGTGAGCTGTCGTGTAGGTCACAGACGTGGCTTGGATCTTGTGTTGCTGTGGTTGTGGCGTAGGCAGGTGGCTACAGCTCCAATTCGACCCCTATCCTGGGAACCTCCATATGCCTCGGGTGCCGCCCTAAAAAGCAAAAAAAAAAAAAAAGAAGTTTGGTATATATATATATATATATATATATCGTGGAATATTACTTGCCCATAAAAAAGAATGAAATAATGCCATTGCAGGAATATGGATGGACATAGAGATTATCATACAAATGAAGTAAGTCTGACAGAGGAAAAAATATCATATGCAATCACTAATATGTGGAATCTAATAAAAAATGATGAAAAAGAACTTATTAACAAAACATACAACCGCTATGGAAAACAGTATGGAGGTACCTTAGAAAACTATATATAGAACTACCATATGACCCAGCAATGCCACTCTTGAGCATATAGCCAGATAAAACTTTCCTTGAAAAAGATATAGGCACCCGCATGTTCATTGCAGCACTATTCACAATAGGCAAGACATGGAAACAACCTAAATGTTCATCGACAGATGATTGGATCAAGAAGATGTGGTATATATACACAATGGAATACTACTCAGCCATAAAAAAGAACAAAATAATGCCTTTTGCAGCAACGTGGACGGAACTAGAGATTCTCATACTAAGTGAAGTAAGAAAGAGAAAGACGAATATCATATGATATCACTTATATCTGGAATCTAATATATGGCACAAATGAACCTTTCCACAGAAAAGAAAATCATGGACATGGAGAACAGATTTGTGGTTGCCAAGAGGAAGTGGGAGAGACTGGGAGGGACTGGGAATTTGGGGTTAATAGATGCCAACTATAGCCTTTGGACTGGATAAGCAATGGGATCCTGCTATACAGCACTGGGAACTATGTCTGGTCACTTGTGATGGAGCATGATAACGTGAGAAAAAAGAATGTATACATGTATGTGTGACTGGGTCACCTTGCTGTGCAGTAGAAAATTGACAGAATGCTGTAAATCAGCTATAATGGAAAAAATAAAAATCATTATAAAAAACTAAAACAAACAAAATAACTTATTCACAAAACAGAAACAGGCTCAAAGATTTCGAAACCAAATCGTTGCCAAAGAGGAACACTGAGGGAGGGGTGGACTGACATATACGCACTATTGTATACGAAATTGATCGGTAACAAGGACCTACTGTATAGTTCGGGGAAATCTGTTCAGCACTCTGATGGCCTGTGTGGGGAAAGAAACTGAAGGAAAGAATGGCTGTATGTGCACAGGTGTGGCTGATTCACTTTGCTGTACACCTGAAACTAACACAACGTCACCTACACTCCGTTAACATTTTTTTCAAAAAAAGAAAGAATGGGCTTTGATCTTGTTCTTCAGATAATGTAACTAATCCATGGTAATGGCAGAAGAATTGGAAAATACAGAAACATATCGATCCAACCATTATAATTCCATCCCTGGCAGAAAAGCTGCCTTAGCTTAGTGTTTTAATGAATATCCTTCTGGGTAGATGTAGAAACAGATAGATTTAGATATATACATACACACATAGATGTACATTTACATATATTTTGGCTTCATGAAACCGCGATCAGGATACTGGCATTGTGAGTTTGGGTCTAGACACCTCAAGAAAGTGAATACTGTACACATATTAGTGATCCACTTTTAAACTCAGCAAGAGAAAATGTGTGTGCGTGTGTGGTCCTTTCTGCCCAAGTGTCTCTCACTTGCTCACCTGCGAGGCCCTAGAAGGCCAGTTTCCGCCGCACGAGGCACAGGGGTGAGGGGTGGCCGGAGCAGGAGCAGCGTCATCTGAGGTCCACTAGTCACTCTGCTGGCTCTCTTCACAGTCTGGGTCTAAGTGTCCTGAATCTTGGGGGAGGGGAGCCGTGGAGCTTTCCAGCTGAAATGATTCCACTGGGTGAGCAGGTGCTCAGAGTTCGTTGAATTTCATCAGAATGAATCACCCTGAAGGTGTGAAGGAGTGACAAGGCTTAAGGAGTCACCGCTTCCTGGTTCCACAGCAGCTCATCTTCCTTTTACCCCAGACAGAAGCACCGTGATGGTGGGAATCCGGGCAGCGGCCACGGGTGAGCCTGTTCTCTGCAACGCAGAGCTTCCTGTGTCCTGGGGCGTGACCGTCTCTTCCCAAAGCAAAGCATCAACATCCTTTACTCGGCGACCCCCTTGATCACCATTAAGTGAGCGTCAAATCTAAAAAAACCCACTGAAAGTGCGGTGGTGCTTGAATTGAGTCTTAAAGGGGACACAGGTGTTCACCAGGTGAAGTGAGGGGGACATCAAACTGCCTGGATTTATAACACCCCCTTCGTTCTCAGGAATAGCTGGGACACCACCCATCGCCAAGGGCATTCTCTTTGGCATGTGCTCTGGAGTGAGACCGATCTCGTTCTGAATCAACTCCATCCCTTCCTGATCTTGTGTTCTCAGGCATGTCTCAGAGGATGCTGGGCATTCTAAGGGTGGACCAAGGGAAACAAGCTGGAATAGTCTGGGGGGAAGTATCTGCTCTCCAGTCTGACTGGAGTGTAGAGTGAGACGAGCCAGAGCAAGAGGGAGCCAGGACGATGGCCCGGAATGCCACACCAGGCAAGGCCACCGGGAGCCATGGCTGGATTTTAAGTAAAGGGGAAATCTTGCAACAATATATAATATTGCCAATCATAAAGCACTATAGAATTTAAAGAAGTTTTCATTCAATTTAAGCTTTCATTCAATTAATTTTAAATATACATATTTAATATAAATTCATATATATTTAACATATATTTAATATATATTAACTGTTTACTGTTTTGATATAGATTTATATATATTTAATATATGTAATATCACCTGTTTTACCAATCTCACAAGGCTTGATAAAAACGAACAAAATACATTTGAGGAAGAGCTTCGTAAACTGAAAACACACTTGTTACTGCATCGTTTCTTTTCCATTTAGGTGACCATTACTGGCCCGTAGCTGCAGCCTGGAGAGTGCCCCACCCTGACTCTCCTTCCCAGTCGTGCCTGTGAAACACTTCCAGAGCGTGTGCTTCTCAGATCCACTGCGGTCGCGTTCACAGCTCGGAGGGCGTG
This sequence comes from Catagonus wagneri, assembly GCA_004024745.2. Lineage (NCBI taxonomy): Eukaryota > Metazoa > Chordata > Mammalia > Artiodactyla > Tayassuidae > Catagonus > Catagonus wagneri. The sequence continues at coordinate 8,024,160 of PVHT021183631.1, read as the reverse complement.
TCTTAACTGCTCTCAGTCCCGCTTAAGCCTAGTCAGTTCGAGGTCAAAAGAAGTAAAAGCCAGCGATCATCTTACCCTGAGGGAATAACCTTGTTTAACATTTTGTATATTTCTTTCCGGTCTTTTTTCATGGCATAGGAATACATATTTCTCCCTGCAACATTGAGATTATAAATAATACAGTCGTTTTTGTAAATAATTTAGTAGAAGCTTAAAGAAAAACGATCAGCAAAAACTATTCGAATGATTAATCTGAAATTAAAATACAGAAAATAAAATGTAAATTTGGGTTTAGCATTCCTTCCCTCTAGATATCCAAGACTGTTGTAATGCATGTAAAACAAGCCACAAGTAGTCAAATTGAGAACTTCGGCTCTTATCATGCCCCAAGTACTGATGGAATTGACCTTTGTTTCTGACAAGTGGGAGAGGAGTTCCAGAAGTTCCATGATGTAACAGACATAGGTTGGTTGTTCACTAAACTCATTTCCCTTTCCTCCTGGGGGGCACAACCAGTCTATTTCCCAGCCTCTCTTGAGTTAAAGTGACCACGTGACTGAGTTCTGGCCAATGAAATGCAGGTGGATTCAAGATCACTCACCAGGTTGTTGGCAGGATGCTTCTGTTCCTCGCTGCATGAGCTTCCATAGAACTGCTCGAAGCAGGGCTTCCTCTGGGGTGAGTGATCAGAGAGAAAGAGTGACAGTATCCGAGACAGCAGCTGCACTCTTTTTATAACCGAATCTTGAAATTGACTGTCACTTCTGAATTCTATTTTTCAGAAGCAAGTCACTACGTTCCCCTACACTCAAGGAGAAGAGAATTAAGCTCCACCTCTTGAAGGAAGGAATATAAAAGGGTTTGTGGATATATTTTTATTTTTCTTATTTTTATTTTTTGGTCTCTTTAGGGCCACAACCTCTACATATGGAGGCTAGGGGTCAAATCAGGGCTACAGCTGCCGGCCTGCACCACAGACACAGCAATGCAGGATCTGAACCGTGTCTGCGACCTACACCACAGCTGACGGTAACACCGGATCCTTAACCCACTGAGCGAGGCCAGGGATCCAGCCCGCATCCTCCTGGATACTAGCCGGATTCATTTCTGCCGAGCCACAGTGGGAACTCCCTGTGGCTGTTATTTTCAAACCACCACAATCTGCTGCACATTCAGCCTTGGCCTTAAGAACCCTTGTGACGTCCTCTTCTCTTTTTCCACCTGCTGGCTGAGTGGAGAGGACTTTAAAGTCCCAGAGGAGGAGAAGGGCACTAGACGGAAGGAACCGGAATCCCTGAGCCAGGCTCCCCACTCTGCAGCCACGTGGGCTTAGAAGAGGGGAACTGGCCTCTCCTTACGTTAAGCTGTTGGGATTTGGAGTTTATCGGTTACAACAGCCAACTTGCTCATCAAGTAGGACATTCGCTTTGTTTTCCTTAGACTTCTGCCTGTGGGTATCTGTTCTATCCGGAAAAGTCTACCTTTTTTTGTTTGTTTGTTTGTTTTGTCTTATGTCATTTTGGGGGCCGCACCCGGGGCATGTGGAGGTTCCCAGGCTAGGGGTCTAACAGGAGCTGTAGCTGCCGGCCTTTGCCACAGCCACAGCCACGCAGGATCCGAGCCGCGTCTGCAAACTACACCACAGCTCCTGGCAACGCTGGATCCTTAACACACTGAGCAAGGCCAGGGATCGAACCTACAACCTCATGGTTCCTAGTTGGATTCATTTCCGCTGAGCCACGAGGGGAACTCCATGGAAAATTCTACTTTCAAAATAATAGAATTGCATGAGAGAAAGATTTTATTGTGCAGAGAGACTGAGAGCCCCAAGAAGAAATAGTCACATGCCTTCGAGGAAAGGGTGGGAGAACTGAGAGGCAGAAAGCCGGAGGACAGGGGTCCCAGCGCAGGCGCAGAGAGCTGCAGGAAGGATGCTTTACGGAATCTCTGGCGAGCACGGCCAGAGCCTAACGGGAGTGTGCGCATCTGAGCACAGCAGTGCCACGCACTGAGTCCCCATTTTTCTAAAACACAGGGAAAGAAGACAAGAAAGACAGATTAAGAAGGGTGGAGGAGGAGTTCCTGTTGTGGCTCGGTGGTAGTGAACCCAGCTGGGGCCTGAGGACACAGGTTCGATCCCTGGCCTCGCTCAGTGGGTTAAGGATCCGGGTTGCCGTGAGCTGTGGTGTAGGTTGCAGACGCGACTCAGATTGCGCGTGGCTGTGGCTGTGGCGTAGGCTGGCAGCTGTAGCTCTGACTCAGCCCCTAGGCTGGGAACTTCCATAGGCCTAGGGTGCGGCCCTAAGAAGCAAAATAGAAGGAGGAGGAGGAGGAGGAAGGGGAAGGGGAAGGGCAGGGGGAGGAGGGCAAAGGAAAGTGACAGGGCAACATCCTCATCTGACAGCCACATGCTATGGAAGTACATGATACGTGTAGGCTTGTATGTATGAGCACGTTCACTGGAGCCGGGTTTATTATAGCCACGGGGACAGACGGGAGAAATAGCTTACATGCTATCAACATGGGAAAGGCTGAATAAGTACGTTCGTACATATATATCACGGTGTGTTGTGAGGGTTGATTCTAGCGGGACTGGAATCAGCACAAGCTGATTTACTGAAATAAGAGACGTTCATGGGTAGCACAGATTGGTCAAGGCACAAAATGTTCTGACTAATAGTGTTGTTTTGTAACCGTGGGTCTGAGGAGTTTCAGGGTGGTTTGTAACAACCTGTCAGCAGGGTTTATTTTTATTTGTACTTTGTTCATCATTGTTTGTCGATGACAGTGAAACTGATGATTTGTACCTGTTTTTGGTGAGACCCCAGCGGTCTCTGCTTCTGATAAACCAGCAAGAAATGTGCTTACATGACCAGCAGGGTGTAAGAAGTCCCAGTGGGAAATCCTCTTGGGCTTTCCTAAGTCAGAGGAGTTTTGTGACACACCTGTGACCCAAGAGAAAACGGTGTCTGGCCTGGCTCTTAACAAGGGAGGACACTTGGAGCTGACACCTGGCCTCTCTGCAGCTCTTGCTGTTTTACTTTAATGCTTTTAATACTTTTCGTGCAATAAACGAATTTATTTGCAAGCCTTGCCAGTTAGATCCTGTGGTTCTTCTTTAACAATCAAACTCTGCTAGTCTCCACCTATTTCACTGTTAGTGTCCGTGGGGCGGTAACAGCCACAGTTTCCAAGAAAGAGTCAGACCTACATACAACCTGAAAAGAAGTTCTCGATGTAAGTGAAATAAGCAAGTTGTAGACTCATATGTCAAACATGATTTCATCTTTTTTTTTTTCTTTCACTTTCTAGGCCCGCACTTGCGGCATATGAAAGTTCCCAGCCTAGCGGTTGCATCGGAGCTGTAGCCGCCAGCCTACGCCACAGCCACAGCAACACGGGATCCGAGCCGGGTCTGCAACCTACACCACGCCAACGCTAGATCCTTAACCCACTGAGCGAGGCCAGGGATCGAACCCTCAACCTCATGGCTCCTAATAGGATTTGTTTCCTAGAATTATAAATCTTTTAAAAATTAGGGCAGTTTTAGGTTTACTGAAAAATTGAGTAGAAAGTATATAACCTCTTTCCTTTTCCCCAGCACCGCCTTCCAGACAGTTTCCTCCATTATTAATATTTTGTATTAGTGGGTACTTTTATTTTTTTTAATTATTTTATTAAAGTACAGTTGATTTACAATGTGTCAATTTTTGCTGCACAGCAAAATGACCCAGTCATACACTTATATAGATTCTTTTTCTCATATTATCATCCATCATATAGTGTGGTACATTTATTACAGTTGATGAACCAATATTGATATATTGTTATTAATTGAAGTCTTTCATTTACATTAGGGTTCACTCCTTGAGTTTTGACAACTGTATGTCATATACACACCCTTCTGATATCATACAGGATGGTTTTACCACCTAATCATCCACTGGTCTCCACCTATTTCTCTCTCCCTCCCTCTTCCCTGAACCCCTGGCGACCACTGATCTTTTTACTGTCTACGTAGTTTTGCCCTTTCCAGAATGTCATATAACTGAAACTATATTTATGTAGTCTTTCCATACTGGTTTCTTCCAGCTAGTAATATGCGCTTAAGGCATCTCAATGTCTTTTCATGGACTGGTAGCTCATTTCTTTTCTTTTTTGCTTTTTTATGGCCGCATCCATGGCATATGGGTGTTCCCAGGCTAGAGGTCTAATCGGAGATACAGCTGCTGGCCTACACCACAGCCACAGCAATGGAGGATCCAAGCTGCATCTGCAACCTATACCACAGCTCACGGCAACGCCAGATCCTTAACCCACTGAGCAAGGTCAGGGATCGAAACTGTGTCCTCCTGGATGCTAGTCAGATTCGTTAACCGCTGAGCCACGATGGGAACTCCGCTCATTTCTTTTTATCGTTAGCTAATATTCCATTGTCTGGATGTGCCACAGTTTGTTGAGCCATTCCCCACTGAAGGAAAGCTGGAGTGCTTTCAGTTTTTTGGCAGTTATGAATAAAGCTGCTCTAAACTTTTGGGTGGACATTTTTTAACTCATTTGGGTAAATACCAAGGAAGGCAATTGCTGGATTGTAGAGTGACAGTATGTTTAGCTTTGTAAGCAACCATCAAATCGTCTTCCAAGAGGCGGTATGATTTTGCATTCCCGCCAGCACTGAATGAGAATTCCTATTGCTCCAGGATTTGGTATGGCCTTTGTTTTGGATTTTGGCCATTCTAATAGGCATGTGGTTGTAGCTCATTGTTATTTTAATTTGTGGTTCTTTAATAACATACATGGAGGGCATCTTTTCATATCCTTATTTGTCATCTGTTTATCCTCTTTGATGAAGGGCCAATGGAGCTCTTTTGCTCATGTTTAATTGAGTTGTTTGTTGACTTATAGTGAGTTTTAAGAATTCTTTGTATATTTTGGAAACAAGTCTTTTCTCAGATATCTGTTTTGCAAATATTTTATCCCAATCTGTGGCTTGTCTTTTCGTTCTCTTAATTACAGGCCATTTTTCACTTTGTGCTTTTCAAGTAAACGTTTAAATAAAGAAGATGAAGGTGACAGGAGCGACAGCCTCTCTCTCCCTTGCCTTTTTTTTTTTTTTTTGGCCATGCCCATGACATGCAGAATTTCCTGGGCCAAGGATGGAACCCACACCACAGCAGCAACAACACCAGTCCTTAGCCCTCTGAGTCACCAGGGAACTCCTAATTTAGTTCTCTTTCCTGGCCAGATGACTAGTACTAATTCCTGTCATAGTTATAGTTATATTTCTGTAACTAATTTAGTAAATCCCATTCGTCATTTATCTGCAGTTTATGATTTAAAAAACACCCCCCCTTTTTTTTTTGCAAGACCTGTTTAAAGAATTGCCACCCCGTGTGCGGGAGGAGTAGAAACTGTTTGTGGGTCAGCTGCTGCTTGCTGGGGAGCCCCATCAGGGACAGAGTCCAAGTGAGGGGCTGCCTGTCCCTCTGCCTACCTGACGCAGAGTGGGGGTACCTGACCAGGCCCCCCAAGTCAGTTCCCCGACAAGCTGAATTTTCACTTGCATTTATTTCATGAGACCCACAGCCGTGACCTTGGACTCCCCTCCCCTCCCTTTCTAATGTTGGAAGGGACTCTCTAGAGCTCAGGCTGGAAGCTTAGACATGCAAAGATTCAGCTACTTGAAGGGAAAGCATCAGAGGACAGTCTCTCCTGATTTCCTCTGTGCCTTCAAAGAGGAACAGAGCTTTTTTAGAAACCCTGTAGAAAGACAGAGAGTTGACAGGCTCTGGTCCCTGGGCCCTGAGGAGGTTTCTTCCCAGGCGGTGTTATGCAAATCCAGCTTAATACAAGGGTGGATGAAATTGTATTTCAAGCAAAGCCAGGCGGGGAAGGAGAATTACTTCACTTCACATTTGGGCTATAAATACCCACCATAAATAGGGCTGGAAGAGGAGGACTGGGGGCCTCTGGGCAGCTTGGATCAGCCGTGAGGCCCCCAGCAGGGGTGTCAGGGGTACTTCCCCCAGGAAGGACAGAGCTGGGGCTGAGTGACCTTGAAGGGGCACCAGTTGGAGCAACCTCCCTGAGGACACGGCCACTACTGCCAGGCAGCCCCCTGGTCACCTAAGGGAGGCGACTACAAGACAGCTGAGAAGAGAGCGTCCCTGCCCTGTTTCCTGACCATCGGGGGCCAAAGGGGCCACAGGACCGCTGTCAAAGAAGAAAGCACTGGAGTTCCCACTGTGGCTCAGCAGAAACGAATCTGACTGGCATCCATGAGGACATGGTTTCGATCCCTGGCCTCGCTCAGTGGGTTAAGGATCCGGTGTTGCTATGAACTGCGGTGTAGCCTGGCAGCTGTAGCTCTGATTCAATCCCTAGCCTGGAAACTTCCATATGCTGCAAGAGCAGCCCTAAAAAGCAAAAAAAAAGAAAGGGAAAGAAAGAAAAAGAAAACATTGACAGGAGAACTACCTTTCGGGGAGCAAAAATGGTGAGATAGTTACCAAACCAAGGGATTTGCCCAAATGGGATATAATTTTCCCTCAGGAAAAAAGAGCACAGGCCAGACAGTCACCTGACCCACAGTAGAATCTCCCTACCTGTCACCCTCGACCTGCCTCCGCCACCTCCGCAAAGGACCGGCCCTCCCTAAAGACAGGGTTTTCCTCAGGTCCGTATTTGTCTTCCAGCCTGGCCCAATAAAATGTTGTCTGGATTGAATCCGGTGGTGCTCACAGCCTCAGTTTCCTCATCATTCAAATGGGATTTAGGAATTTTCGGTGTGGCGCAGCGGAATCAAATCTGACTAGGAACCATGAGGTTGCGGGTTCGATCCCTGGCCTTGCTCAGTGGGTTAAGGATCCGGCGTTGCCGTGAGCTGTGGTGTAGGTCACAGGTGCGGCTCAGACCCGCGTTGCCATTGTGGTGTAGGCCAGTAGCTGTAGCTCCAATTGGACCCCTAGCCTGGGAACCTCCATATGCCGTGGGTGCGGCCCTAAAAAGCAAAAATAAAGGGGGGGGGGGACTTAAATTATAAGAACAACACAGCCTACAGTAGATACTCAATAAAAATTGGTGTTCGGAGTTCCCATCATGGCTCAGCAGGTTAAGAACATTAGTATCCACGAGGATTAAGGTTCAATCCCTGGCCTCGCTCAGTGGGTTAAGGAACTGTCATTGCCGTGAGCTGTGGTATAGGTCAAAGACGCAGCTTGGATCCCGTGTTGTTGTGGCTGTGGTGTAGGCCAGCGGCTGCAGCTCCGATTCAGCCCCTAGCCTGGGAACCTCCACATGCCGCAGGTTAAAAACAAAGAAAAAAAATTGTCTTTCCTTTAGTTCATTGTGAAGTCACACTATCCGCTGCAATCGTGCAGCAATTTCTTTTTTACAGCTACATAAGAATGCGTCTACAAAACCTTACAATCACTATCTATCCTTTAATTCAGAAAACCATGTATCAAGATCTTAAAATTAAAGTTTTGACTGAGAGACCAAAGCACAGTAGGTGTGAGGCCACATCACCAAGCACAGACTTCACGTATTGCAGAGAACTGGTTTCAAGGTGACTGGACCTTCATCCAATTTGTGAACATAAAAGGGGCTCCAGGCATGGAGAGGTGGGAAAAGAATTTGTAGAGCCATTTCTTTGGGGAAAACTGCGGCGGTGCCTGGACCTTGTTCTCCACCGGGATGCAGAGAAGGGCTGTTGCCTTTTTTCCCTCAGGCCGAGTGAACAGGGGACAGTCTTGAGGCCCCTCGAAGAAAGGTTGTGCTGGTCCAGGTCTGGACGTCACAGTGCCTGCAGGCAGGAGATGAGGGACAGCTTCCTCGGGCAGCTGTGCGCCGGGCGGGCTGGCCTGGGTCCGTCTGCTAAAGCCATCTGGAGGATCCTGGGATGTACCAGCAAGAAGCTGGAGGTAACATACAGTTTCCTGGGCATCAGGAAAGTGCCTCCTGCAAATCCATGTGCCCAAGTGGAGGGACAGGCAGGAGAAGTCCCTGGAGACAGAAACCTCTGAAGAATTCACAGAAGAACCTATAGAAGAAAGAGTCATCTCTAAATTTTTTCCCCCTTTTTGGAGCTGCACCTGCAGCATAGGGAGGTTCCCAGGCTAGGGGTTGAATCAGAGCTACAGTTGCCGGCCTACGCCACAGCCATAGCAACACGGGATCCAAGCCGCATCTGGGACCTACCCTGAAGCTTGCGGCAACACCGGATCCTTAACCCACGGATCGAGGCCAGGGATCGAACCCACATCCTCAGGGATATTAGTCAGGTTCTTAACCCACTGAGCCATAGTGGGACCTCCAAAAGGGCCATCTTTAAATCGTTGCCAGGACCTGCACACGCAAGGCCAGCTTAGAGCCCTCACAGGTGCAGGTCAGCAGGCCGTTCCTATCCCCCTCACCCCCGCTCCCACCGCCGGCTCCATCCCTGGGAGGGACCAGAAACTGGCCAGTCAGCTTGGGGTGAAGGAAGCAAGAAGAGAGTCCGGCAAGGAGAAGATGGAGAAGAGCTCTGCAGCCCTCCAGCATGCGGGCTGTCGGCCTGAGCAGGCCCGTGCTGGTGAGGGGAGGTGACGTGAGCAGGTGAAGTTTGGGGTTTCAATTTTTTCTCAGTCTGGACCTTCCGTTGAACAGGTTGAGACTGCGAATGCCACAGGACTGTCTCTTACCTGAGAACCAGAAGAAAGTTCCAGGCCTGACGGAATTTTCACCCAGGACAAAGGAAACTGATACATTTCAAAGAGTTGTATTTTAATTTAGCCTGAGTCAAAAGAGCCAGCACAGGAGTCCTCATGTGATTCAGCAGGTTAAGAGCCTGACATAGTCTCCGTGAGGATTCGGGTTCGATCCCTGTCCTCACTCAGTGGATTAAGGATCTGGCGTTGCCACAAGCTGCACTGTAGGTCACAGATACAGCCTAGATCCCGAGTTACTGTGGCTGCAGCTGTGGCTGGAGCATAGGCCGGCAGCTGCAGCTCCGATTTCACCCCTAGCCCGAGATCTTCCCTATGCCACAGGTGCAGCAGTAAAAAGGAAGAAAAAAAAAAAATAGGCAGCACCTTATGGACCATCGTACTCTTAGCCCCACGCGGTCTGCCAGGTGATGGTGGCAGTGTTTACGGAGGTACGGTCCCAGCTGCAGAAGCAGTTGGTGCTGCAGCCTGGTCTCTTGCTCCGGGCCTGACTCAGAACTAGCAGCTTTCCAGCCACTGAGAAACGGATTGGAGCAAGACTCCTCAGTGAGGTATACACGTTGTCTCCAAAATTCCAGAATGGTCCGCTAGGCCCTGTGCCTCTTTCTCAGTGGTGGAGTGTAAAATGAAATTACCGGTCCTTCCTTTTTTTTTTGTCTTTTTGTCTTTATCTAGAGCCGCACCCACAGCATATGGAGGTTCCCAGGCTAGGGGTCTAACAGGAGCTGTAGCTGCTGGCCTTCGCCACAGCCACATCAACGCGGGATCCGAGCTGCATCTGCAACCTACACCACAGCTCACGGCAACGCCGGATCCTTAACCCACTGAGCGAGGCCAGGGATCGAACCCACGACCTCATGGTTCCTAGTCGGATTCGTTAACCACTGAGGCACGACGGGAACTCCTACCCGTCCTTCATCTTGAAGGGGATGCTTCCAAAGGCCCCAGACAGCAGGACCACTGAGAACACCATCCATGCGGCAGCCTCTGAATCCCCATGAGGTCGCCTTCCCGTCCGCCCGTGCTTGGGCGCCTCACTAGCGGTGCCTCACTGCCCACTTCTGCTCTGCGCATCCCACCAGCGCCGTGCCCTCAGTGTCGTGGGAGCGGCTGGATTCTTTGGAATGGCAACGGGATCCAAGCTCCTGTGGATTATATGCTGATGGGGGGCAAGCGAGTTAATGGAGCCCTTGGGCTGGAGGGTAAGTGGGCACGTCTGCCTTTCTCACGGGAAAGTGAGCTGGTTTTGATTTTCTTACTAACTGTGTTAAGTAGAATGCATTTACCAAACGCCGGAGGCCATGGAGCCTGTTCTAATAGTGATAACAGCTCAGGCACTGCAGCAATAAGAAGGAACACCACCTGGTTAGGTTTACACTGGTTCCACCATCACTCACCATCTCACTTCACAGAGACCAAACGAGTGAATTCTGCAGGAATACGATAGGTAGGGACTGCCACCACCACCTTGCCCGCCTTGAGTCTGTGCTGGTGGCGCTGTTCTCTGCAGCTGCACCTAAGACGGAGTATCGTTTCTGATCTGCTGTCTTGGCTGGGCTGCTGTAGTTTCAAGCACGTCCGTTCAGCTTTTTCCTATCAAAGCCTTCTTAGCGGTTGGGGGCTGGGAAAGAGGACAGAGAGTGACTGTGGGCCCATTGAACCCACTAGAGACAGACTTGGGCCAGAACATTTTAGCTCCTGGCCTCCACAGACGCACCTCCAGCCTGAAGCGCATCAGAGCAGGTGCCCTGGTATCAATGTCCTCTCTCACCCTTAGTTTTAATGGGGCTGGTGGGGTTCAGCAGTCCTCAGAAAATGCGAGAATTTCCCTTTTCTCCTGTGCATAGTTACCCTTTAGGGAAGGCTCAGGGAAGGGTTTACTGAACACATGTGATGACAAACGAGGGTTTTTCCCCAAGGGGACCCAGTCCCCTTCAATCAGTGGGCCCTGGATCTGCGAACTAGAAAGTACATGGGGCCCTTACTGCCCACGGTACCGTGAATTGCCTTCACCCGGCCTCTACCGTTGGGAATCCCATAATCCCCATGTATACCAGGGAGCACCAGTTCTGTGGCGGCATCTCCTGCCTGGCCTGCACAGGTGGCCAGTTCACAGCTTCTCCAGGACCCCAGCAGCCCCTCTCCAGTACCTCATCACTGCCTCAGTGACACTTCTCGGGCCTTCCTGAGGATCATGGTCAGGTGACAGGGCCCCCGGCCTCACACAGCAAATCCGTCTGACCACGGCCTCGTCGCTGCACCTTCTGACCCTGCCTTAGATCTCTGCCAAGGCCGTTCCAGCATTTCCACCCCATTTACTGTAGGTTCACGTCATGCGCAAGCCTCAAGGAGCAAAATTAAGATGCATTCCAGGTGTCAATGACATGGCATTGAACTTTGAGTCACAGGTGAGTATTCCTATGGGATAAAATTATCCCCTTCCGAGACATACTCTGGACCCCTTTGGTCCAACACCCTCAAGACCCAGTCACTCTCATGTGCTTCTGCTGGCGCCTGCTAACACAGAGCAGCTGGATCCTGCGGTTCCTTCAACAGAAGAGTGGCTTCCTGCTGAAGCAGATACTCTCTTTCTCCCATTTATCTGCCTGGCAGAGATGAGGGTGGCAGAGGTGGATCCTGAGGATAAACGTGAGCTGCAGAGTATCTGCTTTGAATGCAATCTTGTAATGGTCTCCCAGCAAGGTGTGGGGGGTGTGGGGGGCTGCTTTTGATGGCAGGGGGCTGCTTCTGCCAGCCCAGAGGGCTCAAGGGATTCCGAGTGTTCAAGAATCTCACTTATCCAAGTGCCCCTTTTCAGGTCTCAAGGTCCTACATTTTCCCCTTCAAGCATCCTGACTTTGATATCGAAAATTCCTCAAGGGCAGACACTGGGTCTCCTTAACGGGCCCACCACCCTTATGATTCTCTTCTGGGCCTGCTTCTTGGCACAGTGTGCCCTGGGACTAGAAGACACAAGTGTCTCCTTAAATACTACCAGACACACATTCTGGTTTTCACAGCACATCTTGAGTTTATCACTGCCTGAACTAAGTTTTGCATTTTCTTTTTTCCGAGGTTTCCAAAATGGTTAACGAAAGGCAACTGCCACTGACATGGCTTCCCCTTCCGCCCGTATCGCATCTCAATCCACACCCGAGAGACCGAGTAACTGGGATGCTCAGTAGGTCGGGGATCACCCTCACCCCACCCACCATCACCGCCAGCTCACTGGCGAGTGGATTCAGCTCTAAATATACCATCCCAGGAGTTCCTCTGTGGCTCAGCAGAAACGAACCTGACTAGCATCCATGAGGATGCAGGTTCCATACCTGGACTCGCTCAGTGGGTTGAGGATCGAGCATTGCCGTGAGCTGTGCTGTGGGTTGCAGATACGGCTCGGATCTTGCATTGCCGTGGCTGTGGTGTAGGCCAGCAGCTGCAGTTCTGATTCAGCCCCTAGCCTGGGAACCTCCAAATGCCACGGGTGCGGCCCTAAAAATCTTTTAAAAATAAAAATAAAGAAATAAATATACCATCCCAAGTACCCTGAGAATCTGATTTCTAGGGCTACTACTTCTTCATCTTTTTTGTTTTGTTTTGTTTTTTCGGGCCACACCCCGAGGCATATAGAAGTTCCCAAGCTAGGGGTTGAATTGGAGCTTTAGCTGCTGGCCTACAGCACAGTCACATCAACGTAGGATCCGAGCCACATCTGCGACCTACACCACAGCTCACAGCAACACTGGATCCTTAACCCATTGAGTGAGGCCAGGGATCAAACCTGCACCCTCATGGATACCAGTCAGATTCATTTCTGCTAAGCCGAAAAGGGAACGCCCTAGGGCTACTTCTGATACCAAATATTTTCTTTCTTTTCTTTTTTTTTTGTCTTTTTGCCTTATCTAGGGCCGCACCTGCGGTGTATGGAAGTTCCCAGGCTAGGGGTCTAACAGGAGCTGTAGCTGCCGGCCTTTGCCACAGCCACAGCAACGCGGGATCCCAGCCACGTCTGCAACCTACACCACAGCTCACGGCAATGCCGGATCCTTAGCCCGCTGAGCAAGGCCAGGGATCGAACCCGCAACCTCATTGTTCCTAGTTGGATTCATTAACCACTGAGCCACGATGGAACTCCACGATACCAACTATTTTCATCTATGTTCCCCTGAAGCCAAACTGGAGATAAATGCATATTCTTTTTTTAAGTTTATATGATTTTTAATTTTTTCCATTATAGTTGATTTACAGTGTTCTGTCAATTTCTACTCTACAGCAAAGTGACCCAGTCTTACATATATATATATATATATATATATATATATATATATATACACACACATATATACACACATATATATTCTTTTTCTCATATATATGTATATATATATTCTCCATCATATTCTATCACAAGTAACTAGATATTATAGTTCCCTGTGCTATACAGCAAGATGTCATTGCTTATCCACTCCAAATACAATAGTTTGCATCTGTTAACCCCAAACTTCCAGTCCATCCCACTCCCTCCCCCTCCCCCTTGGCAACCAGATGCTTATTCTTATGCTTATGCCCAGGTGGTTTATTTGGGAAGTGACGCCAAGGGGCAGGGGGGTTAACCAGGGAAGGAGAGGAAACCAGTACAAAACGCACTGTCTAGCTGGGCCACCTCTACAGGCAGTTCTCTAGGTCTTGCTTAAAACTGCAAGAACTTTGGAGGAATCTTAGGAAATGCATCTCAGAACTCTTCCCCTTGAGGATGAAAGGGGAAGCATTTATCCTCTGGCCCCTCCTCCAATTAGTCAAAGGAGACCCTCCAGGCATCGACTGTCCTGAATTTCCTAGTTGCAGATGTGTCAGTGCCAACAGGGTGGCCCATGAATGTCCCCAGGACAGAAGTGGGAAGCGCGGTCCGATTGCACCTGTGTGAAGTTTCTCACAGCCGCTCAGAACCGGTCATGTGATAGGGCTGAAGTCAGAGGACTTAAAATGGGGCACGGACAGGTGCCCAGTACAGCCCACCCAGCTGGCTGTCCTTGAGTGCTACCCTTCAGGGCAACAGAAGCCGATGTTTAAGTATGACTTCACTGCAAAAGTTACAAAGCATTGGGAGTTGTGTTTTTAGGATTCACCCACAAAGCCAGTTTAGGAGCTAAATGAGAAAATAGTCTCTTGCAATATTTAATTTTTAGCCCAAAACAGTATGCCTGGCTTAATTAACCTCATCATTGATCCTAACTTAATTTTCACTAAAGAAAATTTGCCAGTGTGGAGAACGAACTCATTTCAAAATTACAGAAATGTGGAGTTCCCTTCGTGGCTCAGTGGTTAATGAATCCGACTAGGAACCATGAGGTTGCAGGTTCAATCCCTGGCCTCGCTCAGTGGGTTAAGGATCCGGTGTTGCCGTGAGCTGTGGTGCAGGTTGCAGATGCGGCTGGGATCCCGCGTTGCTGTGGCTGTGGCGAAGGCCGGCAGCTACAGCTCCTGTTAGACCCCTAGCCTGGGAACCTCCATATGCCGCGAGTGCGGCCCTAGATAAGGCAAAAAGAAAAAAAAATTATAGAAATGTAATACAAAAGATTAACATCAGTCTTATTGCTTTATACTTAGCCACACCTTATATGAATGTGTTTCTATATATCTGTGTGTTGTGTATGTAACTGTGTTTGTCTCTGCCTATATTGTATCACAGAACTGAGTATATCGGTGGGTGTGTGTGTGTGTCTATGTTCATCGTACATTTGTGTGTTGTATGTATTGACCATCTGCCATGTGTCAAGCACTGCGGGTGCCTGTGTGTGTACACAGAAAACAGCCTCTCTAGCCAGGGAGCGAGAAAGGCTGTACTTAAAAATCTCTAACTCAAGAGCTCCCATCGTGGCTCAGTGACAATGAACCTGACTAGTATCCATGAGGATGCGGGTTCAATCCCTGGCTCACTCAGTGGGTTAAGGAACCAGCATTGCTGTGAGCTGTGATGGAGGTTGCAGATGTGGCCTGGATCTTGTATTGCTATGGCTGTGGCCGGCAGCTGTAGCTCTGATTTGAACCCTAGACTGGAAACTTCCATATGCCATGGGATGAGACCCTAAAAAGAGTAAAAAAAAAAAAAAAAGAAAAAGAAAAAAGAATATCCAACTCCTGGAGTTCCCGTTGAGGCTCAGTGGGTTAAGAACCTGACTAGTATCCATGAGGATACAAGTTCAATCCCTGGCCTCACTTGGTGGGTTAAGGATCTGGCATTGCCGCAAGATGTGGTGTAGGTTATGGAGGCAGCTCGGATCTGGCATTGCTGTGGCTGAGGTGTAGGTTGGCAGCTGCAGGTCTGATTCAACCCCTAGCCTGGGAACTTCCATATGCCACAGATGCAGCTCTAAAAACAAAAAAACAAAAAACCCTCCAACTCTTAAATTCCTATTATGGGGTAGCCAGGATAATGGTTTTCCAAAGATGGAACCTGTGATGCTATGTCACATGGCAAAGGGGGCATTAAAATAAGATTAGCTTGCATTATCCAGGTGGGCCCAATATAATCACAGGGATCCTTATAAGATGGAAGAGGGGGCAGAAGACTCAGTGTCAGAGTGATTGTCGGGGGAAAGACTCAACCAGGCAGTGCTGGCTTTGAAGGTGGAAGGGGCCATGGGCCCAAAGAATGTGGGCAGCCTCCATAAACTGGAAAAGGCCAGAAAACACATTCTCCCCGAGAGCCTGCAAAGGGAACACTGGCCTGCTGGAATCTTGATTTTAACCTGGTAAAACCCATTTTGGACTTCAGCCCTCCAGAACAAAATATTAAAATTTGTGTTTTAAGCCATTAAATCCGTGATAATTTTGTGATAGCAGCAAGAGGAACCCAATACACCTGTGAAAATTGGGTTCCTGTCTTTAAAAGACTCCCCCTTTGCTTTAAAGCTGGTGGAGTTGCATTTCACACAGGGGTTGAACTCAAAATTCATAGAGTCCAAATTAACCTTGAACATGACTTCCATGGCCCATTACGTAGAGAGCAGGAAGCCTGGCCCACTGAAGTGCACAGATCAACCCTCCCCAAGGTGCCCTCACCCTGGGGCTCCCTCACCACCAGGCACACGGATTATTAACTGGAAGGGCCAGCGGAACACATCACACACTCTTTGAATAGTCTTTTTCTCCCTCCAGGCGAGCAATCACATTTGCATAAATTCAAAGAGCATGTGCTGCAAGTCCACTGTAATTTCAGATTTTGTTTTCATTTCCAGGATTTGCCAAGGAAAGGCTAGAAAAACAAACTCTTCCATTTGTGTTGTTTGTAGCTTGTTCTTTTTTATTATGAAATACACCAAGCATACAGAGAAGTGTGGAGAAGACAACCTGCATCTGCATGCATGTCACCCACCTCTGACATATTCTAACATCATTCTATGCTTGATTCCAATTTCTAAAAATAAGTGAAATGTTTCACCTACAGCTGAAAGCTTCTTTCCCTTTACCCTCTGAGAGACCATCCTCAGCCCCTCCCTCCCCACCCCCACAAGTCATCCCCCGTTACTCATTTTGATTTTCTATAGCATTCCTATGCATGCTTTCATTTCTTTTATTTTTGATTTTTGTCTTTTTAGGGCTGCACCCGCGGCACATGGAAGTTCCCAGGCTAGGAATCCAATCGGAGCTACAGCTGCCGGCCTACGCCACAGCCACGGCCACACGGGATCCAGTCCTTCTCGGGTTGTCCCGTTGATTCTCACAGCAACTCTGGCCAGAGGTGGCACAGGTTTTATTTACGGCCACCGGGCCGGAGGGCACAAGAAGGCTCAGGGAAAGGATGATGAGCCCAACACTCTCATCAGACCATTCTGGAGCCAAACGAACCCTGGAGTCATGGATCCCAGGTATCCATCACCATGGGAACTGGACACAGGGCCGGAACACAAACTCTGCGGTCACCTTTGGAGAATAAAAGATATTCAAGTCATTGGTACTATGAGGTAAATAACAACTGTCCACACAAACAGAGGGCAAGATAATCACCATTTCATGGAGCTTTGTATTTCACAAAACACCTTTAAATGCATTCTGCATTTGACTCTCACAACCACCCCATTCGAAAGACTTGGATTACTACCGTTCCCACTTTACAAACAACAAAAGTGAGGCTCATGGCTAACCAGTAGAAGGTTGGATCTTGAACCTGTTTGCCTTCAGCTTATTTTGCCTTGGCGCCTGTCCATCCTCGAAGACCTTGTTCATGATTCGAGAAGCAACCCAAGGTCACTGCTGTCCTTAACCTGAAGCTTCACCATCAGCAACTGATTACCTCGCCCCAGTGATGGGAGAGAGAGAGCACACAAGGAGAAGGCAGGAGAGTGGGGTTCAGCCCCTGATCCTGCCTGTTTTCAAAGGGGCGAATGTTCGTCTTTGTCAACCTCAGTTTGCACAATACAGTGGAGCCAAAACACCTTTCCCACCTACCGCATAGAGCTGGAATAGGAGATGCGGTAACACGCATGATGCCTGCGAACATCGTGTGCTAAGTAAGTTCACTGCCTGTGGCCCTGAGCTGTTCTTGCTCTTCGGGGTGGGTATTCAGCTGTGGAGGTGAGGGTGTGGCTGCATCATCCACATCATTTGCTCACATCCCTGGCTGGTTCCACCATCACGGCACAGCCCGGAATCCCAACCAGCACTCCCAGAAACTAGGTCTGTAACCACGGCCTCACCGGTCTGTTCTAATCAGGTGACAATATTCCCCCTCAGGGACGCTCGCACAGTAAGCTGGCCACAGGTGGAGAGTCATGGGCCTGTGGAAACAGAGATCAAACATCAGCTCTGCTCCTTGCCAGCTGGGTGACCTTGGATGAGTCGCTTACCCTCTCTGAGCCTGAGTTAAACCGTTTGTAAAGTGGAGATAATGACGGTGATTTCATGCTATTGAGAGAAGTACACAGGACTGTATATGCTGCTCCCCCAGAAAGTTCTCAGTGAATGGTGGAGGCAAGTTTAAACTCCCTCATTTATACACGGGGCAATAGCTGCTCCCTGGCAAGGCTGCTGTGAAGGTGAACAGAGGTGTACGGAGCAAGCACAGGGATTTAGCTCATGACTGTCAGCTCCACGAGCGAGTGCAGGGCCAAGGTTTGTTTTACTCCCCAGCAACTATCCAGCGCCTTGTTGACTACCTGACACAGACACTGGCTAGAACTGTTGTTGAGTGAATAAACAAAGTATCGCAGATTTCTTTAACTTCTCTGAGCCTCGACTTCCTCATCTATAAAATGGGCATATAAATACTTACCAGGAGGGCTGTTAGGAGAGCCAGGGGCCCACAGCCCGTGGCCCAAACATTCTCCGACACCGTGCACCAGGAGGCCCACCAAGAGTGACTTGCACCCCATTCCTTAGGCAGACACCACAAGAGGCGGCTGGGTAGGTAAGAGTAAGGTTTACTGAGCGATACAGGACTGAGTACTATGAAGGGTTTACCAGGATGGAAATGCACCCCACTCCCGCCCCGGCCACCCCAACACCCAGAGTCTACAGTACTTAGGAGTTACACACAACTGCCATAACTGCTGGATATCTGTTCGTAACAAACAAACCATAGCATATTTATACTGTATCACATCGAGTGATTATAGAAATCCATATATATATTGCTTGTATAAAATCTTTTTTTTGTAAAAAATATTAAAAAAAAAAAGAAAGAAAGTATACAAAAACATGTGCAGTTGAAAGCCCTGCCAGGACAGCCAGTCTGTAAACATTCAGTGAGTATGTGCTTTGGAAGGGCGCCCGCGCCTCGTGCCCACAGCAAACTCCAGCAGGGCCGGCAAGGGTGCGCCCTGGCTGCCGCTCCAGGCCGGGCCGCACTGGGCCCCGCATCTCGGCCCTCTCCGGCCACGCATCAGGGTCAGGGGTCAGGGTTGGGGCAGCCAGATGGCAGTGTCACTCAGTTCCATCCTCGACGGCATTTTGGTTGCAATTCATGGCTTTTCCTGGCTGCTTGGAGGTCCCTGGGGTGGGTGCTCTGGGCAGAGGCCGGAGAAGTGCCCAGGGCTGCCTAGGTGGGCATCTCTTCGGCCCAGGTGCCTCGGTCCCACCTCTTCTGAGCTGGGCTCCAGCAGGACAGCCCCACCTGCGAGTCTACTTTGGTCTCAGCGCTTGGTCCTTCTGGGTTTCGTCAGCCTTCTCTCCCCCTTGTATGGCTGATCTGAGTTTCACCAAAAAAAAAAAAAAAAAAAAAAGCCCGGCCGATTCCTGGCTGTGCTGAGCCTCACTGTAAAGTTTTTCACGCACCAAGGCAGGGCCCTCTGGTGCCCTCGTCCTCCTCCCTCTTGCCGTCTGCTCCTCCTCTTCCTGGTCCTCCTCTTCCTCCTCCTCCCAGCCCAGGGTCACTTCTTCTCCAGCTGCTCAAGCAGCGGGTTGCCCTCCGACTCGGGCGTCTTGACGCTGTCGGTCCGAACGATACAGGTGGGGCGATGCCGGTTCAGCATCAGGATGAGCTGCTGCCGCTCCTGCTTGAGCTCCTCGATCTGGGTCTTCAGCTCCGCGTTCATGAGTTCCAGCCGCTCAGACTCCTGAGTGCAAAAACAGAGACGTGGCTTTAAGCTCTCACTGGGGACCAGCTCCGGGGAGAGGCTCTCCTTCTGGGTAGGCACGGGGCATTCCGGGCCGGCATCTGCCTGTTTTCTGCCTGCTAGGTTCCCACTGGAGGAAGCACAGAATCTGCTATTAGCCGCCACTTACCTGCGCCCTGGACAAGTGACTTTCTTTAGGCCTTTGCCCATCACACCTGTGAGGTTGGCCTGTGCTGCTAGCGGGCTGAACCCAGGTTATACCCTGGGGCCGGTCTGGCTCGTATATCCCCTCTCATCCTCCACTCAACCCACTCCAGCCACAGTCGCTTCCTTGCTGTTGCTCAAATATCCCAGACACTCTCCTGCCTCAGGGCCTTTGCACAAGAAATAAAGGGTAGGAGACGAACGGAGGCCAAGTGGATCCAGAACGGGCTCGTGGAAGGTCCACGGAGTGGTTAGGGCAGGCCCGCAATGACAGTGCGGTGGCAAAGTGCTTTACGCCGACAAATGTACATTGAGGATATTCTGGAATGTGGGGTCCACAAGTGCAGTATGGTCATGCAATTCCTCCTAACACCTGGGCTTCCTGGCTCCTAGCCTATAATTATTTGAACAGCCTCTTCCTTATCCCCTGTTATCTGGAAGTTCTGCCCCTTGGGAGGCAATCAATAGTCATCCTTCTGGATCCAAAATGTGGGGTTTTTTTTTTTTGGTCTTGATTTTTTTTTTTTTTTTTTTGAGAGCATGACAGAACTCTAAGTGAGGGAGGGTGAGGGAATCCTGGGTGAAGTTTTAAATAGACCCCAAGTGAGATTTCCAGGGAACTTCCAGTTCAGTTGGGGAAGCTCCAGGAAAAGCAGGGAACGAGATTCGATTTGGGGAGTTACAGGAACATGACATGGAATGGTGACGGACCTACCAATTCAAGGCTCGGTGGGGGTCAACACAGTAAAACACAGAAGCACCTGAGTGATTTTCTCGGACTCTGTCTAAAAACCTAGAGCCGGTTTGAGGGTTGGGATTTACTCAAGGGCCAGCACGGCTGAGACCAGTGTTTCTGAACCAGAAGCGGTTTTGCCTCCCAGGAGACATTCGACCCAAGTCTGGGACCTATTTGGTTGTCACAACTCGGAAGCAGGACCTGCTGGCATCCAGCGGGTAGGGGGCAGGGAAGTTCTAAACATTCTTCCACATGCAGGATGGCACAGCAAGAACTGTCTAGGGGCCAAGGCTGGGCTACCTGCGTCAGACAGAGAACGGGCTGTGCTCACAATGGGCGGTGAGGCACCGCTCAGCCTGGCGGCCTCCCCCTGGCCTCGGGGCCCCGGGGTCGGGGGAGGCTCACGCAGCCTCCAGGGCTGCTGTCTTCCCCACACCAGCCGTCTGACCGACTTGTTCCTTGTGCTCATCTCCGCGGAGGCCACATGAGTGCCTGGCGAACCCGGAACTGCTGAGATGTGCAGTCCTGGTGACCAGACACGGAGAGAGAACAGCCTCAGAAAAGGAAAAAATGCTCAGGGGGAAAATATTAAGAGCCAGCCATGGCGGTTTGGGGTTCAGCTGGACGAGGCAAGACAGGGAGGCCGGCCTGGGCCACTGTTCTCAAAATTCCGAGAGAAGTGCGCCTCTGAGGGTCAGGAGAGACCCCACGTGAAACCACGAGTCTGTGACCCATCAGTCTGGGCCGGTTGGTGCTATTCTTAGCTGCCTGCTCACTGGGTCTACAAGCTGGTGACCTTGGGAACATCTCTGAACATCCAGTCCCTCCCCGCCCCCAGCCAAGGTTTCAGCTCCAAGTTCAAATCCTGCCTATAGGAGTCTCAGTTCAATACCCGCCTCCCCCAGGAGTGTTTGCTGTATACGGGGGATGCTTTAGAGGGTCCAAAGGCCCATGAGCCAACACAGGTCTCATGAAGCTTCTACTCTAAGGGGAAGAAGGGTCCATACAGCAGGGCAGAACTTATCAGGTGCCCATCAGCCATCCAGGGTCCAGAAGACCTTGAGAGAGTGGGCGAGATGGCCAGGGCTAACCTTGGGTTTGAAAAGTGGGCCAGTTCTGGTGGAGGAGAGAGAGTGGGAGTGGGGGGCATCTCAAGAGGACAGAGACATGGGAAACTTAAGATGTGTTTAGGAGATAAAAGTCCTTCACTGTGACCATAGGTCACTTTGGGACCCAGCAGGGTACAAATCCGGGGAGCTAGATTTGGGTTTGGAGCTAGACCTGGCAAAGCTGGTGAGGGTTAGAAACAGAGTCTAGAGCAAGTTTCTCAGCTTCTCCGAGCCTGTTATCTCATCTGTAAAAAGATGATGATCATAGGGATTAAATGACTTCATATGGGAAAAGCACTTTGTAAACTGAAGGGTTAGGGAGGCTTAAGAGAATTTTTCTTTAAGCCATGAGCAAGAGAAGAAGGATGAAGAGGAGGAGAGAGGAGGAGAAAACTTGGCAGGTCTTGGAACTGCCCACATTTGGAAAATGGAAGCAGGGAAGAGAGCTGCTGTGAGCCTGGGGGAGGGTCCAAGGAAGGGGGAAGTGGGGGCTGTTCTGGGGAGCGGTGGGGAGCGCAAGGGACGAGTTGGGTTGTACAGTGAGTGGAAGTTAGAACAGGACACAAGGAGCGGGGTCTGCCAGGCAGCATCCGGCTGCCCTGCACACAGATTCTGTCCTTGAAAAGACTACACGTCAAACCCACCTTCCACCTTGTGAATATCTGTATCACACAAAAAGATCAAGTGAGTGGCTGTGGGGTAACCTGCTTTCCAAGCATTTGTCTTAAGAACGGCATGCCATCCTGCTGGTTTGAAAATGTACGAGTACAGGAGGTCCCGTGTGGCTCAGTGGGCTAAGAACCTGACATAGTATCCGTGAGATGGCAGGTTCAATTCCTGGCCTCGCTCAGTGGGTTAAGGATCTGGCATTGCCACAAGTTGCAGCATAGTTCACAGATGCGGCTCAGATTCAGTGTTGCTGTGGCTGTGACAGAGGCCAGTAGCTACTGCTCCGATTCAACTCCTAGCCTGGGAACTTCTATAAGCCACAGGTACAGTGGTGAAAAGAAAATGTTTGAGTTCATCATCCTGACCTCTGATAGTGTGGCTGTAAGGCTTTAACTAACTGCTTTTTTGCTCTCTTTCCTTTTGTTTTATTGGTTGGTACCACATATTTCTTGTGTAGGTATAAGCTGAGTTCAGGAGAATCTTCGTTCGTTTTGCTTTTTAGGGCTGCACCCACAGTATATGCAAGTTCCCAGGCTAGGGGTTGAATCATGGCTGCAGCTGCCAGCCTACACCACAGCCACAGCAACATGGGATCCAAGCTGTGTCTGCGGCCTACACCACAGCTCACGACAACACTGGATCCTTAACCCACTGAGAAAGGGTAGGGACTGAACCCGAGTCCTCATGGATACTAGTCAGATTCTTCATCCACTGAGCCACAGCAGGAACTCTCTCTTTTTTTTTTTTGCTTTTTTTGGGGCCACACCTGCCACATATGGAAGTTCCCAGGCTAGGGCTCGAATCTGAACTACAGCTGCCAGCCACAGCCACAGCAACTTAAGATCTGAGCCACTTCTACGACCTACACCACAGTTCATGGCAACACCGGATCCTTAACCCATTGAGCGAGGCCAGGTATCAAACTCGCATCCTCTTGGATGCTAGTCGGATTTGCTTCTGAAGTGCCCCAACGGGAACTCCTGGGTGGGGAGGGGAATCTCTTTTTTTAAAAAAAAAAAAAAAAACATGATTGTAAGAAGTGGCTTGTGGTTTTAGAACAGCAATTACGTGACCTATTTTCCTAATTAATTCAGGAACTCGGGCTAGGATCTTCACACCTTAATGATGAAGTGAATGAGGAGTTCCCGTCATGGCTCAGCAGAAGCAAATCTGACTAGCATCCATGAGGATGCAGGTTCAATCCCTGACCTTGCTCAGTGTGTTAAGGATCTGGAGTTGCCGTGAGCTGTGGTCACAGTCACGGCTCAGTTCTCGAGTGGCTGTGCCTGTGGCATAGGCTGGCAGCTACAGCTCTGATTTGACCCCTGGCCCGGGAACCTCCATATGCTGCAGGTGTGGCCCTAAAAAAGGGGGAAAAAAAGGAACAAAAAAATGAGTCTGCTTGCATTTTTATTTATCATTTTGCCTCTAGTAGCTATTTATTGCCCTAGAGAAAATGAAACCATTTGTTGTTTCAGAATGAATTAAGAGAAGGTTCTGTCTCCTCCACTGTAGTCAGCAAAGCAGCAGAAAAAACACAGGGTGAGGGGCTGGGGATCCCGACAGTGTGCCCTTGGCCAAGAGACTGTCCTTCTCTGGGCCTCAATTTTCCCCCAGAAAATATAATGATTGGTCCAAGGGACTTTAAACGTTAAGATTCTCTGACTCTATTACTCCATTTTTTTTCATTTTGGGGGCCATGCTCCAGACTGGACCTCTGCCTTCGCCATAGCGGTGACCTGAGCACAGCAGGCACAAAGCTGCATTCTTAACCCACTGAGCCACCAAGGAACTCCTCTGGCTCTATTATTTTTAAAAGTTACCCTAATGTACTTAAAAGAGAGTTCTACTTCCCAACTCTTTCTATAAGAAAAAAAATTTTTTGATCAACTATAACAGAAAAAAATAAAAATCGTTAAAAAAAGAAAAAAATTAAAAACCTGTTTGTCACCATCTGAGCCCAAAAGCCCTGTCTGAATTAAAATCTTTTTTTTTCTTTTTTTAGGGACACACTCGCAGCATATGGAGGTTCCCAGGCTAGGGTTCTAATTGGAGCTGTAGCTGCCGGACCGCGCCACAGCCACAGCAATGCAAGATCTGAGCCGCGTCTGCGACCTACACCACAGCTCATGGCTTAACCCAGTGAGTGAGGCCAGGGATCAAATCCACAACCTCATGGTTCCTAGTTGGATTCACTTCCTCTGTGCCACGATGGGAGCTCCTGAATTAAAATCTTGACTCTGCCACTTGGCAGCTATGGTTCTGTGAATAAGACTCCCATTTCCCCGAGCCTGGGCAACCTGAGTAGCGTGCTGGGCAGCACAGGAAGCTCTGGGTTCTTGTCCTGACTCAGCCAGTGAGCAAACTTAAACCTGGAGTAAACGTTAACCCCTCCGAGTCCCAGAATCCTCATCAGTGGAAGCGTGTCTCCTCCGGAGTCACCGTGACCAGCAAGGAGAGAGTTGCTATGAAGAGCGTGAGAGGTGTTACTGCTACCCACACGCAGAGGCTGGTGGTTTTAGAACAGCAATTACGTGACCTATTTTCCTAGTTAATTCAGGACCTCGGGCTAGGATCTTCACACCTTAATGATGAAGTGAATGAGGTGTTCCCGTCATGGCTCAGCGGAAACAAATCTGACTAGCATCCATGAGGACGCAGGTTCAATCCCTGGCCTTGCTCAGTGGGTTAAGGATCTGGAGTTGCCGTGAGCCGTGGTCACAGTCACGGCTCAGACAGTGCAGACAGCAGCAGTCCTGAGGTGGCCCTGGGGCCTGCGGGCCGTGGCTCTAACCCATCCAAAGGCCTGCCTCTTGCCTCCTTCGGGGCCTTGGTCTGTCCAGGAAGGTGAACTCAGAGATGCTATAGGAACCTCCCAGGCTGGATCTGAGTGTCCAAAGGCCAAGGCTGGGAGAGTGATTTTTTACATTTTATATATATATATAAATGCGGGTATACGTGTGTGTATACATGTGTGTGTGCACACACACACCCCCACACACACAGGCACACACATATCCCTGTAAATATCTGACCTGCTCAAAGAAAATATTACCAGAGACTCTCCCATATCCTTGGGCACTGATTGTCCACCTCCAATCTCTGCTTCCAAGGCCAAAGGGAAGCAGGGGAACTTGGGCGGGGGACGGGGAGTGACCTGCTCAAACCTTCCTCCTAGACCCCAAGGCCATATGCTTCTCCTGGTCTGCAGAGCCTTCCTCTCTTGCTAGGACAACACCACAGCCATGAAACCTGTCTTCCCGCTCTATTCTCGGCTCCGCAACCCGTGCTCCAGCTGCAGCCACAGCGACCTGTCCAGGGTGGGTCTCTCCTCCCCAAACCCTCCCACGGGTCCTCATGCCCACACACATCATCATTCTAATAGGGAGAGAAAAAGAAGGTGCTATTAATAGTTAGGCCAGGGAATTCCCGTCGTGGAGCAGCAGAAACGAATCTGACTAGGAACCCTGAGGTTGTGGGTTCGATCTCTGGCCTCACTCAGTGGGTTAAGGATCTGGTGTTGCCATGAGCTGTGGTGTAGGTCACAGAAACAGCTCAGATTCCGCATTGCTGTGGCTGTGGTGTGGGCCGGCAGCTGTAGCTCTGATTAGACCCCTAGCCTGGCAACTTCCATATGCCACAGGTGCGGCCCTAAAAAGACAAAAAAACGAACAAATAAACAAACAAAAAAAATAATAATAATAACAATAATTAGGTCAGGACAACAGGCATCAGCCGGGAAGGCCCAGAAAACCCAGTGCTGGGATCGCCCGACACATGAAGGACCCAGGGCCCCATTCTCTCCTTGGACTCTCAACTCCAGTCACACCGGCGGTCTCTTTGATTTTTTCACTGCATCCTTAAACAACACCTCTTGCCTCTGGCCTTTGCTTCTGCTGTTCAAGGTAACCCCTCAGGCCCTGTCCTTCCCCACGTTGGCTCCTGCTTCTGTTTTATGTCTCAATCAGCAGTCTTTCCACAGCCTAGACCCGGACCGTCTGCTCTCACAAGCCCGCCAGGCTTGCCCAACCTAAGACTCAGCACAGCTCCCATTCCGTTTTCCACCTGCTGCCCCAGGGGCGACATCGCCCGGGGACCCGCCACTCGGCGGGCACTCACTCCACACTGTGGATGCGCAGGGCAGCCAATGGACGGATGAATTCCGGCTCCACCGCACGCTTGCAGTGTGACCTTGGGCAGGTGACCTGAGCTCTCTGTGCTACGGGTCCATGTCTAAACTGCGAATCAGCAGTCTCGCTCAGTGGAATGCTGGGAGATTGAACGAGATACGCGGAAGGCCTGGCACACCGTAGGTGCTCAGCCAGCGTTGCTAGAAGGTGTGAGCATCAGCTCTGTTCGCTGGAAGCATTCACTGCCCTAGTGTTGCTGGTGTGCGTCCACTTGGCACCGCGTGCCTGCTGGCTGGCTGACAGGCCCTGGAAGGCAGGGATGGCATGTGAGACTTATGGGCACTCAAGCCTGGAAATGAGGTATGTGACACTCCATCCATCTTAAGGGCCTATGTGAGACCCGTGTCTAAGAAATTTCTTGAAAGCTTCCTGATGGGTGTTGGCCCCCCATTCTCTTCCAAGGGGGCCCCGAACTCCAGGAGTCTCATCCTTTCCATACTGACCATTCCCCTGCCCTAGACGCTCACAGCCCGGAAATGCACGCATGCTCCCACCATGTCGACACCTGTGACCTCACATGCGCTCCCTCTTGTTGCAAGCATGGGAAGCGCTAGATTCCCCAGGGTCAGGGAAAACCGAGGCCAACCCAGCCTTCGCTCTCCAGCTCCCATAGGACGGACCACAACTGGCCCAGGTCTGGGCACTCGGTATAGGCTTCAAACTGCCTGACTACAAACCAACAAACGAGCAAAAGAATGAACGAAGGAATGCGTGAACCTATGAGTGAATGAATGAAGAGCCAGCAGAGCAGAGAGAGTGCTGAGGGTGGATGCTCTGAAGTTGGCCTCAGGCTGAATCTCAGTTCTACCACGTGGTGGCTGAGGGACCTGGGCAAGCTACTCAACTCCCTGTGCCTTCCTTAGTGGCCCCGCCTGCAGACCAAGAATAATAGAGGCACCTACCCACACAGTTGTTGTGACAATAAAATGAGATAACACACGACTGCACCTTACAAATGTTAGCAACTACTGTTCACTGTTGCAGACTGTAGAAGCGAGCCCAGCCCACGATGTTATTACACTATATTGTTCCTATTGTTATTTAGAAATGATTAAGGCTGCGGCAGCCGGGGACCACCGGCTTGGACTACTTGGCTTTCTGGTTATGTTCCCTCCCAGCCATCTACCATGTTTGGAGGAGCAGGGAAGGCTTAAGAGAAAGAACACACATCTGTCTGGCACATTCCAAATGAAAGGGTGGGGACGTGCTCCGAGGACCACAAGGCCCCCTGCACTGGCCTCTGGAAACAGAGCTGACCTCTGGTCCCGGGGCAGCAGCTGAGAGCTCAGGGGCATCTCAAGTGGGGCTGAGGCCAGGCGGGTGGGAGGCAGGGCAGGAAGAGCGTCCTGCGGGTGAGGGAAATTTTCTCCACTCAGCCCCTGCATCCACGGCCCACGTGCACGGAGCCATCACTTACTTCATTTGCACCCATGCCAGACAACTCTGGAAGCCCTCAGTGCACCAGCATGGGTGGCACCAGTTCCGGGCCATCTGGGTCATCAGTACCAAGGGTCTAACCTCAGTTAGAGGCGGGGGCCTTGGCTCCTCCCACTGTCTCCGGCCTGCCAGGGATCTGGGAGGGCGGGAAAGGTCACGGGCTGCCCCTGGCCATCTGGGCTTAGGGAGGGGGCATCGGATAGGAGGCAGGGAGGAGCAGAGGGGTCAAGGCCACCTGGCCCGATGCCAGCGAGTCCACACTCTTTCTACAGGCATTTGAGGGAGTCTCCCCGTCCAGGAGCACACAAGCCACCAAAGGACAAAGGCCAGCACCCCACCCTGGCCACTGCCTGGCTCACCCGCTGCAGAAACTCCGTCCGCTCCTTCTTCTTGTTCCGGCATCGGGCCGCTGCGACTTTGTTCTTCTCCCGACGCCTTTTCCTCCGCTCCTCTTCCTCGTCTAGCTGCGAGGTCAAAGAGCCGCTGATGAGACACGGAGGCCTGGTGTCTGAGTCCAGGGACAACCTAACCCACAGCCCCAGGGAGCCAGCCGCCCTGCCAACGGCCGGCCTCCGGGCGGGTGGGGGGCAGTGTTTCCCAGCAGCCCAGCGAGGCTCTGGGAGCAGGTGCGTCCCTGGGAGCAGTCCGGGCCCCAAGAGGGCAGGGCCGCCTGGGTTCTGCCAGAGTTTAGGAGGCCCAGAGCCTGGCAATCTCCTCACACAGAGGTGACACCCAACGGGCGGGGGTGGTCTGCTCTCTTGCCTGCCCCAGCCCTCTGGGCACTATTTTCCAGGCCAGCAGCTCCCAGGCACTTCCTTTCGAGACACCTGGGGCAGGAGGGTTGCATTCACCTTCTGCCTCCACCCACTTTCCCTCCCTGAAGTACTAAGTCTTCCCCCTTAGTCCTTCCAAACCCTCAGGTCTGTCCCCTGGTGCTGGATCATCTCCCCCCCACCCTCACCTGGGCTTCCTCCTTCTCTTGGCCTCTGCACATTTTTTAGTTTGTCTGTTTTACTTTTTAGGGCTGCACCTGTGGCATATGGACGTTCCCAGGCTAGGGGTCAAATCGGAGCCGCAGCTGCCGGCCTATGCCACAGCCACAGCCAACGCCAGATTCTTTATTTTTTTTTTTTGTCTTCTTGCCTTTATGTAGAGCCACACCTGTGGCATATGGAGGTTCCCAGGCTAGTGGTCTAACGGGAGCTGTAGCTGCCGGGCTTCGCCACAGCCACAGCCACAGCAACACGGGATCTGAGCCGCGTCTGCGACCTACACCACAGCTCACGGCAACGCCGGATCCTTAACCCACTGAGCAAGGCCAGGGATCGAACCCGCAACCTCATGGTTCTTAGTCGGATTCGTTAACCACTGAGCCACGAAGGGATCTTCCAACGCCAGATTCTTAACCCATGGAGCGAAGCCAGGGATCGAACTCGCATCCTCATGGACACTAGTCAGATTCTTAACCCGCTGAGCCACAGTGGAAACTCCTGCATGTTCTTCCACTAGGAGACCCACTTGCAGCCCAGGATCCCAGGGGCTCCCCAAAGTGCCCCATTCGGGATATAGGCAGAGGGGCCTCTGGAGCCTCCGGGCTTACTTCTCCCCAGACACGCTAGGAAATTCACCATGCATGAAACAGGGCCCACTGACTGGGGAGGAGACGGCCCACCAACACAGACTTTCAACGTTGCGCTTATGATCGTTTCACCAATAATAAGAGGAGCTATCCTTTTGTTGCCTACTTTGCTAAATGCTTTAAACACAGGTCCTGTAATCCTCACTATCAAAGCCTGATGAGGAAGGCACTATGACTGGCCCCATTTTACAGATGGTGAGACTGAGGCTCAACAGCTCGGTTTGCCAGAGGCCCTCTAGCTAGGAAACAGTGGAGTCAGGATTCCGACGCAGATAACTGACTTCAACTTTCCTGTTCCTGACCACTGGCCTACATGGCCCCGGCTTTCAGGACTGCTTTGATGTGGTGCCTTTCACTGTCTATCACCCACCAGGAGAATCTGGAGGACACACAGGACCAGCCGGGCTGCAACAGCCTAGAGTCCGAGGCCGCTGGAGAAGCTGCTGGGTTGCCCTGGGTTTGCCAACTCTCTCACTTCTGGAGCCAGTGGGGGTGCTGCTGGCACCCTGAGGCCTGGAACAAGGTCTCGGCCGAAAGGGCTTCGGGCCAGGAAAATAAACAGCCTCTCTGCCTGCACTCCCGGCATGCTCTGCGAGCTCAGGACCCAGGGCCCAGGCCGGAGACCAGCCCCCACGGCCCTCAGCACAGGCCAGGCCCCGGCAGGGCAGCCCCTTCCCCGCCTCCGCCACCCAGAGCTTCTCCCCGACCCCCCACCCACCCTGCCTGGGAGGCTGGCTGAAGAGGCGCCTTGTCAACACCGCCGCGCCCAAGCACCTCCCAGCCCCTTGGCCTCCTTTGAAACAGAACCAGAAGTGACAGCTCCTCTGGCTGACCGCATCTGGGGAAATAGAAACCCGGACAAAGTTGATTCCGCCCAACCTCTACCTCACCCCCAACAAGGCCGAGGTAACCGTGACGACAGGCGGAGGGAAGGAACTGGAGGAAGTGGCTGGCAGCGCAATCTCCGCTAGGCCAAGAGGGTTTGCCCACAAACTGCCAAGGTGATGTGCGCAACCTGGGCCCTGCCGGGCTCGCGAGGCCTCAAGCCCCTCCCCCGGAGCGAGCCCCGGCTTCTGGCCGAACCGCCGATTCCCGGGGAGACACAACCTCTGTCCTCCAAGACCCAGCTCCCCACCCCGCTCCTGGGCAGGGCCTCATCCTACATAAAGCTGGGGGCCGGAGTTCCCGTCGTGGCTCAGTGGAAATGAATCTGACTAGCATCCATGAGGACACAGCAGGTTCCATCCCTGGCCTCGCTCAGTGGGTTAAGGATCCAGCGTTGCTGTGAACTGTGGTGTAGATGGCAGACGTGGCTCGGATCCCGCGTTGCTCTGGCTGTGGTGTAGACTGGCGGCTACAGCTCTGATCCAACCCCTAGCATGGGAACTTCCACATGCCACGGGTGGCCCTGAAAAGATAAATAAATAAATAAATAAATAAATAAATAAATAAAAATAAAGTTGGGGGCCAACAGAAGCTGCTCTAGCAGCACATGCAAGAGGTTTAGTGCTGGAAGCTGGAGATCAACCGGGCCAGTGTGACACCCAGACGAGGGGCTGTTCCACCCCCGACCCCTCTGCAGCCACATCAGTCCCCTCCTGCCATCACCCTTGACTCCAATCGTCTCACCCTTCCTGAAGCCAGCCAGGTCCTCCTGAGCTGACCTTCCTTTCCCACTTGAAAACTCCTCCGACCTTCAAGAGCAAATGTCACCTCCTCCAGGAAGCCCCTTTGACTCCCCAGACAAACCGCTTTTTCTGTACTGCTACAGCACAGAAAAGATGAACTGCTTTTTCTGTGTTGCTAAAGCACCTGGAGTTCCCCACTGTAAGAGTCTCTATCACACCCCACCCTTAGTCTCAGCTTATGTGGGAAGCTGCCTTCCTCGCTAATCTGGAAGATGGGGGACCTGGGCATTGCCAGCACCTCGCATAGATCAGGACACTTGGCAGGGGCGCAGCCAACATCAATCAAATGAATGAACAGAATAAAAAATTCAAGAGAAAGATGCTTACAGGCTTGGATTCTGTACTTCTTAAAGTGATTTACTGCCTGTATTTGCATTGCATAACCTTTTCCCCAGTGCTTCTAAGGAGTCTTCTTGGCCAGGGAGGGCCTCTGCTCTGTTTGCAAGAGGCCAGCAAAGCTTGGGGACTGGTGCTGCCTTTAGCAGAAGCACATGGGCCAAAGATAGAGTCAAGATGCAGGGTGCAGTCCGCTGATGGCTGTGGCAGATCTGCATGGGTCCCAAGTGGGCCTTGAAAGTCCAGATTTAAGTCCATCCCTGGGCCTTTCCAGCCCCATGTCCTGCCTGGGCTCACATCTCCCCATAAGACAAGAAATGGCCCCAAAGCCCCACTGCTACACTTTCACCTTTGAAACTGTGTTTCATCTCCCCCAAATCCCTTTGCTTCTAGTTAAGAGCCTCCCAGAGGACACATAGAAAACAGACACTGAGGTCTTGCTGGAAATAAGACGGGGGTTGGGCAGTGCTCTTGGCTTCTCCAGTCCCCCAGGCTAACTCCGGCTCCTCTTGTCAGGGCCTTCGCAGCTTGTGCCCTCTGACTGCAGCGGTGTGGAGGCTGCCCCAGCCCCTCCGGGCCCTCCTCTTTCATCCCCCGAGTCAAGGCTGCTGCCTCCTCCTTGATGCTCCCCCCATTCTCTAAAGCATTTGGTCCCACGTGGGTGAGCGACAGGAGTGTTTTCACGGCGCACGGCTCCGACATCTAAAACCGGAACCCCACATGGGAGATGATGATTTTTTCTGCAGTCACAGCTGGAAGATCCAGCATGTTTGAGGAGGAGGCAGCCTGAGCCTCAAGACATTTAAAAACCAGGAGATGGGGGCAGGCGGGTGGGGCAAGCAAACCATCCGTGTTTCTCAAGCTGGGTCCTGGCTCTGCTTCTTCCCAGTTCCCAGGGAGACCGAGGACAAGGCCATCTGTGTTCTGGCAGTGACGGGGGCCCTGCGCCACTCTGGGGGACAGACTTGGGGGTCCTCAGCCAAGGGCGCTCTCATGCCGAGCAGCCCAGCCTCAGAGTAGCTGTTCCCAAAGCCCTGGTCACAGCGGATTGGACGAGGTGTGAGCCGCCATCCCAAGTTGAGCTGCAGTCACCGCCTGGACATTTGCAAACGAACTGCTGGACTCGGGGTGGGGAGAGTCACGCAGGGTGGAGTAGCCAATTTCAACCCAGAGAAGCAGAAAAATCAGGCTGCTGATGTGTGGAGATGAGACCAGGAGGCGAGAGAGAAACGCACTCGGCTGTAGGAGGGAGTCAGACAAAGTGGGGGAGCTCATGGCAGAAAGAGAAGCCGGGCCTGGACAGGGTGCAGCAAGCCAGGTGCCCAGGGCACACATTTAAGGAGGCACTCATGCTGGGGCTCGTGCTGGGGCAAGATCAACACTGGAGGGCCAGTGCCTCCTTAAATGTCATGCCCTGGGCATCTGGCTTGCCGCACCCTGTCCAGGCCCGGGGAGATAGAGGGGGCTCCAGACAGAGAAAGGTCAAGACAGAGACGAGAGGAAAGAGACAGAGGAACCCAGAGAGACAAAGGGGGTGGAGAGAGACAGAGGGGACGAGGTAGAGTCACAGAGGGAGAAACACAGGGACGTGGCCAGAGGCCAGTGGTATAGACAGACAGAGGGACAGACAGTGGACAGAAGGAAACTGTCTTGGTCCTCCTGATTCCATCCCTGGAGAGATCTGACTGTTCTTATCTCCTCGGGGTCTGTGATGGAGACACCTGAACCTATCCAGAAAATTCCTCCTTTGGCCTGAAGGGAGTTAGAGAAGGTTTCTGCCTCTCACCACTGAAAGGTGTCTGGGACACCAGGGTCCCATTCTTGTGAAATCAGGGGATGCAGAAGGCAGTCCCCAGGAATCCAGGGGAGAAAACCTACCCAGGAACAATGCTTCTGGAATAGCCTGGAAAGTGGCAGAGCCCGGACGCCGAAGAGCCCATTAGCAAACAGGTGGGTCACCTCCATAGGTGTCAGATCCCCAGGATGAGGATTCGCAGGGTGTTAAATGGTCTCCATAGACCATCTAGAACAGTCTGATCATCCTCCTCACTTTCACAGATGAGGACACTGAAGGTATCGAGGCTGCCCAGAAGGTCAGTGACAGCTTCAAATCCTGGCCTTTTGGTCCCCTGGCTTTTGGAAAGGCAGGTGGTCTCGGTAACAAGCCCCCCCACCCTTTCAGCTCCACCCTGGCAGCCCGACTATAAAACAGCAGCAGAAGCAGCTGACTCTGAGGGCGATGACCTTTCGGTTTTTTCCTACCTGGGTGTTTTTAAACACAAAGTATTTCTTGCACAATTCACACCCAGCGCGTAGCATGAAAGCAGCACGGTTCATAGGGTGGGGGGGCCTGCCCCTCCCCCCGTTGTGTTTCTCAGGCCCCGTCTGCCAGCCACGTGGCTCTCACATGGTGGCAACAGTCACCCAGATGTGATTTTGAATTCTGACATTTCATAAGCATATCCAAATATGTATCTTGCAGGACCCACAGAGAGACAGGATGAGAAAGAGCAATGACACTTTTTAACCCCGGGCGCAGCAAATGCAGAAACCCTCACATGGACAAAGCAACAGAGAAGAGAGCAAGAAAGCAGGTGACAAACAGAAATAGAGAAGAAGAAAAAAGATCAAACCCCCAGCACTAAGCAAAGCAGCGAAGTTCTGAAAGGCTCAGACTAAGAACTGACTCACAGGCCGAGAGAAAAACCGGCTGATCTGAGACTCAGGGCATCAGGGTTGTCAGCATGAGCTTTGGGATCTAAGAGGCCGGAGCGCCCCCAGCAGCCCCGCTGTGGCTCCTGGGCAAGTGGCCTGGCCTCTCTGAGCCTCTGCCCTTCGCCCCAAGGCTCTTCTGCACTGGGCTGTAATAATGGCCCAGCCCAGGGCCCAGGGCTCGGGGACACAGGAAGGCCCCTGAAAATGCCAGCTTCCCTGCCAGTCTTCCTAGGTGAGGCAGGGAGGCCGCGACAGCGCTGCCTGCCCGGAGCCCGGCCGGCCTCCCGCACAGGCGGGATCTGGCATGAAAGGAGACCTGGGGGGTGGGTGCCCGGGGTTGGGGGTGGGTGCTTCAGGGCACAGGAGCTGTCAGCCTGGAGTGACTGCCTGCGGCCTCCAAATCTAGCCCTGGCCAGGCACACAGGAGGCCTCCTCCCCGCACAGAGGAGCCACATGTCAACACCAGGGGCCCCCACGAGCACCCTGGGAAGTAAACACCCAGATACCAAACATACCAGAAATTCTCCCACATAAACACGGCTGCTCTGAGCCAGGGGCTGCGGTCCCTCCCCACTCCCCACCCCCACCCCCCAGCATCAACAAAGGGTAGGGGGGCAAGACCTCAGCCAGGCCAGCGGGCTGGGCCCACCGTCTCTGCCGCCTCCTCCCAACCCCACGGGGGCCAGGCCCTCCCCCCCACAGCATCTCCCTGGGGGCTGAGCTGTTGGGCTGAGCGCCTGTCTCTCCCATCTTCTCTAGCCAGGCCCTCTCACTGCAAACGCCCAAGGTCTGGACCTCAGCTATGAAATATTGGACAGTTTCAGTGAGCAGTGGGCAGGGCTGTAAGAGAAAATTCGAGACAAATGGTCAGACAAACGGCCGGAGTTGCAAACTCAAGTCACCCCCAGGGGCCAAGCAAGGAAAGGCTTGTGAGGAAGGAGGGCTGGATGGGGCTGCAGCCCCCAGAGGGGGACACACAGACTCGCCCCAGGGCGGTGCGCCCTCGGCCTGACCGAAACGTCCAAGTTTTCAAGACTAGAAGAAAATACGAGTTGAGAGGTAAAATGTCCCCATTTTTCATGTTGGCAACAAGTCCCATTTTGAAAAGAACGCCACGTGAGCCAAACAAAACACCTCTGTGGGCTGTCCCACCCGTGGGCTGCTAATTTATGGCCCCTGGCAAGCAACAGACCCCAGCGGGGCTGGTCACCAGACACCGGTTCCAGTCACCGCACGGCCCTTCTCCATGACCTTGGACCAGTCAGCTCATCTCCTGGCTGTGGCTCATCTTTAACAAACACGACAGCTCCCACTTCCCCTAAACCTCCAACCCCTCTGCAGGGTGGGTGCCAAGGGCCTCATTTCCCATGTGAGGAAGCCAGGTGAAGGGTCTGCCCAAGGTCGCCGAGCTGGGGAAAGACAGGGACCGACTCTCTTACACCACACTGCCTCCCAGACAGTGGGCCATACCAGGGGGTCCCCAAGCCCCCATCCAGCTCTGACACCCCTGAGCTTTGATTCATTTGACCTTCCAAGGGGAGAGGGAAGGCCATGTGGGAAGGCCAGCCCCTGGCTTTACAGAAGGTTCAGAAATAGGAACTTCACAGACGCTGAGAGCCAGAAAGGAGTCTCTCTCTCTTTTTTTTTTTTTTTTTTTTTTGCTTTTTAGGGCCACTTCCTGGGCATATGGAGGTTCCCAAGCTAGGGGTCAAATTGGAGCTACAGCTGGTGGCCTACACCACAGCTCATGGCAACGCCGGATCCTTAACCCACTGAGCGAGGCCAGGGATCGAACCTTCATCTTCATGGATGCTAGTCAGATTCGTTAACCACCGAGCCACAATGGGAACTCCAGAAAGGGGACTTTTAGCAACATCAAGGCCGACCCTAGATTTACAGATGAGGAAACTGAGACCCAGGGGAGGAAGCCATTGCTCCAAGGCTCACATCTGAGGGCAGGGCCTGGGTCTTCCCAGACGAGTCCAAAGAACACTGCGGGTCGGTACCCGGGCCTCCTGGCTCCACCTGACTGTGCACTGCTCCCACTTTCTGGAACTTTCTGGAACTCTCTCTGCCCTGGATGCTCAACACTGACTTTGTCCTCCTACTTCTCTGACCTTTTCTTTTGTCTCTCACCTAGGACCGACCCCCTGTACTCACCGCCCACAGGTCATTGTTTTCATCTGCTCGTGTGGTTTCAACACCATTTCTACTCGAATGCCAACCACATCTTTGCCTTTTTTTTTTTTTTAAAGGGCAGCACCCAGGGCATATGGAGGTTCCTGGGCTAGGGGTCGAATCGGAACTGTAGCCGCCGGCCTATACCACAGCCACAGCAACGCGGGATCCAAGCCACGTCTGTGACCTACACCACAGCTCACGGCAACGCCGGATCCTTAACCCACTGAGCGAGGCCAGAGGTCGAACCCACAACCTCATGGTTCCTAGTTGAATTCGTTTCTGCTGCGCCACGACGGGAACTCCCCAACCACATCTTTATTTTCAGATCAGAACACCCACTGCCAGCTAGACGTTCACTCCCATTGTCCCCGAGCCCCTTGAAGCCTTTATCCTCATCTGGTGACCCTATCTCTATTCTCTACCGCATTGTCCACCTGCCCACCCTGTCACTCACGGTAGAAACTCAGGCCTCGCCCCTCACGTGCCCCCCATCTCATCTCCAATTTGACCAGCCCGGCCATCCAATTCGACATCCAAAATCTCCTTCAGAGAGGCTCCTGGGCTCCATCCCTCCGGCCCGGTTCCAGTTCTGTCCCTTCCCTCTGTCCCTCTCCCGCATCACCCCCTGGGAGGCCTCCTGACCCTGCACCGCCATCTGCATCCCAGCCATTGGAAGGAACTTTCTAAAGCGCAGTTCTAATCCAGTTATTGGCTTTCGGGGGACTCCTCGTCACCCTCAGGTGAGCTCCTTGGAGTTCCCTGGTGGCTCAGCAGGGTCAGCTGCCACGGCTCTGCAGCTCAGGTTGCTGCTGGGGCCTGGGCTTGCTCCCTGGCCTGGGAACTTTCGCATGCTCTGGTCTCACGTCCCGCCTGTCCCTACCCTACACGCCACGTTCCTGCACAGCTGAGCCCCTGTTATACCTCACACTTCCCTAGCCTCCTGCCTCTGCTGTCCCCTTGGCTTACTCTTATGCTGTACATTCAGCTCAAGCATCACCTCCTACAGGAAGTCCCTCCTGATTCTCAGTCCCTCCGAGGCGGGGAGGTATCCTGCTGCTCTGGGCCCCCCTGGAACTAGGGGTTTATCCTGCCCCTGCTGTGCCGTATTCTAGCCTCAGTTTCTGCTTCCATTAACTGAGAGTTCCAGGAGGGCAAAGTCCATGTCTTGTTGACTTTTTGTGTGCCCAGCACCTTACAGAGTTTACGGCCATCGACAGCACTCAACAAATGTTTGCTAAAGGGAGGCCCGATACACACAGAGCTGGTGACCTGGACAAGAACTCAGGATTCCTGAGTCCTGGGCCCAGTGCCCTTTCCAACTGCCCTCCATGCCAGGCTGTCACCCGACACATTCACTTATGAACAAACCCACACACTGGACACGGCGCTCACTCAGAGCACCAAGCCCAGCCAAGCCCAGCCAACCGCCAGGTGAGGGCTCTGAGCAGGAGCGGGCAGAGGCAGTGTCTCCTCCTGCCAAGCTGATTCGTTCAGCTCTCCTGGCGGGAGGCACACGCAGGCGGAGAGGCGACTGCTCAGCGATCTGCAGTTGGCAAATCCGGGGCCTCTGCAGGAGGCGGTGGGGAGAGGCAGGGCTGTAATCCCCGCTCCATCCTGACGTTCTGGACTTAAGAAGACCTAGACATCCTTGATTCCTGCTGCATCCGCAGGCCTGGGAACTCAAGTTCAAGGAAGGGGTGCTCCCGGGTCTCTGCGTTAGACAGCAGTAACAGCAACCAGGACATCCCTGCTTTCCGGGAAGAAGCAGGGGACACCTCCTTCATAAATGGAAAGCGCTTCCCTGCTCTTGTTGCTGGGCATCAGAACCGCGAGGATCCACCGAAACCGCTTCTCTGACGCCTCACATCTCAGCAAGAGGAAGCATCTCCCCACCTCGGTCCCCTCCCAACCCCCACCCCCACCATCCTCAGGAAGAACCTTCTGGGTTAAGAGAACCCAGACAACAATAGGCTGCTGAGGCCGGGGGCTGCTTTATATGCAGAGTGGGAAAGGGCCATTCTCTCAGAAGGCAGCGGAGAACAGCCCGTTTCCACTGCTAAGAAAAGGCAGCATTGTATTTGGAACAAAGCCTGAAAAAGCCGGCTGGGCAGGGTGGCACCCATCTCCGGAAGGTCCCGCGGAGGGCAGAGCAAACACTGTTACGGCAAAAGTCAAGTACAGGCCGGGAGACAGGGGGCAAAATCTCCTTGGCACGGGCAGAAACCTAACACCGAAGAGAAAAGGAACAATGGTTGCCGGGAAATCCTTTTGCGGACAAGAGCTATTTGAAGAATGATGGTTCTTTTTTGTTGAAATATGTCTATTTCAGTCCCATTTCATACTTATGGTTTAGGGAGGTTTGGGTTCCCACTAGGCAATCAATCAATTTTCTTACCCAACTGACACTGACTTCAAAAGATGAGAAAAGGAGAGAAATAGTGGCCCCACAAGATTCTCCCCGCCTCCAAAAGACTGGTAAGAAGCAGAACAGATCTGACAGGGGAAAACCCAGTTTTTTTTTCTCAAAAAGAGTTAATCATACAGTTGAATCTGGGTCTTTAACAGCAGCAGCAACAACAACAAGCAGTGTACAGGCCTTGATTACACCAGGGGGAAAAAAAAGAGAGAGAGAGAGAGAGAGAGAGAGAGAGAGGGAGAGAGAGAGAGAGAGAGAGAGAGACAAGAGCTCCTGCAAAATAACTGTCTATAATTAAACGAAAATGCAGTTGTTGCAAAGAATATTTATGAACAGCGTGGTTCTGAAAGTCCCGAGTTGGCTGGAGTAGAACATTTCAAGTGCCATCATCCGATTAAAGCCTTGGAAGTGCTCTGTCTTTCATCATGAAGGTGAAAAACAAGGTCCTTGGCTTAATTATTCTCCACCAATGCTGTCCTATTTCATCTGTATGCAGGGTGTGCAGCTAAAATACAGATTTCAGCCCATTTCTTTCAGGCACAAGGCACAGATAACAGACAAATCGCCCCGCAGATGGGCAACCTCTACTCCGAGGGAATGGAACGCCAGCTCGTAAAAATCCCCCCCAGCTGACATGGGGAAAGACACTCAGGACCAGGGCTGCCTGGCCTGGAGGGCGGAAGGGCGATTTTACCCTGAGTGATTTATGCCATGAAATGTTGCAGTTCGAGTTCACAGAGCAGGGAAGGAGGGGCTTCACAGAACCCGGACAGATGGGGCGGGGCCCAGACTCCCCCTGCCCCAGGTTTCAGGCCAGAGCTGCTGTGAACTCCAGCCCAAGATACAGCACATGTGGGCTCCTGTGGCGTCAGAACGGTTCATCTGCCTTCTAAAAGGACAAAGGAGCAGGCCTAGCGACAAGCTCGGCAGCTTAATTAATTGGGAAGTCCCTGAGGTCGTGAGTGCTGACAGGGAGCATCAGGACCTGGAAATAACTGGTTTGAAAATGCAAAGGTGTTTGCTGACTCAGAGAGCAAGCTTGCCTGACACAGGCTCCGGAGCCACACACGTTAATGAACACCTCACGGCTGTGGGTCCCTCCAGGAAGCCTTAGATACGTTTGAAGGAAAATGTGACTTTAGACCCTGGTAGCTATTCTCAGAGAGAATCATTGCCAACAGTCAGGGCTGGAAGAGACATTCAGTTGTTTTGAACATTCAGAGAGCATCAGAACCCACCGGAGGCCTTACGCCATCACCTAGAGAGGCCGCTTCAGTGGGTTCGGGGGAAGACCCAAGAGTCTGTGCTTCTAGCATGTTCCTAGATGCCAGCTGGTCTGCACAAGCAACTTTTTTCTTTTTTTGGCTTTTTGCCTTTTCAGGGCCACACCCATGGCATATGGAGGTTTCACAGAACCCGGACAGATGCGGTGGGGCCCTTGCATTAATAGGTCTAATAGGAGCTGTAGCCGCCGGCCGATGCCACAGCCACAGCAATGCAGGATCCGAGCCGCGTCTGTGACTTACACCGCAGCTCATGGCAATGCCAGATTCTTAACCCACTGAGCAATGACAGGGATCAAACCTGCAAGCTCATGGTTCCTAGTCGGATTCGTTAACCACTGAGCCACAACGTGAATTCCCTGCACAGGCAACTTTGAGTAGGACTGATACGAACCAGTGAATTTCAGATTGGTTTCAGCAGCAGAAGTCTCTTGTTCAAAGGATACCGCAACATACTAAATAGGTAAAGGTGGTATTTTCCTAAGGGGCTCAAATCCCATCATATACTTATTATAGTCATGCAATGTGTACATTAAGATGAGTTTTGATTGATGCAAAACCTTTAACTCAGAGGTGATGGTGTACAGCCACAGGTTTCTGACAGCTTCAGCATCCAAATTATTTCTGTCTTCTCTTTTCCTTGCACACACAGATCAGTAGTTACAAATGGTGCGTATGTACAGTTACGTATCATGTATGTATATACATATACACATGCATATGCAAATAAAGTTTTTTCAGCTTGCCTTGCACTCTCTAGAGCTCATCGGTCAAAGAGAAGTAGCAGAAAGAGCTTTGTTCTGAAATCTATGCAAAATAGATGAACCTGTCACCTTGACAGTGCTCTCCAGAGTTTTAGATTTGATAACTAGCAGATATGAGCATGTGTGAGGCTCTTGCATTAAAAAAAATTTACGGGTCCCACCTGGGATACCAAAAAAAAAAAAAAATTGGATAAAACTGTTTTAAAATGAGACCCCAGAGTTCCCTGGTGGCTCGGTGGGTTAAGGATCCAGTATTATCACCGCAGTGGCTGCTGAGGCTGCTGCTGTGACACAAGTTTGATCCCCAGCCTGAGAACTTCCACATGCCGCAGACACAACCAAATAATAATAATAATAGTAATAATAATAATAGCAATAAATAAAAAAAATAAAAATAAGACCCTGGTAGGTTAATCTCTCTGAGCTTCTGTTCCCTAACAACTAATGGTACTAAAAACACCTACATCACAAGGTTTTTGAACAGATCTCTTAACCTCTACAAAAGCAGTTTGCAAACCATAAAGTGCACAGTTTATGTGATCCTCGGTCCTGAAGGCAAATGCCCTCAACCCCTCAAAGACCCGGGCCAGTTTACACTGTACCACAGCTTTCAACTGGTGGCTACAGATTAGACCACCTGCCGGCTCCACCCAGACCCACTGACCCAGCATCTCTGGACTGTGTATCAGTATTTTTAAAACTGACTCTAATGAGTAACCAGGACCACTCCCTATCTCCGCCCACGTTCCATACAGAACCCTACCAGGCCGCTTCCGTTGCGTCTGGATGACCATGAACAGCAAAAGGAGAAGAGGAGAAAGTACCCCTAGCTAGAGCCCGGCTCCTTCACTGCTTGGCCTAAAGGGGTTTTTTTTAGCTATTTTTTCCTTTTTTTTTTTTTTTTAGGGCTGCACCTATAGCATATGGAAGGTTCCAGGCTAGGGGTCAAATCGGAGCTACAGCTGCCGGCCTACGCCACAGCCACAGCCACGCGGGATCCGAGCCTCGTCTGGGACCTACACCACAGCTCGCGGGGCAACACCGTATAGCCGACTCTCTGAGCGAGGCCAGGGATGGAACATGGAACTTGTGTCCTCATGGATACTAGTCAGATTCGTTTCCGTGGCACCACAATAGGAACTCCTAAGTGGGGGGGGTTTTAGTCACCACAGCTGCTAATTCTGGAGCACCTAGACATGCTGGCGGATTTATGTACATTATCGCTTTTAATCCTCCCTATACCTGGGTGAGGTGGATATTATTCCTGCCCATTTTTACAAGAGCTTTACTGAGATAAAATTCACACACGATGAACAGTGCCCCCACTTCAAGTATACAATTCAACAGCTTTGCTTATACTCACAGAGTTGTGCGACATCAGCACAATTAATTTTAGAGCATTTGCATCACCCCTAAAAGAAACTCCATACCCTTAGCCATCACATCCAGCTTCTCCCATCTTCCCCTGCAGCCCTAGGCACCGGGAGCTGGTTCTCCTCCTTGTCTCTATAGATTTGCCATTATGGACATTTCATATCAATGAAAATATACAATATGTGGTCTATTGTGAGTGGCTTCTTTCACTTAACATAATGTTTTTAAAGTGTATCCATGTTGTAACATGTTGTAGCATGTACTTTATTCTTTTTTATGGCCAAATAATACTCCATTGTGTGGATACAGTGTATTTTATTTAGCTATTCATCAATTGGGTCGTTTCCACTTTTGAGACGGTATGAACATTCCTGTACAAGTTTCTGTGTGGACGTATGTTTTCACTTCTCTCAGTCGTATACCTAGGAGT
This sequence comes from Catagonus wagneri, assembly GCA_004024745.2. Taxonomy (NCBI): domain Eukaryota; kingdom Metazoa; phylum Chordata; class Mammalia; order Artiodactyla; family Tayassuidae; genus Catagonus; species Catagonus wagneri. The sequence goes on along the minus strand of PVHT021183631.1, from coordinate 7,981,731 downwards.
GAAACTGCTGGGTCATATGGTAACGCTATGTTTAGCCATTTTTGAGGAACCGGCAGACTGTTTTCCAAAGTGTCTGCAACATTTTACATTCCCAACAGCGATATATGAGGATTATAATTTCTCCTCATCCTTACTCATACTTGTTACTGTCTGTCTTTTTCATTGTAGTTATCCTGGTGGATGTGAAGCAGTGTTTCATTGTGTTTTCTATTTGCGCTTATCACCCATTCACGTATCTTCAAAAAATGTGCATTGAGATGCTTTGCCCATTTTTAAACCGGACCTTTTTTTTTTTTACTAGAGTTGTAATAATTCTTTATATATTCTAGATACAAGTCCTTTATCACATCTATAATTTGCAGAAACGCTGTCAGTGGACTTCTTTGCACTGTTTGTCCTTTGAAACGTGACAGTTTTTAATTTTGATAATGTCCAGTTTGTTTTTTGTTGCTTGTGTTTTTGGCGTCATGTCTAATCCCAAGTCACAAAGATCTGTGGTTGTTCTCTTCGAAGACTTCTGTGGGTTTCACTCTGACAGTAGATCTTTGATCCATTTTGAGCTAATTTTTATATATGTTGTGAGACAGGGGATCCTCTGGCCCTCCCCGCATTTTTGCAAGAGAGAAAGTTGAAGCTCCAAGGTCTAGTAGCCTCTCCAGAGCCAGATGGCTCCAATGCACCAGGCCTGCTTGGCTACATGGCTTCCAAAGAGCCAGGGTTTCATCTTGGTGCTGGTTTGGGGAGTGGCAGGGAGAAGAAGGGCCATGGAAGCAAGCCGCGGAGGAGCTTGCCACCCAGGACACACACATGCACTGGACTTAGTAAAGGGGGACCCTGTTGCCAAAGAGCAGAGCAGGCAGTGGGCCCTGCGGAGGGCAGGATATGCGCAGGCTCGTGGAGTTGCTAAACCCAGAGGAGGCCCATTGACCTCATTCCAAGTATCACTGCAGCCTGCCTGAATCTGCCTCAAGGTCCTTCCAGGTCTCCGAGTTCCAAGCTCAAGTTGTCTTATGCCTTTGGGGCCCAGTAGAGGGGAGAGAAATTTGGCTGACTGCAGAGTTGTTCAGCCAGAGGAGGACCCATGAGAGAACTCAGTTTCCCAGCTCTGAGGCCACGTTGCCAGCGGGTCTGAAGATACCACGATGACCAGCATTGATAGAAGAGGCCACGTCACAGGGCTGCTAAAAATACTGAGGATTCATGGAAACACAGCAAGGCCCTTAACACCACAGGAAACAAGATAAGAAGTCATGTAGGGCAGCTTAGTGGAAACCCGAGGGTGGAAGGGCCTTTTCATTCACAGTTTGTGATGGTAACTAAAACTCCGGCTGCATCTAAACCACATAAACAACCAGAAACAGGAAGGTCTCCTTGCTTCCCCAAAACCTAGGTCAGAGGTACAGTACATTAGAAAGGCCAGCGCTGTCGAGATGTGTAGTGTGATCACTGCCAGCGGACTCGGTCCCCAGGAAAGATGATCCACAGGCGTAACGCACTGTAGTTATCTTTACACCCAGCGCCTCGCTTCGCCTTCATGATGAAATGCCATGAGTTTTAGTTTCCTCCTTTTGCAGATGAGGAAACTGCTCTCGAAAAAACCAGCTGACTTGTCCAAGGTCATAAAGGGAGTGGGCGACGGAGCCGGATTTTGAACCCAGACGCTTGAACTGAAGCCCAGAGCTCTTCCTAGGCCCCGGAAGCAGCCCGTCTGGCGAGGAAGCCAAGATGGTTCCCTGCTCCCGTGACACCAGGACGCCTCCAAGCACTCAAGCCACGTACCACCGCCAGGGGCAAAATACCTCAAGCAAATGAAAGCTCAAGGAGCAGTTTTTGAGTCAATTATAAAATCTAACTTGCCTAATCAACACATCTGAAACGTAATCACCGTTCTATCTTACTTTCATTGAGTATCTTATTAAGGGCTTTCTCTACATGCATTAGTTCATTTAATTATCACCGCAACACTGGAAAGCAGGCACTATTATTACCCCTGTCTGAAGGCAGCGATCCATGAAGGCAGCACAGGACTCCCTGAACTTCTTAGAAGTATGTGATTTCTGCTACCAACATACAGTTCCAGGCATGTCCCCACCACCACCTCTCCAAGGGACCCAGGGCTAGGACAACGATGGGTGTGACCAACCTATGATGTTAAAGAAGAGATTCAGAACCCTTGTAAGGCTCGGAGTATGATATCAAATAAGACTCAATACCATACGGTCAAAGTTGAACTCATGCTGAGCTGTCTTCAGCTATCACTCAGTTACCCTTGAATAAAACTATTCAGGGGAAGAAAAAAAAAAAAGCTAACAGCTTTTGAAAATGTGCTAACAAAGTAACCGAACTAAAGTGGAAATTCAAGATTTCAGCGATGAGCTGGGAGATTCTATTCCAAGAAGGGACAGATTGGATCTCTCTGCCAAGCAAGTATGAGACAGAAAAAGCATCTGAGTCAGAGGGACGAAGGCCAATGCTATTCCAAAGAGCCACAAATTAAAAACCAATTATGCAAAGCTTGCTAAAAAACGTCAGTGGGGCTGCCTTTATGTTTTCAACCACTAAAAACACAAGCATGCTTACACCAACATTCACCCAGAGCATCAGCTGGTATGGGGCAACGTGTTATGCTCGGCCTAAACATGGATGAACGCTTTGGTCTCTTCGGTGAGCAAACTCTGAGAGTGAGCACACCTTCCGAGGCCACCCTGTGGTCCATGGATTCCCAGACCCATGCCTTCCAATGACGAAAACCTTCTCAATGTCCCATAGGGCTCCCTGGAGAAGTAGCGGAGTGACCAGTGTCATGTGGGGAGATGCACAAACAGTTAAGTCCCCTCTCCTGATCCACAGGTGACAAGTGGCAGAATCCAGTCCCCACACGGGGTGTGTGCTGAAGAGACAGCCTACCGTGGAAGGCACACGCCGATTCTGCAATGGGAACCCTCAGAGTGCGCCCTGATAGGGATCAGAGGAGACTGAGGAGAGGTGCAAACAGATAAAGTCAGGCTCCCCAGTGCAGCTGGGCCTGCGAAATACACAGAATCCCTGGACCCTGCCCTCAGTCTCTCTGAGGCCCAAGGTTGGGCCTGGAAATCTGAATTCATAGGAAAATTTCCAAATACTGCTCTTTGTTTGTTTGTTTTCGACCCCACCCACGGCATGTGGAAGTTCCGAGGCCAGGGATCAAACCCATGTTATAGCCATGACCAGAGCCACAGCAGTGACAATGCTGGCTCCTTAACCCACTGAGCCACCAGGGAACTCCCCAAGTAGTTTTGATGATCAGTCAAGTTTGAGAACGGTTGGTCTGATTTTCACTGTGTCCACTTGTCTTCCACCTGAAGTCGCCTATGTTCGAAATAGAAACACAAATGGACCGTGCTTGGAGGTGAGAATTGCGAGATAAAGAAATCAAGGGATAGCAAGTTTAAGTGCCTTGGCAAGTTGACACAGCTAATTGTTATGTGTCACAGCCAATGGTATGTTAAACATACCATCTACAGGCCAGGCACTGGCCCCCATCTGGTGGGAATAAAAAGGAACATAAGATGTAGCCCTGGACCTTGGGACCTAAATATAGGCCACAAACTCAAAAGCATGCTGGTGACACAGACAGCATGAAGTGGGCCGGGTGGAAGGTGACAGGGAATAGTGGGGACTGTGGAGAACAGAGGCCCAGATGCCAATACAGTGAGTGTCAGCTGCTCAGCTCTAGCTTCTTGGTGCCTATAAGGGTGTAGGCCTAGATTGGCCAGCTATTCTGGGTTTTTAAAAGAAGCCAAAAAGTCCACATTTCCTGACTTTTAAATATAGCAATTCATTCAATTAAAAAAAAAAGAGAGAAGAAAAAAAAAAAAGCACAGCGAGGGCCAAACAAGATTCATCTGCAGGCTGACTCTTGCTCATGGAATGACAGTTTGCAACCTCTTTCTTAAAAGGTCATCCAGACTAACCTCCCTTGAACTTGAGTCCCTTCAAGAGCACTATAGCCGGAGGGTGAGGGGTCCCATCTAGCAAGTTGTTAAGTCTTGGTGTGGTGTGTGTGTGGGTGTGTGTGTGCCCATGCACAAGGGTGGAGCGTCTGGCCCCCTCCCCCACTACTGGAAATGCATTCCAGGCCCAGAGGCAGGGTGTGGCCACTGCAACTGCAGCAGCCCACTCGGAGATGACCTGCCCGGGGAAGGGCCAAGATCTCCAGGACAATAGAGAGTGATTGGTGGCAGCAGAGGCCAACTTTAAAGGGCTGCAGACAAAACGTGAAGGAAGGCAGGAAAGCTCTGGAGGAATCAGAGAGCAAAGGTGTCTTAAAAAGGAGTATTGGAAAGGGAAGAAGAACAAAGAGGCAAGAGAGAAGCATCGGCTCTTAAAAATCACATAAACCAGAATATGACACGCCCAGATTCCCCAGCCAACCCTTACCGTTGACTTGGTCTGCATAGTTGTTCTTTGCGATACTGACCACTACCTGGCCTTTGATATTGTACATGAATTTGCTTATTTTTGGATGTCCCCACTGCAATCCACAGTCCAAGATAAGGCAGACTCTGTCTACTTCGTTTACTGTTCAGCTCCCGGTGTCTGGAGCATGGTAGGTCTTATCAAGCGCCTGTTGGACAAATGGACTGCAGGCAAGCAACAGGCACCAAAAGGGTTTCACCTGATGTATCAACCATATAATAATAACAACAGCAGCACAAAACACTTTCTCCTTTGCAAAGCCTGTCCTATAACTTAATTCCTCCGATTTTCTTTCACCCCACAGCTTCGTGTGTTTGGCTGTGGCCCAAGAAGCTGCTGGCCTCTCCAAGGCACACAGCCCAAGAACCAGCTGGGACAGAGCCGCCTGCACAGTGGCTTGGCCCGTCCTCTCTCTGGGGGCCTGGGAGATGATATGGCTACAGAACTGCCTGACACAGTGCTAATCAGGCCATGTCATCAAAATGATGGAGCACTAGAGTTCCCTTCGTGGCTCAGTGGTTAACGAATCCGACTAAGAACCATGAGGTTGCGGGTTCGATCCCTGGCCTTGCTCAGTGGGTTAAGGATCCGGCGTTGCCGTGAGCTGTGGTGTAGGTTGCAGACGCGGCTCGGATCCCGCGTTGCTGTGGCTGTGGTGTAGGCCAGCGGCTACAGCTCCTGTTAGACCCCTAGCCTGGGAAACTCCATATGCCGCCGGTGCGGCTCTACATAAAGGCAAAAAGACAAAAAAAAAAAAAAATGCTGGAGCATTCTGAGGCCACATTCATCTTGCCTGCCCAACCCAAAAGAGCACTGATTAGAAGCCTGGAAGGCAGCAGGGAGCACAGGAGGCAGCATAGCATAAGGTTAAAGCTTCGGCTGCCAAGTCAGACTTCCGGACTCGTTTCCCAGCTGTGTGACCTCGGAGGTCCCCAAGTCTTGTTGACCTCATCCCTAATGTGGGCACAACAATAACAACAGTAATAATAATGACTCAAAAGTGTTCTTGTGCGAGTTCAAGGAGAGGCTTCACAGAGAGCCTGGTGCTCTCCGCTGTTACGGCCGCCCATCATCCCCGTGCAGGGCCCAGCTCTGCCCCCTTCCAGCCACGTGACCCTGAGTGACGTGACCACCTCCTCTCTAGTCCTCAAATTCCTCCTCCTTAAAACAGGGAGAACCGGGTCACCAGGATCGGGTAAGGAATAAATGAGATCCGACGTGTTCAACATTTCACACAGCACCTGCTACATATTAAATGCTTAATAAATGTGAGCTCGTACATTATTATTATTTAAGAAACTTTTACTATTGCAAAATGCCAATGTGAAAATCCATCAAAGGCAGTCTGCCATATGCAAATACATCTTCGGGACACAAGGTTCTCCAGCTGCAAGTCTCTCCCCCAACCCCCTTTATCTTTCAGTTGCTTGCAGAATGAGCCCCTCCATCACCTTGGGCCTGACCTAGAGCACTGGACGTCAGTTCCCAGGGCAGGGCTGGCCTTACTCCACGCCAGCACCCTCTACTCAGCTCCATCTGCCTCATCGCCCCCGCAACGCTGCAGTCTGACGGCGCGGCGCGGGAGAGGACATGCAAATATGCCCTAAAAACGGCTTGTTATTTTCACAGCCTGGATGGTGCATGCTTGTGGGTGCCTGTGAGGACAGCACGTCACTGTCAGGTACAGGGCGTATGCCACCAATCTGGGGGAGGCTGTGAAATGTAAAAATACCCCATCCAAATAAAGGTCTTTTCCAAAGAAAGAAGGAAGGGAGGAGAGAGGGAGAGAGAGAGAGAAAGAAAGAGAAGGAAAGAAGGAAGGGAGGGAGGAAGCTGGCCGGCACCTCCAGAGACTTTTGTGGAGGGAAGTGGTGGTAACTCGGGCCCAGCCACCAGGCGATTCCCCACTGGGCCAGCCCCCTGACCAAGGCGCTTGGCTCTCCATCAATCCCATAGGCTCAGCGCCCCAGTAAAACTGCTCAGCTACTGGTTTTAAATACAGTGGAATGCCCCAGCAACGGATGCTTCCCAGTTCAGAAGGCAAAATAGCAAAGGACCAAAGACAAGGGCTCTCCATAAAGAAAAGAAAACACCAGCCAAGCCAGGAAGTGCTATCCACAGCACACTGATTTACACAATCAATTCAGAAGAATATAATTACTGTCAACCCTTATCTTGTAATCAAGCCTTTAGTGGGCACCGAACCCAGGTGCCTGCAGCACAAATGTCTATAGTAGGGCCTGGTCAGCCCAAGGTAAGTCACGGCAGCTGGTGGCAACCAAAGCGCAACCGACAGGGTAAGCAAAGCAAAATCAAGACTAGCAGGGCGGCGCGGGGGCCTGCGGCAGACTGGAGAGCGGAAAGAAGTGAAGCGGGTCCCTTCACTTCCAGGTAGCCCTGGACCTGCCAGAACTGGGTACGGTGTAGCCAAATCTTCCCCTTTTGTAATGAAAGATTAAAATCCAAATTTTCAAGTGAAATGTTGGTTCAAGATTCTTTTAAACGCTGCGCAGGCCAAACAAAACATATCCGAGAGCCACATCCAGGCCACCAATGGCCCGGGTGCCACCCCCGGCCCAGCCCCCAGCAGCCTTTCTGTACAGTTTTTATGGCACTTATGGGGAGAGGAAGCACAAAGGAAGAGAAGCAGCATAACTGCACCCCTCTCCCCTGCCGGTATCCAGACACCTCTCTCCCGGAAATGTCCCTCTCTCTAGAATGTCCCGCCCTGCGAGCTCCATCCCACTGGCCCCCTTCAGGCCGCACCTTTGCCTGTGAACACGCCCTGCGCCTGACTCTCAGCTGCCTCCCCGCAGCCCTCCCGGCCCAGCCACCTCTCCAGCTCCCAACGTCGGCTCCTTCTCCCTTCCTGGTGGGCAGCTATATTGTCCTACCCCTGAAGAAATGGCCCTGCTGGGGACCTCACTGGGGCAGGCCTTTGGACTAATCGCCAGCCCTGGGGAAGTGACTGGGGGAGAGAGGGCGTGCCTAGCCCTGAGGCTCACCCATGCGCTGGGACTTCTGCTTCTCACCAGTCCCCGGGGAAAAGCACTCTTAGTCCTCTACGAGCAAGGCCCAGGAGAGCTGAGGCTGCTGCAAGCGACCCTAGGAGGGCGTGCCCCATGTGTGGGTCCTCTGCAAATATCAGCTCAGGCAGATGACGCTGGGTGGCTGAGACCAGGCCCAGCTCTGGCAGAGGCTTGGGAAGGGAGCCCTCCTCCAAGTTCCTGCTTTCAGCTCCGGCCTGAAATTTTTTTTTTTGATCTTTTTCATTTTAGGGCCACACCCATGGCATATGGAAGTTCTCAGGCTAGGGGTCAAATCGGAGCAGCAGCTGCCGGCCTATGCCACAGCCACAGCAACGTCAGATTCGAGCTGCACCGCAGCCCGTGGCAATGCTGGATTCTTAACCCACTGAGCGAGGCCAGGGATTGAACCCACCTCCTCGTGGATACTAGTCAGGTTCTTAATCTGTTGAGCCACAACGGGAACTCCGGTCTGAAATTTTTAAAGATAACCCAATATTAGCATCACCTTATACGCTTTCAAATCACGTGCATATTTCCATCATCTTCATGATCCTTCCAACACCCCAAAGAGATGGCCAACTATTATTACTTAATATTTTTATTACTAATGACTCTCCCCTTACCCCTTGAGGAACCAGAGACAGATTCAGCACCCTGCCCAGCACTTCTCTAACATTAACAGGATCAGGAATTCCAGGTAGCTTGTTAAAATGCAGATTCTGATTCAGAAGGTCTGGGGTGGGGCCCCAGATTCTGCATTTCCAACAAACCACCTGGTGACATGGATGCTCCTGGTCCTCAGACCCCATGTTAAACAGCCACGCTTAGACCATGCGGCAAGTTTAGGGCTAGACCTGGGGACGCTCACCCAGAAATCCTACCCCTGGGCTCTTCCTGGGGGATCAAGGCTTTTGCTCACCTCACTCTTCACGGGCTGGGGCCTCTTGCCCAGTTTCACCTCCAGGAAGTGCAAAGGGGCAATCATGGCCCCGATGTTGCGGATGTCGGCGTATTTCAGCTCCTCCGCGGTCAGAGCCGAGCCGGGGAGTCCGGTCAGGGGGCCGAGCCCTGGCAGAGAGCCCGCAGTCACGGAAGGGTCTGGGATCTGCCCAGGCATCATAGCAGGAGGAGCGGCAGTCCAGCCTGGAGTGGACAGACACGGGAGAAGAGAAGGACGGGCGATCAGCCGGGTGGGAGGTTCCAACAGGGGCTTAAGTCCCCGTGTCTTGCCAGGACCTCACCCCTTCTCTCACCAATGTCCCCCTAAACCTTTTCGCCACCTTAAGTTGTTCTTCCTGCCCTGAAGTCCATTCTGTTATCGAGAGAAACCTGATCAGTTAATTCACACCAAGGTTATTCTTGGCACCTAGGCAAGGCTTAACCGAACCGTAGGCCACATGGAGTCAGCATTTGCTGTGCCTGGCGCTGTGGGACTCCTCCATCAGCCCCCATAAGATCCGGTCAGAGCCCATGACACCGAGGAAGAAGCTGAGGCTGAGGAAGAGAACTCACTCCCGACGGTACATGGTTAAAACTGGAGGAGCTGGATTTAGAAGGCAACGCGCCGCCTCTGGAGAGACTGGATCAGAATGGAGGCATCTCAAGCACCTTTGCACCTGTTTAAGAGGCAGCTATTTCCAGGCTGGCCTGGTGCCTCCCCTCCAATCACACATCCCGTTCTGCAGACTTGTTAAGACACTCTGAATACGAGATGAAGCAAATCTAAGTTAAAAGGGAGTGTGAGTGTGTGTGTGTGTGTGTGTGTGTGAGAGAGAGAGAATGCTTGCATCTGGCATCTGTGAGCAAAAGACTGAAGCAAAGGAGATGGAATTAATTAGCATGTGCTTCCCCGGTGAAGCCCAGTACCAGAAAAGTCCTCCACCAGCTCTTCACTCTCAAAGCAAACATCTATTCTAGCTTCTCCAGACCCAGAAGGTTTGCAGAGGAAGACAGATTCAGGCATGAGAGCAAGAAATAAATTAGACAGGTCAACACCTTCCTCCTTTTTGCTGGGAGAAGCTCATAGGTAAAAGAAAGATCACTTCAAGGCACAAATGGCAGAGGAGAAAGCGTGTTGACCAATGAAGCCAGACTTTCTGGTCACTTACAGGGCTCCTAACCACCCATCCAATCATCCATCTGACTGTCAACCCGCTACGAGCCAGGAGGCCCCGAGAGTACCATGGAGATAGGCGCACACAGCCTTGGCTTCTAAACAGCTTTGTTAAGTAGTATTTAAATACAAAGCTGCTTCTGGATTCTCATCCTGTAAAGAAAATCATTTCTTCCCGCTTCCCACCTCTCTACACAGGATCATAAAATCAAAACCTCATCTGTCCTGGTCATCCTGGTGGAGGAGCTTTGGCCTGTCTTTCTATCTTCACTCTCCCTTCCCGTGGAGAGGGGCGTATTTGGTGAGTCAGGGGAGCTGTGACGCCCACTGGGCCACGATCCTCTGCTGGGCAGTTAATGAACTCATGTGGCCACACTGTCTTGAGTTCTCGGCCTCCTCCAAGAGTGGCCCTGGAGGGCGACCCACACCCTCTACCCCCAGGGGGTCTTCACATGTATTCAAGACATATTAGCATATTAGCAAGCCACCGTCTCCATTTCAGTTTTACATTGAAATTGTCTTTTTAGGGCTGCACCTGCGGCACATGGGGGTTCCCGGGCTAGGAGCCAAATAGAATCTGTAGCCGCCAGCCTATGTCACAGCCACAGCAATGCCAGATCCGAGCCACATCTGTGACCTACACCACAGCTCATGGCAATGCTGGATCCTTAACCCACTGAGCGAGGCCAGGGATCGAACCTGCATCCCCCATGGATGCCAGTCAGGTTCATTTCTGCTGAGCTACAACGGGAACTCCCCATTTTACTTTTAAAGGTGAAATCTTGTTCCCTATCCAATCCTGTGTTTCTTTCTCAACTGGTTCTGTCCCCTGAGGGGAAAAGCATATGAGGGATTTGTACCCTCAGCCCACAAAGACTCCCATCGGACATCAATTTCATTACAGAAATTGGTGCTTACGAGTGGACAGCGGACCTGCTGTTTCATCCTCAGCCCCAGCTGCAACTGCCATGAAGCCATCGGCATACAGCTCCCCACCTTGCACCCAGGTTTACATCTGTGCCCAGGACTTTCATCAGTGCCCTACCTGCTCTGCTTCCCATACCTGGCCCCTCAGTCCTTCCTTCTCACCCCATATCCTCCCTCCCCTTCCTTAGCACGCAGTGTCCCCTGGGCCATCTCAGAAAAGGATCTGCGACTCATTCACATCAAGTTATAGTCGTAGAGCTGGAGGAGGCCCTGGGCTCATCTAAACCACATCCTCATTTTGTGCATGAGGAACCTGAAGCTCAGAGAGGTTAAATGATTTGCCCAAGGTCACACAGCTAAAGGGGGCAGAGCTGGGCTCCTGGTCCTGGGCTTTTAGAACCAAGGCTTTCTCGCCCCACCTTTTTAGTTCCCCCTCCTGTGATCCAAAAAATGTTAACGCAGAAGGAATGACTTTCTAACAGTAGATTTTCAGACATGACCCCATAGTGGGGGTATCATTCTCTTACACAAAGGACCCTTTACTCTGCCTCCCGTGGAGATCTGGGTTTGGGAAGATTCCCGAATAACTGCACAGCAGGCTAGGTGGGAGTCCAGACATAGAAGAAAAGGCCCCTGGAACTTCGTATATGTGGTTGCTCAATGTAATCCTCCCTAAGCCTGAACTGGACTGGATCCAGGGTCAGTGATATAGTCACCCCCTCCACCGTCCGGAACCAGGCTGCCACACCAGGAGGCTGCTTCGGGACGCAGTGGCTGGGCTGCATGTCTCTCTGGGCCTCCTCCAGGGAGAACAAGAAAGGGGCCAGTGTAAGAGCTCACTCCTGTGTGGCCGGTGATGCCTGGGCCCAGCCATGGGACACTTGGCAGGCAGAAGGGGGTGATTTCAGGCTACCTGAGCCAAACTAACAAGGGAAACTCACATCTTCTTCTCAGAAGAGGAGAAGAAAAAAACCTACAAAATCCCCTCTACTAGCCCTGAGCTGATGTTACAAGGAGTCAGCAACCCCAACAAGGATGTTTAACTGAGCTAGTGAAAGTGGACAGGAGATGGGAGGCTTCAGAAAGGTCCCCTGCCTGGCGCTTCAGCTGGACACAAACCCCTCGCAGTGGAGGGAGGCTCCTCCGTGCCACACCTGAATTAGGAGGCAGAACAAAAATATGGTGCAAAATCCATTCCTTGGCCAGAAGCCCCAGAACCTCCCTGTACCAGCAGGACCCACTCATATGTGGCAAAACGTGCCATGTGGTCACTGAGCAAGTGGAGGGGTGATTTCAGGGTATGAGCAAGCCATGGCTGTTGGCTGCCCCATGAGACCCCAGAGCCTAGCATCATTTCTGGCAGCAAAAGGATAATCAACAAGCACTCGTTGAATGAATAAAGGAATAAATGAATGAGCGATGAATTCATGGCAGAGCCAGACATTCAGTGAGTAGGGTAAGGAGCTGTCTCTGGAAGTTTAAGTGTTTGTTAGCTACCTCCAGGAGAACCCAAGAAAATGCCTCCAGAGGCTTCTGGATGCTTCCCCATCTAAGCCATCTCGGGAGATAGAAGCCAGAAGCCATTCTGTTCCGGGAGTGATAGGCTCTGCTTGCGGCTTCTGTTTATTTTCATACAGATGGTATAAATGAGACACTAACAAATGATCCCAAAATATAATGAATTCTCTGCTACTGTGGGAACCACCCCCTGCCAAAGGGAGCACCCCTGGAAGTAGCGGCCCCGTGAATTGTTGCCATCCCCCCCGCCCCCCCACCCCGCCGTGAAGCCATCTCACTGACAAGCCTCACTCAGGGGATCAGGCATCAGGCTTTTCTTCGCAGAAGCAGAAAATCCTCCTCTCCTTCCTTCCCCCTCAAGGGCACCCCTAACTGCTCAGATACAAACCACAAAGTCCTTAACACGTGCCATTCCTAGGAGACAACCACAACAGCTGCCATTCACCACCAAGGAGTCGTCCGGGGGTGGGGGCGGAGGACGGAGGAGCTGGAGCAGCTGCCTTTCCTAATTGGATCCCCATTAACTGGAAAGGGCTGGCTGCGGAGCCAGGGCTGAGAGGCAGCTTTGGCGATTTGAAAAATAAGACAATTGAGGTGATTTAGGGATCTACAAGAGGGAGGGGGTGGCAGAAAACCAATAAGAGCCTGGAGGAATTTACCCACTTCAAGGAAGACACAGGAAAGATGACAAGAGGTGAAGTCATCCCCCAAACTGGCTGTTCCATACGGAAACAATTTGGTAGGCAAAGGAGAACTACACACTAAAAGCTTTAAGGGAAGAACCCAGAGATTTTTCCCTTCAGGGCCCAGAGGTCCATAAGGAAGAGAAACACCTTCCATGTCTCCATTAGCAACTGGGACGCATAAATAAAGAGCGCGTACTATACACTGGCAGAATACCCGTATTGGCAAATAGTGCTTGTGCCTCAAAAGACAGGCCCAGAATCCAAAAAGACTTTGGCAATTCAGGCCACTGACCAGGAACAGCTTGAAAACTAGCCAATGAAGAAAAACTCAGATCCAAGATGAGACTGACAAGCAAGGCATGAAGAAGACAGAAAGAATGCTGGAGGTCACAGTGGACCCTTAGGGTTAGGGTTAGGGTTAGGGTTAGGATTTGAGTTAGGGTTAGGGTTAGGGTTAGGATTTGAGTTACGGTTAGGGTTAGGGTTTGGATTAGGGTTAGCGTTAGGGTCCACTCTTGAGTCTAAGATTTCAGGTGGTTTGATGAAGCTTCCTAAAATCCAGCTTAAAGAAACAGGGACCAGGTGGACCCAAGGGAACGAACCTAAAGAAAAGATCTGATATGTTTCTCTCTATCCTACCATCTCAGGAGGCACATAGTTTGTGGCGCTAGAGAGTGCAAGAAAAGGCACAAAACACTTCAAGTCCAGAAAATGGACCCTCTTGGGAGATATGAACCAGAAGAGTCATTTCAGCCCAAAGAAAAAAGGGTAGAGATAACTTAAAGTTTTCCCTCTTATTTTCTTCTCTTGTTTACTACATGTACATCTGTAGGATATTATAACATTTTAAATGGGCGTATCTACAAATAGTAGCCTTGCTTTGATGGGTCAAACTTGTAAAAAATCTATTCTTATTAGAAAAGGCCCAGTAATGGGTATCATCTAGAATAGCAAAGACAGGGAGTTCCTGTCGTGGCTCAGTGGTTAACGAATCCGACTAGGAACCTTGAGGTTGCGGGTTCGATCCCTGGCCTCGCTCAGTGGGTTAAGGATCCGGCGTTGCCATGAGCTTTGGTATAGGTTGCAAATAAGTCTCGGATCCCGCGTTGCTGTGGCTGTGGCGAAGGCTGGCAGCTACAGCTCCTGTTACACCCCTAGCCTGGGAACCTCCATATGGCACAGGTGCGGCCCTAGATAAGGCAAAAAAACAAAAAAAAAAATTTAGAATGGCAAAGACAGATATTAAAAAAAAAAAAAAAGACAGGTTGAGAGAAAGTTAGGATCTACATCATGAACTTTCTGTCCATAGGAACAAAAATTTAAGGGAGGCTCTAAAATCCTTGGGTGTCTCTGAGAAGGTCAGCTCCCCTCCCAGCCGACAGCTGGCCTGGGCTGGCATCAGGAGCCAGGAATGGGCGTGAAAATGAGTGTGGACGGTCTAAGGCTGCAAGGCTCAGTGCTAAAAGTGGAAGTGAGTGAGGACAGATCAAGGAGCAAAGGAGTTCACAGGATCAGGTCCCAGGAGCACTGGCGGGGGGGAGCGGGGGGGCTGGAGGTCAAGAGCGAGTGGCCAGTAACTGGAATCGGCAAGAGCAGGTGGGAGATCTCGGGAGCTGGAGCCTGGGAAGATCCCAGGAGAAAGAGGCGGAGGGCAGAAGGCCAGGTTAGGGGTTGGAGGGCAGAAGGGGGCAGAAGGGGCCAGAAGGGGCCGGACCGTCAGCACAGAGCACAGTACTAACGATAACGAATCCTGGAGAATTAAACACCAAACCTGTTCTTGGAGCTAAGGAATCGCTGGGGATAAACCTCTCTTCTGGAATCTGAAAGGGTGGAGCTCAACCAGCTTCCAAAAGACAAGGAGATTCAGGAGGCAAGAAGCAAAAGGAGGCAAAAGCCAAGATGGAGAACAGGGGCGAGCAGCAAGAGACGGTCTCCAACGGCTGTCCCCGCTCTGCAGGCAGGACAGCGAGGGGGTTAAAGGGGGAAACTCCGGAGCGAGGTCACCTGAGTGTGAATCCTCCCTCTGCCCTATACTAACTGTGTGACCTTGGGCAAGTTCCCTGTCCTTTCCGTGCCTCACTTTGCTCAGCTGCAAAATGGGAACAATAATGGGTTTTCTTTTAATTTTTCTCTTCATGTTAATATCTCCCAATAAGGCCCATTTTCTGAAAGGCTGAGAAGAGGATTAAATTAGTTAATACCTGAAAAGCACCTGGAACCTCCCCTGCACCTGGTGAGTGTGACAACCCTGTAGCTTCAGGGGCCTTCCTTCTTGGAAGGGCCCTTGTGCTGGACAACCCTTCAAGGTCCCTTCCACATGGTTGCCAGTTCCCATCTAACACGGATCTCCCTTTCCTACGACCACGAAGAGGATTCCCTCTGCCCAGAGGAGTCTCCGCTCTCCCGCTTTCTAGCTCTAAACCCCGAGGGAGCAGGACTATCCTGCATCCACGCAGTTATTGCAGAACAGAAACAACAGATGCCAGATCCGGGCTCGGTACCCAGGCACAGAAATGAGGCCCAGCACCTGTCCTTTGCCTTGGTTTCTCCTAAGCGTTCCTCCATCTCCCAGGCCAGAATGTAGCTGCACAGGTCACAGGCCATGGGGCACCCCCAGCTGGCTGGGTTTCCACGCCTGCCTCCAGAAGAAGAAGCCAGCATCTTCTGTGACCTTTGGCCCACCGGATGCCAGCACTGCTCAGAAGGGTTCACTCCTCAGCTCTTCAGAAGAAAATGAGGGGTGGTGGTGTCAGGAAAGCCACTGACACAGCATGCCTGATCCCCATATAGCCATCTCAGCCAGAGAAGAACCTGGAACCTCTCCTTTCCTGGGGAAATCTTTTGACGAGTCCTGCCTGTAAGCAGAGCTCTCTCCCCTGCCTCATGTGAGTGCTTCATAAATATACCGTAAGTCATTTCTGCCAAGTTCCTTGTCCTGGGCAGCCAGGAGAAGCTGGGAAGGAATCGCCACTGGGCTGGCCTTCTGACCTCTTTTCCCTCCTCACTGGACCTCTGTCTCTCAGTGCTCAGAGTTCATGGCGTGACACAAAACACAGACATATAGACAGTGCGTGACAATCCTTTGGTCCTTTAAAAAAAAAAAAGGAAAAAGAAAGAAAAAGAAAGTGCCACTGGCCAGCTAGAGCTTTGGAAATGGAGCTCCACAAATGGAATCCCATGAGCTGCAGCAAGAAAATAGACTAAAAGGGACCCAGGAGAGTGGGCTCTGGCCAGGCCTCCCACAGCCAGCAATGAACGTAAAGAAACACAGGCTGAAAATCCAATCCTGAATGGCCAAGGCATTTGTCTCTGCTGAGCTTTGAGAGGCCAAACCACACACACGCACAAGAGTACATGCACACACACACACACACACACACACGGAGCTTGGCAGCCCGTAAGTTCCAGAGCTGGTAACACAAGCCATGGAACCGACTGCCAAGACAAGCAACAGAACGAGCCAGGCCCAGTTTCATTGGCCACCATACGCTGCATATGGCCCAGGACGCAGCCAAAACAGTGTTCTCACCCTCCTCAAAGGCATAGGAGACCCTCTGTTTTCAAACACACCTCCACAGAGCCTTAATTAAAGGAAAATGGAAAAATAATGTGCCTGCTGCTCTCCTCCTGCCTATATAGGTATACACACACACATACCCATACACACTCACTCTATTTTTCTCTTCCTCCCATTTCGGTTTCCAGCATAATTCATTCACATGGAAAAAAAAAAAATAGCCAACTGCATCCTGCAGCAGAAAAGAATGTAGCTTGCCCTCAGCCCTGGCTCTGATCTGCTCAAGTTGAGCTGGGCCTGAATGAACACAGAGCAGGCCAACCTAGAGTCTGCACTGGCCCCTCTCTTCCGGAGCGGAGCTGGAAACAGAGACTCTTGTGCGAGAGACGGCCCATTGCAACACCAGCAGCCCCACAACAAATAAGGCCTGGAGAGCTTAGCCCTTCTCAGGGTTCTGCCAAGGGTTCTGCAGGTTGGAAAAGATGCCCACACATCCCGCCAGCAGGTGGGGGAGGCAAGAACAGATGTCGGTGGCTAGGCACAAGAGAGGCGGCGAGTGAGGCGAGAGCTCTTGACCCAGTTCCTTCCTCAAGGGACACTGGTGCCACTTAACAACACATCTCCTTGAAGGTGGCTGCAGCCGGCCCAGGAGAAAAGTCAGAAGCATCCTTGCCTTCCAGCTGCCCTTCAAATCTCACAGCACCCAGCTCTTCAGGAAGATTCTGGAGCTGCTTGCCGCTCTGAACCAAAGCCAAAGTGGAGAGGAACAGAAGAGTCTTTGAGAAATCCGCCCTCCCTGTTTTCAACAAGGCAAAAACCTTAACCAGCCAGAAGCACGAGAATAGATCTTGCTTCTTTTCCCTGGTCGTCAGGTTTATATAAAATCTGAGCCATGCTCACACCTGATACCTGGTTAAACTCTCCCCTAGAAACCTGCAAAGGAAGATAAGGCATCCATCCAAACTGCAGCCAGATTGGCTGGAAAGATGAAAGCAATGGGAGGTGTTTTTAAAAACCCTCAGGGAAGGGAGGTTGGGGGGAAGGGAGATGACAAGCGACCTACCAACCGCAGTTCACTGGAAGGCCTTAAAGGACAAGCAGGCGCCCAATCATGGTTCAAAGCTTCAGTTTCTCACACTCCTCAAACTAAAGACCCATAGAAGAGTCTATGGAGATTTAAACCTGGCAACGCACACCCACACGCTCTGCAAGCCCTTTTTTTTTGAGAGAGAGATCTGAGCACAGCTGCCCTGAGCACCTGTGCTCAGGCCGCAGCGAGATGCCCTGGATGCCAGCAGTGGGGGGCAGGGGGCGCACACCGGGCAAGGGTCGGAGGCAACCTTGATTGGAGCCCATCCAAGGGGTCAGTGGAGGTCCCCTCCATCTCCAGCCCCTGTGGTGGCCCATCCATTCCTGCAGAAGAGCGGAGGCCTCCCTGTGCTCCCCGCCCCAGCCCAGTCAAAACCTGGATCTGCAACCCCAGAGCCAGGGGTCCAGGCACGTAAGGGCCAACCTCTCAGGCTCCTTTGAAGGGAGGGGCAGAAGAGAGCCTTCTGCACTGGGCTGGGCGGAGAGGACAGGCTGGTTACCTAGAGGGGCCGGCTGGCCTCCTTACATAACCTGGCTTGGGAGCTGGGGAGCCCAAAGGGGACCCAGGCCGCCCTTTGACCCCCTCCCCCAGCCTTGAACCCCAGAGCAACGGACCGAGAGAAGCCCTATTCATTGCATGGAGAGGCCCAACCCTTCGCAGTGCCCTCCTCCAGGTCCGCGGGGAACCGCGCTTCCTCCCTGCGAGGGGGGTGGGGCGGGAACGACTTGCCAGCAGGTCCCTGTCATCCCTCCACCACCGGCACCCTGCACCTCCGCGGGCTTTCATCCTTCATCTCCACCCTACGGCTCGTCTGCCCGGGCAGTTTTCTCCCTACTCACCCGCCTTCCCCGCCGCGCGAGGAGAGCACCTCCCTGCAAACGGACTGGGGAGGAGAGCGCGGGAGGGAGACCTGAGGAGCGCCCTGGCTGCCCGGGGAGCGGACGGAGCCTCCCGTCCCAGGGCGGGAACCAAAGGGAAGCCACCGGATCGCGGTCGCTTGGCGGGAGGGGCCCGGGCTATAGCGCCCCCCGCCGGGACAGCGCGGGGTCCCCGGGTTGCGGGAGCCTCCCCGCTGGGCGCGGGTTCCGGGGCCCCGCGCGCTCAGCCCGCTCAGGGGCGACCGTCCCAGGTGCCCGCGGCCGGCGCGCCCCACCCTGCCCGGTCCGGCGCCCCCGGAGCGCGCCCTCGCACCCACCGTGCAGAAGCCGCGGGCGGAGGCGGCGCCCCCGGGGCCGGGGCCCGGCTGCAGGCGCCGTGCCCGCTCAGCGCCGCTGCCGCCCGGCTGCCGAGCTCCGCCCGGTGCCCAGGCCTGTCCCGGCCCGGGAGCCGCCGCGGCGCCAGCCCCGCCGCCGCTGCAGCGTCCGCCGCCGCCAGCGCCCCCCGTCGCGGCCGCCGAGCGTCCCTCCCGCAGGCTGTGGCGGGCGGCGGGACGGGTTGCATCAGCCCCGGCTATATAGCGGCCCCTGGGCGGCGGGGAGGGGTCGGGAATGCGGAACCGGCCGAGCTGCCAACTCCAGACGTCAGAGGGGGACGGAGAGGAAGGGAAGGAGGGGACAGGGGAGGAGGGGGTGTGGATCCAGCGCTTCGCACCCACTGACCTTCACCTCCCCCGCCGCCTTTCGCGCCCTCCTCCCGCGGCTCCTCGCGCTCCTCTCCCCGCGGGGGCGGCCGCGGCCCCGCAGCGCCGGCCCGGGTTCCATCGCTGCCCGCGGTTCTCCCAGCCCGCGGTGCAGGAGCGCGCGAGAAAGCAGGACGCGGCGAGCGGTTATGTAAGCGCATCCCCCGCGCACAGCCGCCCAGCTTCCACCCGGAGACACAGCTCCGGCCGAGAGAAGTGAGAAGGCGGCGCGGGACAAGTGAAAAGCCCCTTGAAGCAGATGTCGCCTGTGTTGAACCATCCTCCTCAGTCCTTAGCTCTTTTTCCCAAACCGAGAGAGAGGGAGAGAGAGAGAGAGAAAGAGAATTTCAACACACTTTTTCATCCTTGGACACTTCAGCACTGAGTGAGGAAATGATCTCGCAAGCCTGTTTCATTTTTCTGTGCAGAGGATTAAGACGTTTGGGTGCCTCTACCCCCACGCACTAGCCCACCGGGCCATCACAGCTGCCCTTAAGCTCTGGGGTGGCTCAGGGCAGGAGACCTGCCCTCCCTGGGCTGCAGCCCCAATCCCCTGGCTTTCCAAGTGGCTCTCACAGTTTGACCCCTGAGCTTTTTGTCCCGCTCCAGCAGCCTTCTCCTTTCCGCTCAGGACACTCCTGTGAGCAGCCCCGGCCCTCAGCGCAACCCAAATGGCCTTCTTCCCCATTTACAACTTCCACTGCCAGTTCAGCTCCTACCTTTCATCCTCCTACATGGGGAGATGGTTGGGGGTGACTCCAGAGGAAACGTGTCCTCTTCGGCGCCTTCAGTATGTAAAGGCACAGAGACACTGAGCCCTCAAGCACACATGCGGCACCCGAGACCTTGGCATCCTGCGATGCATTTCCTACCTCCAGACCCCTCGGGTACTCAGCCACCCCTGCCTTTCTGCCTCAGCCGCAGAGGAGTGACTGTGTTTATATTCAGCCACCTCCAGCCTGCCTTTCACAGTGATGTCAGATCATCACCCATAGAAGAAAGGAAGTGAAAGAAAAAGGTCATGCCTTCTTGGAGTGCAGATGCTCAGGGTGAGAGCAACAAGTCTCGAGAAAGATGGGGCAAGTGACCAGAGCCCAGGGAGCACGTCTCTTCTTGGGGAGGACGGTGAAGTCCTGTTCTCCTTATTGCCTCAGTGTAAGGAAATCTTTCTGGATCAGAGGACTGGTCTTATGGAGGGAAAGACAGAACAAGTCCCAATGACATTGACTGACCATTTTCACCTTTGCGTTGGTCCTCAAAAACTGAACAATGGAAAATGTGTAGTGATTTCACAGTCCTGTGGAAGAACATGATTCTCAGCCCCAGAAAGGTCAACGGCACCTTTACTACAGCATAAAGATCAAAGCTGGATACTGTGAGACCGCCTTCTGAAGTTTCCCCCGTGAGACTGAGGTCTGGGAGTTCCCACTGTGGCTCAGTGGTAACGAACCTGACAAGTATCCATGAGGATGCTGGTTGGATCCCTGGCCCTGCTTGGTGGGTTAAGGATCAGGCATTGCTACAAGCTGCAGTACCGGTCAAAGATGCGGCTTGGAGCCTGCCTTGCTGTGTCTGTGACCTAGGCTGACAACTGCAGCTCCAATTTGACCCCTAGTCTGGGAATTTCCATAAGACACAGGTGCGTCCCTTAAAAAAAGAAGAAGAAGAAAAGACTGAGGTCTAGACATTTATATGGAAGAAAATGCTAAACAGGGGCAGTATTACTTTATGCGTCTTCATCTGGGACTTTGGAAAAACTAAACTGATCTATGTGTGGGGACCAATAATTACTGTGTGGTTAGAGTGAGCCTCTCCAGGGCCTGCTTTGGACGTGGCTGGGCCACTGGCAGTACGAATGGGCCTTTGCTTCACTCACAAATTAAATATTCTTCGGGCTGGCACCAAGGGGTGACTTGGAGGTCTTTAGCCCCCTCCATCTTTCTATAATATCCATTAGGTCTCCTCCATTATTTGATATGGATGCTTTTTAATTTTATATAGAATACTATGTAAACGCAGCTTCAAAATCTCCAGCCACATTGCCCCCTGCTAGGCCCCTCTGCATAGTCATCGCTTCTGGATGTGGCTGGATGGAGGGGCCATAAATTGGCTCATTTATGTGGACATTGGTCTGCTTCTCCCTGCCTTGCTGGTTGAAGCTGATCAACCTCTAGCTCTCAGGGAGGAAGAAGTGACACAGCGTAAAGCGGTTTACATTTAGGTTTCCTATTACCTGCAACTAAAAAAGTCCTGAATGGAGTTCTTGGGTGGCTCAGTGGGTTAAGGATCTGGAGTTGTCACTGCTGTGGCTCAGGTCACTGCTGTGGCTTGGGTTCAGTTCCTGCCCTGGGAGCTTTCACAAGCCACAGGTGCAACAGAAAATAATTTTTTTAGAGTTCTGATTAGTACATCCAGCCCTGGCCAATGGGCTGGCTCAGAGATTGCCATCTATCCCAGGTGAGTCTTATGAGACTAGGAATTTTGTGAATCTGCTGGGAAAAGAAGCTGCCAGAAGCTACCACGTGGAGAGAATCTACGAGAGTGAAGCTAATGCAAAGAAGAGTAGACTATAGCCAAGCAACAGAGGGAAAGACAGATCAAGTTCAGATAGCATTGTCTGAGATCCTGAATCCAGCCAGCCTGATATTAGCCCTACATCTGGCATTTTTAGTTATAGGAAACTGTAAATTATAGCTTACTTAAGGCAGTTTGAATTTAGGGTTCTTATTACTTGCAACTAGAAAAGTCCTGATTAATACACTAGGTTTTGCATCTGACTTGTTTAGATATTGCATTTTAAAATTTACTGGATATTGATGAATCCCAACCTCTTTGCTAAAAGGAAAAAGTGGACCAGCAAGGTAAAACCATAATTTCCCCGGACCTGTTCTTCCAACGTCGAAGGACGAAGTGGTAGTTCTGAGTAAACAACCAACTGACTAGTCTTTATGCTAGGATTTATTGAAACTATATTGTGTGCCTGTGAGGTATACAAAGTTTAAGACATGATTCCTCACCAGTTCCCACCCTCCATTTAGTTCGAAAGAATGACTTGAACACTAATGAATCGCTGGACCAAGAGTAACTAAGAGCTATTAAGTGACACAGAATTTAAGGAGTTTAGACAGGATTATTGCACAATAGAAAAATCATTCGTTAATTATTCCATTCGCTACTCAAACTGTTTAGACTAAAAATTGCAAACTAGCAGCTGCCAGACTGAATTTGACTTTGCTGGCTCAAACTTAAGTTATTTTTTTTAACCTATCAAAGATTTCACACAAAAGTCTAGATTCCTAATCTCTCCCGAAAAAAATCAAAGTCAGGTAACATGTACAGTCAGGGGAGGGACAAGTCATGCTGCAACAGCAAACATCCTCCAAATCATAGTGGCTTAACATGAGAAATGTGGACGGCGGTAAATGCTCAGAATGACTGTCCTGCAGGTGATGGCTCAGTGTCACACCTCCATCAGCACATATGTCCTCCCTCAGGAGGGCACAGAAAGAGGGGGAGCTAGAGAGGGTCACGCACCAGCAGTTAGATGTTTCCTTCTAGAGTAACATATGTGGCATTTTAGCTTACATCGCATTGGCCAAAACAAGCCACATGAAACAATTTCAAAGAGGCAGGGAAGTTCAGTCCTCTTACGTACCAGGTGGAGAAGGGAACTCCCTATCAGTGAACAGTTAATATTTGCCACATTGTGAACTCTCTAATGGCAACAATGGGCTACAGCCCACTTGAAGCTACCTCTATTTTCTATTTTATTTTATTTGCTTTTTAGGGCCATACTTGCAGCATATAGAGGTTCCCAGGCTAGGGGTCTAATCGGAGCTACAGCTGCCGGCCTACAGCACAGCCACAGCAATGCAAGATCCGAGCCGCGTCTGCAATCTACACCACAGCTCGCGGCAACGCAGATCCTTAACCCACTAAGCAAGGCCAAGGATCGAACCTGCAACCTCACGGTTCCTGGTCGGATTCGTTTCCGCTGTGCCACAATGGGAACTCCTTGAAGCTACCACTTTGAGATGAGTCTTACCCCAGTCTGACACAGTCTCCACCAAGCCTGCCAGGGCATTTACATGGCCTGCCTGGTCTCTAGGAGCATTTGACTTGACAGCTTAAACAAAGCCAGTATCAGTATCGGTCTTTCAGTGTCCCTGGTGACCCATGAAGTCATCACACATTTTTCAAAAACAGCGTTTTTTTTTTTTATTTTCTAATTAAAATAATGCCATAGGGTTTCCCATGTGGCTCAGCAGGTTAAGGATCCAGCGTTATCACCACAGTGCTCAGGTCACTGCTGGGGCGCGATTTCAGTCCCTGGCCCGGGAACTTCCGCGTGCCACAGGCATGGCCAAAAATAAATTAATTAAAAAATAAAATCAAATTTTAAAATGCCTTAGAGAAGTGTTAGGTGCAGGGCAGGATGGTATCATAAAATCAGAAAAGAAGCCGAGACTAGCTGTTATATATTCTGCAAATTACAAAGACCTGTTGATGGTGGTTGCTTCCTCTGACTGTTCCCTGCCTCAGTCAAACACCTACCCGGAGAGACCGGGAGAAATGAGCCTTCCACTTTCTTCCCTAGGGTAGGCGAAGAAGTAACACAGTAGTAATTTAAGGGGTGGTCTGGTTTAAAGTTTTAAGTTTTTCCGATATATATGCATATATATACATATATTCATGGCTAAAATATTAGAAAATTTGAATTGGGAACAGAACTGACTGCTGCTTCTCTTCCGCCAATGAGAATTTTATAAAATAATAGGAAACATGTCTAATATTGTTTTTGTTTTTGTTTTTGCTTTTTAGGGCCACACCCTTGGCATATGGATGTTCCCAGGTAGGGGCTGAATCAGAGCTGTAGCTGCTGGCCTGCACCACAGTCACAGCAACACGGGATCCGAGCCATGTCTCTGACCTACACCACAGCCCACGGCAACAATGGATCCTTATCCCACTGAGCAAGGCCAGGGATTGAACCTGCATCCTCATGGATGCTAGTCAGATTCGTTAACCACAAAGCCACGATGGGAACTCCTAAAGTTTTAATAATACATCCACAGAAATACAGCCATCTCTTGGGAAAGCCCAGCATCTTCTCTTTAATCTCCAAACTCAATTTTCTAGTTTAATGCTGGGCCAGATGGGGTTAGGAGAGGAGTGTAGTGGAGATATATTCTCCTCAGCACTCCTTTCTTTGGAAAACCACTATTCTCCCTCTTCCTGAGGCCCTGAAGGGGTGTCCATTCTGGTGCCTCATCATCCCCACTCAAGTGTGGGTGTGTGGCCTCAGCTGGCCAATTAGAGAAGACCATTTCCTAAGCTACAATGATTGGTTCAGGGATAGGCACATGACCCAAACAGGGCCAATCAGAGTCTTCCCTGAGATTTGATATGTGAATGTTAAGGAAGAGAGGAGCTCTTTTCCTTTAAAGCACCAGGATGCAAGGATGTAGTTTGTGGCTGTTGGTGGCCATTTTTCTTGTCATGTGATAAGAGACTAACTGAGAGTGGAACAAACACAAACAGGGAAAGAGAGCCAAGGCATGCAAAGATAGAACCACCATGAGATCATCATTTGCTTCCCAAACCTAACAGGTTTTGACAACATGCTGAATCAGTCTTTGGACTTCACAGTGATGAAGTCAATACATCCACTTTCTCTTTCTTACTTAGGTAGTTTGAGGGTTTTCTGCCACTTGGCACCAAAGAAAGCTGAAAATTTTGTGAATAAAATGACCCACAGTCAAACTTATAAAGGACTGCTGAACAGACATTGGGCAATTTTATCTGCTTACTATTCTTGCTTCACCCATTAAATGCCACTCAACCATCCAAGACTAAATGCAGAACTACACTGAGCTCCCTTCTTGCAGTTCAGGGTTCAGCTAGGCATTTAAATAATTTAGTCAGATAACCTTGTTTGAATGTTTGCTCTGAGCCGTAGACAACGTGCCATCCTAGTGGAGAAGGCAAAGCAAAAAGAAGACATCATCCATGCCCATAAAGATGACAGAATAGAGACCCAGAAAGATAGATGATATTCATTAAAATGGGGAAATGAGGATTTAAGTGATCTAGGGAAAACCTGATGCATCCTGCTCCCAAAATGTTATGTCTCAAAATATGCCCCTGAAAAGATGAAAGGTCCATGAGGGGATGTCACAGTGTAAATCATCTACATATAGGTGTTCCCTGAAGTTGACACCAGGATTGTGGGTAGAATCACTTAACTCCTTTAGATCAAAGATAATCTTAAGAAAAATTAAACTTCAAACAACAGGTGATTAACACATTCTGAGTTTATGAATGAGCAAACAGAAGCTGGTGTAGAACTCAGTCTTAAGAGATGCTGACAATGAACAAAATGGGGACATAAGAGATGGCAAAGGAGTTAATAAAGAATAGCCCCAGAAAACAGAAGAAAGGAAGGCTGAGGCAGCAGCACAGAACCTCAAGTTTCCTCAGGTTTTCCTACTCAGGAGTAGGCTTCTGCACGGCCATGAAAGCCAAAATGGGTTGTCAATATGGTCAAACGTTACACAGAGAAATAAGATCTGAGGTGAGTCCACTGTATTTGTTCAGATCTAGAAAGTACATTATAAACATAGGGATATATATATTCAAGAGGCCTCAAGTCATTTTTAAAAGAGGGAGTTTAATCTGAAAATGTAGACGTTATGCCACGAAGAGGTTTCTACTTGACACCTACAAAGTGCTGGTCTAGAAGGCTCAAGGACTTTTCTCTACTCTTCCCTTCTTCTTTTTGGGGGGGGCATGCCCTTGGCATGTGGAAGTTCCTAGACCAGGGATCAAACCCACACCACAGCAGCGACCCAAGCCACTGAAGTAAAAATGCCAGATACTGAGCCTGCTGGGCCACAAGGGAACTCCTCCTTTGTCTTAATCCGTATCCCCTCACACCTAGAAGGGGTTACTATGGATTGGCTGGATTCCTCAATAAAATGTTTGGGCCTTGGTTTCCCATCTGCTAAACCAGGACGAGAATGGTGACCACATTAGAACTGGTCTAATGATGTGAGGATTTACTGTGATACTTATAAAACACCCTATCAATTCCTGCCACACACTGAGGGTCCAAGAAATTTGGCTGTGTTCATCATCATCACCATCATCACCACCATCACCATCGATGTCACCTTTTAGGCAATCCGAGCTTTTCTACTTGGCAGCCTTCTTAGATCTGTCAAGCCCAGAGTGATTCTGCCTTCTTCCAACTTGAAGTAGCACGTCCCTACCCACCTAACAATAATCGTATGCTATTTTGATTTCTTCTCTTTATTCCATTTGGGTAGTGTCATTTCAGTGTGCTCGGAGTTACCCCAGTGTTGGGGACAACATCTTAACCATTTTTAAAACTCCTATGGCACCTACCATTGACCGACTTTGTGGCTGACTTTTAACGAACACCTAAATAAGTGACCACCAGAGGCCAGAAAATCAATTCTTTTGTATCCCCAGAAATGTCGAAAGTAGTCTGGGTTCTTGGCACTTAAAGAATATTCGTCAAACTGCTGCTGAGCAGAGTAAATGTAAAAATCAGTGACCCCTTGTACAGCTCACACTGGTAGACCATTAAAGTGAGGAAGGGGCCGTATTTTATAGATGAGGAAATTGAGGCCCACACTGATGACACAGATCTAGCTGAACAAAAGTTATGGTGGGAATAATTCTCAGGACTCTTTTTATGCCTCGGGTTTTAAAACAACCACCAATAAAAAGTTATTTCAGCAAATGTTTATTGAAGGGGGAAAAAGTCCCCTAGGTTTTCTGCGGGAGGAGGCGTTTCCTCTTACACTCAGCAGTTTTGGTGGTGTGGCGGAGCTAGGTGTGGGACAGAGTCAAGGGGGCCTTGTGACCGGGCTCCTGTGTGAGCCCCAGCCAGTGGGGGAGGGGTGGGATTGTCACTTCTAGGAAAGCTCTTCCAGCTCCAGGTGAGCCAGGCCCGGTTTTGACACCAACTTTCGTAAACACAGGACCCTAAGTTGGCCCCAGGGTATTTTCAGAGGTCCCCACTCTCCCAGCTCAGTAGCTGGGCTTGGGGGAGTCCCCAGGCCAAGCCCTCAGAAACTCCTCCCAGGAACCAGAAAAGCTCCCCGCACTCGGAACCTGGGCAATGAGGATAAACGTTTACAATTAAAACTCACTGCTGTACAAGGAGGCATCTCAGGGTTGGCCCCAGGACGAGGCCCTGAGGGAGGCCGCGCGTCCGCAGAGGGAGAGCTCAGGACAAGGGCGTCTTTGCTAGCCCTGGCCAGGCTCACAGGCTCCCTTTCAGGTTTTATGCCCACATTTCCCTACCCTCGACTCTCACCAGTGTTTCTCTATCTCTTAAATACACCTCCCTAATCCTCGCCTTCCTCCTTTTTAAAGCCTGCCTTTCCTTTCAAATACTTCCTCAAATGCCAGCTTGTTATTTCTGTGCCCTCGCCTTCCAGAGCCTTTCCAAGAGCTCGGACTGAAATACTTGAAGCCATGGGGCCGGATCTTCATTCATTTCTTCATTCATTCATTCAACAAATACTTGCTTATATGTGCAGGGCTGTGGCAATACAGTCTCCATCAAGGATGGCCCAGTTCCTTGGTGAGTGAATAATTAGCTAATTGACTAAGTAATTACAACTGTGCAAAGGAGAATTAAGGGGTGTCATGAGACAGGTAGAGAAACAATGGGAATCAGCCTTCCTCTACTTGTCAGAGACTCTCTTCTAAATCAGCTTGATGCCCCAGGCCTCTTCGTCTCAAGCACGGGAGCAGGGTCCTGTAAAAAGCTCTCCTAGGAACTTGCTTCCTTCTCCCACGGGTCGGTTTCAGTGCTCCTGGGAGTCTCCTCAGACCTCACCGCCCAGCCCTAACGCTCCCAGCCCTCTTCACCATCTCGGGGCTGGGGCCCCAGGTAGTCATCCACGGCCATGCATATACAAGGCTTTCACCTAGTTACCTGGTCTTCTAAGGTTAATGCATCATGCAAGGCAGTAGAGAGCAGCAGTGAAGCCTGTGGACTCTGGAACTGGACTATTCCTGTCTCTGGCGCATACTAACTGTGTGGCCATGGACAAGTTACTTAATGGCTCTGTGCTCGGTTTTATCATCATTAAAATGGTGTGTTTGTGTGTGTGTGTGTGTGTGTGTGAGATAACACTCAAACCATAGGAGTATCATAAAGTGGTAAATTATAAATACATAAGGAGGCACTACCTGTAAAGCACTTGGAACAGCACTTAGCCCAGGTCAGGAAAGGTGCTCTTGGATGCTATGGTTTGAAACTCCTCTGACAAGATGTCCAGCTTTGGTCTGAACCCAGCCCGGGTCAGAGTCTCAGAGTGCTTGCCAGAAAGGAGAGGCTGGACCTTTTTAAAGGAGACAAGATACTGGCAGCAATTAAGACTGCCCGGAAGTTAAATAGACAAGGGCACTGAAGCCAGCTGGATGTGTGGCACGCTGACCTCAATTCTCTAAGACCAGGATCCAGTTCAACTCTCTGTGGCTTGAGCAACGAGAAGGGAGCTGAGAGACCTGCTTTCGAGCGGGGCTCACCTACCTCTAGCTTCTTATGTGACCCCCAAATCATTTCTATGCTTCGATTCCATTTTTCCATGGCAGAGGATAAGAGTCATAGCATCATGGAGTTTGAACTAAAATTGGCCTTAGTGAGTTCATAGAACAACCTTTTTATTTCCCATCTAAGGAAAGTGACACCCAGAAATGTCACGTGACAAGGGCAGCAGGGGCTAGATTCAAATCCCAGCCCTAAGACTTATGCTTGAGATTCATGATCCTCTGAGGTAAAGGGAAGGTAGGAATTCAAACTGCGCGGGGTCACCATGAGAACTGAGAGGACCACGTGTAATGCACCTCACCCAGGGCCTGGGTGTGGTTGGGTAGGTAGTCATAAAGGCATTTCCCAGTGTCAAGTGGCCGGTGGCTAATCCCTTCCTTACCGTCTCCAGTGGGTTGACAAAAGAATAAAGGAAGCAATAGAAGACTCTGAAAAATCGAAGTGCCATGTGATCATTCTGTGCTGTTAATATTACCCATCCCATTAAGATTTACTAAACCAATTTGGGGAACTGGCCATTGTACTAGGAACTAAAGGGTTAAAGTCCATGTGTACAAACTCAGTTTCTGGCTCTTGGAGGTTTCTCATTTGGGACTAGGCTTCTCAAAGAAGAAAGGGCTTTCCAAGCCACAGCGCTTAGTAATCATAGTCTCACAGAGAAAGCTCACTTAAAGCGACACTGATCCTCCTCCCGCTGTTACCGAAGCATCAGGGTAAAGCACATGTGTGGTGGGGGCTTGGCCCCCGGCCTCCTCTGAGAGCGCGTGGGGGACCTGAGTTCATGATGCTCCGACTGGACCAGCCCCTCAGGCTTGTCCAGCAGGGACAGCTGCACCCACTCCCTGCGGGGAGGCTCCCTGTCTTGGGCCGGCGCGGAACTGCAGCCAAGTGCCTTCAAACCACAGACCCAGTCTGGTGTCATCAGAAATGAGCCAAAGCCCACAGGCCCAGAGTCAAAGAAAGATAGCTAGGTGCTCTTTAAAAGAGAGCATGAGCAGTAAAATAGGAATCAAAATAAAATGAGCCTGGTAGAAAGACAGAGCTCTGCCCATCAGAGGAAGACGGGTTTCTTTTTTTTTTTTTCTCAATTTTTA
The DNA here is from genome assembly GCA_004024745.2 of Catagonus wagneri. Lineage (NCBI taxonomy): Eukaryota > Metazoa > Chordata > Mammalia > Artiodactyla > Tayassuidae > Catagonus > Catagonus wagneri. Next base: position 7,952,089 of record PVHT021183631.1, on the reverse strand, counting down.
ATGTCAGAAAAATCCCTTCTTTTGGAGTTTTCATTGTAGGCAGTGGAAACGAGTCCAACTACTATCCATGAGGATGCGGCTTCCATCCCTGGCCTCAGTGGGTTAAGGATCCTGCATTGCTGTGGCTGTGGTGTAGGGCTGTGGCTGCAACTCCAATTCGACCCTTAGCTTGGGAACTTCCACATGCTGGTCTGGCCCTAAAAAAAAGAAAAACCCCTTATTTAGACATACCCTCACATCTCATTGCCCAGACTGAGTCACATGCCCACCTCTAAACCAATCCTTGGCCAGTGTGTAGGGTTGATCAGTGATTGGCCTCCTCACTCGGAGAAGGCGTGGGTACTCAAACTAAAGAAACAGAAGCTCTGCCTGCCCACCGGGAAGGCAGTGGTGAGCTGTTAGATGCCCAGCTCTAGCCACCAGTTCACAACCAACAAAGGGAGGAAGCATTAAAACTTAAAGTACTGACTATGGCTTTGAAGCCCAAGAGTTGGGTCCAAATTGTGCCTCTTACCCACTAAAACATTTGAGTGGGATCCTTGGCCTCTGAGAGCCTCAGATTCATCTAACAACGCTGTCACGAGGATCAAATGAGGTAATTTAGTGTTCATGCAAGCCCTTGGCAGACTTTCACATCCCACCGGATAGGATGTCCTGTACTGCAGTTATCATTGTCCATGAAAACTGTAACACTAAGGATCTTCTGCAGAAGGGAATATGTTTAGAGTTGACTCTTGGGGGTGCTCACTTCATAGCTCCTACAGCCTAATGGCCAAGTGACCCTTTTGGGCCAAGGTCAACTGTAGTACCTGGCTCATTCTTTATCGGAAAACAATATATGTCATTTAAGGTTCTTAAGTCCTTTTTAAAAATAATCCTAAACCCCATCAAAAAATGGGCAGAAGATCTAAACAGACAATTCTCCAAAGAAGACATACAGATGGCCAAAAAAAAAAAAAAAACACATGAAAAGATGTTCATTCAGCATCACCAATTATTACAGAAATGCAAATCAAAACCACTATGAGGTACCACCTTACACCAGCCAAAATGGCCATCATCGAAAAGTCTACAAACAATAAGTATCGGAGACGGTGTGGAGAAAAAGGAACACTATTATACTGTTGGTGGGAATGTAAATTGGTGCAACCACTGTGGAAAACAGTATGGAGATTTCTCAGAAAACTGAAAATAGAATTACCACTTGATCCAGCAATCCCACTCCTGGGCATCTACCCAGAGAAAAACATGACTCGAAAAGACATATGTACTCCAATGTTCATTGCAGCACTGTATACAATAGCCAAGACATGGAAACAATCTAAATGTCCATCGGCGGAGGAGTGGATAAAAAAGATGTGGTACATATACACAGTGGAATACTACTTGGCCATTAAAAGGAAAGAAATAACTGCATTTGCAACAACATGGATGGACCTAGAAATTATCATGCTAAGTGAAGTCGATCAATGAGACACCAACATCAAATGCTATCACTTACAAGTGGAATCTAATAAAAGGACACAGTGAACTTCTTTGCAGAACAGATACTGACTCACAGACTTTGAAAAACTTATGGTTTCCAAATGAGACAGGTTGTGGTGGGGGATGGGCTGGGGGTTTGGGATGGAAATGCTATAAAACTGGATTGTGATGATCACTGTACACTTATAAATATAATAAAATTCATTGAGTAATTAAAAATAAAATAAAATAAAAACAATCCAAAATTGTAGTGCAAACTTCTTGTATTGAAATGCATGTGCATAAATTCCAAACACCATTATGCCATTTGGGCTACTGGAGACAATGTCTAATAAACATTAAATGCATTGTAAGTATGTGACAAAATGTCAAAGTTCATCAGTGGTTCTCAGCTAATCTCTCGAAGGTCAAGGCGGTCAAGGTGTTTGCTGTGGTCAAAGATGACAAGATCTCCTCCAGCCTGAACACCAGTCTTTGTTCATCTAACACAAAGCTTTCCTCCCCAGAGTGAGAGCAGAAATAGAGCAGAGTTTGGCTGGCGAAGGAAAGAATGGAAAATGGGGGCTCTGCCAGGTCACTCAGGCAAACAAAAAGTAGGTACGTTACTCTTTCCCCTGCCTGATCCATTGGCGTCGGTCCCATCAAGAAGCATGTTCTCTGGGCCTCGGAGCATGTGCAGACTTGAAAGCTCTGGCTCTGAAAAAATCTTCTACCCCAACATAATGTGGAGAGAAGTTCCGTCAGGCATCTGATCGCCTCTCCTGTGTGCGAGGGATTGCTATGGCCCAAGGGTAGCAAGGGCCAGTCGATTGGAATCAGCTCTTAAAAAGGTTCACGTTTTTAATAGTAGCAGTATTGACTGAGCACTTACATATGCTCATCACTGTGATAAGTGCTTTAGATTTATTAATTCCTTTAATTGTCATGAAAAATTACGAAGTAGGTATATTATAATCCCCACTTTACAGATGAGGAAACGAATGCACAGGATATTTAGCTGACTTGCTACAGATCACAGCTAGGTAGGATGCCGGTTCAGATAGTCTGGCTCTAAAACATATGCTCTTAACCATACATAATATGGTGTTTTATCTGTTTGGCGGGTTTTGTTTGTTTGTTTGTCTGTTTGTCTTTTTAGGGCTACACCTGTGGCATAAGGAAGTTCCTAGGCTAGGAGTCAAATCTGAGCTGTAGCGGCCAGTCTAGAACACCGCCACAGCAACATGGGTTCCAAGCCGCACCTGTGACCTACACCACAGCTCACGGCAACGCCAGATCCTGAACCCACTGAGCAAGGCCAGGGATGGAACCCGCATCCTCACGGATGCTAATTGGGTTTGTTACTGCTGAGCCACAACGGGAACTTCCTGTTTTTGGCTTTTAATAGACTACTTTCAGGAGCATTTTTATTTTTGTTTTTATTTCTTTTTATGGCCACATCTGTGGAAGTTCCCAGGCTAGGGGTCGAATCCAAGCTGCAGCTGCTGGCCTAGGCCGCAGCCAGGACAACACCAAGTCTGAGCTGCATCCGTGAACTATGCCACAGCTGGCGGCAATGCCAAATCCTTAACCCCCTGAGCCAGGCCAGGGATCAAGCCTGCATCCTCACGGAAACAATGTCGGGTCCTTAACCCACTGAGCCACAGTGGGAACTCCCTCTGGAGTATTTTCAGGTTCACAGCAAATTTGAGCAGAAGGTATAGAGATTTCCCAAATACTTCCCTCCCACACACAAGCACAGCCTCCTCTACCATCAACTTCCTCACCAAAGTGACACCTTACAACTGATGAACCTACACTGAGGCATTATCATCACCCAAAGTCCATCGTTTACATTAGGGTTCACTCTTAATATTGTCCATTCTACGCATTTAGACAAATGTATGAGGGCATAAGTACCCCACTGTAGTACCATACAGAGTAGTTTCACTGCCCTAAAAGTCTCCATGCTCCACCTCTTCGTGCCCCCTCCCTATTAACCATCATAAACCACTGATCCATTTACTGCATCCATAATTTTGCCTTCTCCAGCATGTCCAATAGTTGGAATGACATTGTATTTAGCCTTTGCAGATTGGCTTCCTTTACTTGGTAATGTTTAAGTTTCCTTTATGTCATCTCATGACGTGATAGTGCATTGTTTTTGAATGCTGGATAATATTCCATAGTCCAGTTGTACCACAGTTTATCCATTCACCTACTGAAGGACATCTTGGTTGCTTCCTAGTTCGGGCAATTATGAATAAAGCTGCGGTAAACACTCCCTTGCAGGCTTTCGTGCAGACATGCTTTCAACTCATTTGGGTAAATACCAAGGAGCACAATGGTTGGGTCATATGATAAAACTACACTTACCTTCGTAAGAAATCGTCAGAATGTTTTCCAAAGTGACTGTTCCATTTTGATTCCCCCCAGCGATGAATGAGAATTCCTGTTGCTCCGCGTCCTCACCAGCATTTGGTGTTTTGGATTTGGGCCATTCTAATAGACATGTAGTGCTATCTCATTGCTGTTTTAATTGTTGTATATCTTCTTTGGTGAGGTATCTGTTCAGGTCTTTGGCCTATTTTTTAAACTAGGTTGTTTGTCTTCTTATTACTGAATTTTACAATACAGCATTTTTAAGGATAAAATTAAGGATTCACAGAATGTCAGGGATGGAAACACCTCAGAAATCATCCACTTTACAGAAATCATCGGTAGAGTGAGTCCTCCCCCCTCACTTTACAGATGTGAAAAAAAAAAAGGCCCAGGAGTTCCCACTGTGGTTCAGAGGGTTAAGAACCTGACTAGCATCTGTGAGGATGCCTCACTCAGTGAGTTAAAGATCTGGTGTTGCTGCAAGCTGCAATGTAGGTCGCAGATGCAGCTCAGATCCCATGTTGCTGTGGCTGTGGCGTAGGCTCCGATTCAGCCCCCAGCCTGGGAACCTCCATATGCTGCAGATGCGGCCCTAAACAGAAAATAAATAAATAAATAAAAGAAGGCCCCAAGACACTCACACGGGGCAAATCTGGAACCAGAGCCCAAGAGCTAGTTCCTCTTCATCACAGTGCGTGTCATCAGACAATTTCCCCTGTGAGCAGGTAGCTCCCCAAGGACAGGGGTCACACCTGGCCATCTGTCTCCTTCCTTTGCACCTCGTCTGGCACACGGTCAGTGAACGTCCGTGGGAGAGGGGAAGAAATGACTTTTCCCTGGCATCTATGCATCCTTTCCACAGGGCGGGCCCCTCTGCCCTCTGCTCTAATCTGTGAAAGAGGAATTGGAAAAAAATTAAAAGAATTAATATTCTAGGTGCAAGGTGCTGTGTGGCGGGGTGGCAGTGGCAGTGGCAGGCAGAGGCCAGGTCAGCATGTAATTCTTATCCTTGGCTATGCATCAGCATCACCTAAGAGCCTTTTTTTTTTTTTTTTTTTAAAGAGCCCCATCCCCAGACATTTGGATTCCATGCATTATTTTAAGGTTTACCATTACCAGGTCCTGGGCTAAGCCCTTCACATGCCTTCACACGCAGTATCCTATTTTCTCTTCCTTATGCAAGCCTGCAACATGGGCAGTATTATCCTCTTCTATTCCGCAGATGAGGAAACTATGATTCAGAGAGGTTAAGACACTCACCCAGGGTCACACAGCTAGTATGGGCTAGAGCCACCATGTGAACAAAACAACCTAACTGCTGTCAGAGCTGTTGGTCAACCCGTGGCACGCACACAGGCATTGAGGTCTTTACATTTGAACCTGTACAAATCCTATGTTTTGAGACCCTGGTAGCTAAAAGGCAGGGACAGGACACCCCCCCAGAAGGCTTCTAAGAGAAAGCTCTTCACAGGGGTGTGACCATAGGGCAGCTTGTAATAGGGACACAGAGCTCTGTGTAAAGCCCTGAATTCTAGCCCATCAGCGCCACCAAAAAACAGGTCACAGATGCCCACACCCTTGTTCTGATTTGCACACCATTCAGACAGAGTCCTCACTCTTTTATTTTTCAGCGGATTTTTTTTTACTGGCGTATAACATACAAAAACGCCCACCAGTCTTAAATGTACAGCTCCACCAATGTTCACAAAGTGGACATCAGGTAACCTGCTCTACCTACTGCGGTGACATCTTTAAGCATATCCAGTTATCTTAAGGAGTGTCTTCACTCCTTAAGGACTTCAAAGCAAACATTTTAAAACTGAGTCTCGGGAGTTCCCTTCGTGGCTCAGTGGTTAATGCATCCGACTAGCAGCCATGAGGATGCGGGTTCGATCCCTGGTCTCGCTCAGTGGGTTAAGGATCTAGCATTGCCGTGAGCTGTGGTGTAGGTTGCAGATGTGGCTCGGATCCTGTGTGGCCGCTGTGGCTCCAACTTGACCCCTAGTCTGGGAACTTCCATATGCTGCGGGGGTGGCTCTAAAAAGCAAAACAAACAAAATGAGTCTCATCTTACAGATAAAGGCCCTTTTACAAAAGGAATATTTAAAGTAATAAATTGTAATTTACGCTGTGGGGGCTGCGGGAGAGGTCCCCGGGCTCTCGGTGGAGCGTGGCTGGAGGACAGGGCCGGTGGCCACGCTCCGGAGCAGGGGCAGGCGCTCTGCAGTGAGGCAATAAACTCATCTCTGGTAAGGAGCCAGGCTGGCTGGGGTTTCCTCTCCCTGCAGCTATACAGACGTTGCAGGAATTTCTCAGGTCTGTTCCCTCCCCTCTGTAGAAGGAAAACTGGTGAGTTTCTCCCTTTCTTTTGCATCTCATGACTGATGCCAATGCAGGAAAGAAAAAATAAAAAGCTTCTGGATTTGATATTCTAGAAGGGCTTTTTGCAGGAAAATTAAAAACAAAATTAAATTTAAAAAAATAAGAAAACCAACAACCAACCAAAAACAACAGAGTGCCTCAGGTCTAAAAAGCCTGGAGATCATTGCGTTGCTATTTTAAACCAAATGTGAACTTTTTAGGAGGCAGGTTGCTATTTCTTCCAGTTCATTAAACCCTGGGAGGGGTCCTCTTACACTTACGTACGACGATTTTCTCGGCAGGACAGGGCCTGGCAGTGACCGGGAGGGCCTTCTATGCTGGGCCACATTTGCATTTCTTGCAGCTACATTTATACATCTCACCGTGGATGGCGCTCCCAGGCTGTGTGCTCTCAAGACTGAGACTGAGAGGCAGGATACTAGCAGTTCCAGCCCGGGCTTGACAATCGGACAAGCTGGGCTCCGATCCAGGCTCTATTACAGCCTGACTCTATGACCCCAGGCAAGCCACTTACTCTCCCTGGAGGTCAGTGGCCCCATCTGTAAAATGAGTCTTTGTCTGCACCTTCTGTGACCACAGTGAGGGTAAATGAGGCGTGTAAAGGGCTATCATCATGCCTGGCAGGTTGATGAACTACTCCTCCAACCTTGCTTGGATAACGTGCATCCTATTTTCTGAAAAAGTGCAGGCGAAGAGAGCAGTGGATCCGGCACCAAAGTAGCAGCGGGAGGGAGACAGTGAAAGGGTGTCCGGGGAAAGGTTCTGAGTTCAGGGGACATTTGTTTGTCATCTGCCTTCAGGCCCTGACTCAGAATGCCAAGGGGCAGGTTTATTTCTGCAGGTCAGCAAAGAGACTTCTGCCGGGAGCCAGAAATAAAAATATTGATTCTTGAGGTTCAGTCCTGGAAGTCTGAGGTGTCAAAGCCAGAAATGCAATGGTCTCTTTATCTGGATGGGCTTTCAGCCTGGCTTTAATCAGTGCTGCCAGCCAGGAAGGCTTGCCTTTAGAAACACCCAGACCAACAGGAGATTGGTCCAAGAGAGGTTGCCATGACAACCCAGGGGCCAGGTCTGCTGATAGCATTTGAACCCTTCCTCCCACACACATATGCACACACCTTACACTCACCTTGCAGGGACCCCGGCTCTCTGAGCCACAGAACTTGGGTCCCCCGGTTAGGTTGCCCTTCAGCGCCTCCCCTCCCTGCAGCATCCCAAGCTCAGAGCTCCTGGAAGCCACAGAAGACTGTTAGTAGGAGATGAAGGTGCCCTCAAATAACTGTTCTCTCTAAGTAGTTTGCTGGAAATGATCAGCCTTAGAGCCCCTGGGACTCAGGGAGGAAGCTAACCCTGGGCTCATCAAGGCCCCAGGGGAAAGGGACCCTGAGCCAATCAGACACTGTCATTCTGTCCCCTCCTTCCCATCCATCCCCAGGCTCTGCCCTGGTTGTTGTCCCCTGGGACTTGTCCATTACACTCTCCTCCTACTCTAATGCTACATAAGAAAGGTTTTGGAGAATTTACTTCCCAGGGATTTTTGCATTTTAATGAAAACTCTTGAAAATCAAAATGCTTTCAGCCTCAAGGAGTAAACCTCTTAATGGGAAATCTCCAGGCTCCCAGGGAGTGGTGGTGGGGACTAGAAAGCAGAAAGAAGAGAGTGGAGTTCCTGTTCTGGAGTTCCTGTTCTGGCTCAGCGGGTTAAGAACCCATGAGGATGTGGGTTCGATCCCCGGCCTCACTCAGTAGGAGCCAGCATTGCTGCAAGCTGCAGATGAGGCTCAGATCTGGCGTGGCTATAGCTGTGGGATAGCCCGGCAGCTGCAGCTACAATTCAACCCCTAGCCCAGGAACTTCCATATACTGCGGATGCTCTACAAAAGAAAAGAAAAGAAAACACCCTTACTGAGAAGACTAGATTTAAGGTCCACAGGCCTGGGTTTGAGTCCTCCCTGCATGACCCTGGGTCAGAGCCTCAGTTCCCATAGGGGGTCATAGCGCTGCAGTCCTGTGGCTGTTAGCACAGAGCCTGGCACAGTGTTGCAAACCCCAAGGTGGAACCAAACAAGAAGACTGCTGTGCACCCCAACCAAAGCCCAGGATTTGTTCTCATGGCCTGGACCTGGGCCGCAGTGCTTACCAGGGGTGCTATGTCCAGCTACCAGGGGTAGACAATGGGAAAAGAGGGGCCTGAAAGAAGGAACACATTAAGATGCAATTATGTTCGTAAGTTTGTGTGTTTTCCTCAGGAGGAGAAACTGAGAAAGCATGAAAGCATGAGGCACTTAGAGCAGGGAAGGGGGTGGTGCTTATGCGGACAGAGAAAGGAAGGCAGTGGGGACCGTGGCTCAGTGACCAGGAGCCTCCAAGACACAAGCTCTGCTGAGGAAAATGCCTGAGCTGTAGGCAAAGGATTTATTTCTCTAAGGATGTTTCTGGCAGTGGCAGTGGCCAGTTTTGAAATCAGTGATATATGACAATCTCTACCACAAAACTGCTCTAACTACAGTGGACTGGCATTTATAAAGCTAGTGCAGCTGCTCGACACAAAGGATGCTGAGCTGGAAGAATCTTAGTTGATTTAGGCGAGGTTTAGATTTCAGACACTACCTGCCCCCAACACTGTCCCCAAGGCCGTAACACTTGGCTGACTTTGCTAAGGCCAGCGCCCTCTCTTCAGGGCAGCAGTGGGACAGGACCAATGCCAGCTGAGGAGATTCACGCAGGTCTTGGGCCTTCATTCACTGGTCTGTGTAATGACAGGACATGCGTCTGCTTGGACCATGAGGTTAAATGTTATATCTATGAAACAACTAGTGTAATAACCAGGGGCTTATCAGCACTCAGCAAATGTTAACTTCCTTCTCTAACAAACTAAAGAGTACACCCCCCCCCACCCCCGCCACTGTTTTCCTCTTCTCCCTACACCCCTGGTGGCAGGAAGGACACATATTTTGTCAGGTATGCTCTCAAGTGCAAATAAAATAAAATCCATCTAACAATGTACTAAACAGGCACGCATTTTCCTCAAATAAGGAGAAATCTAGAGATAAGTAGCCACTGGTTCTGGTTCTGTAGCTCAGCAACTTTCAGACTCTTGTCTCTTTGATTCTACCAGCCTTTCCCTCATGGTTATAACATAGCTACCTCAGCTCCAAGCATCACAGCCCAATTCCAGGCAGGAAAAAACTCACCAGCTATGAGTTCTTTTTATAAACAAGGAAAAAAAGAGTCTCCAAAATCCCCAGCAGATATCTTACTGGCACGACCGTGTCCCATGGTCACTTCTATGTACTAGGGAGGCTGGGAAAGCAAACCAGCCTATAGAGTGGAGGCAGGCAAGGAAGAAAGAAAGAAATGAATACATGGCGGTTGAGTAAGCCAGCCCACAGTGTCCGCCACAGCTGTACATCACGTTGAAGACAATGCTTGGTTTATTTATTCAACAAGTGAATTCTGAGCACCTACTATGCCCTGAGCTGGGTGTTGATAGGACTGATGAGTCATATCAGACTTGGTGCTGGGGGTGATGGGTCCTTGACATGTCTGCACGCAGGGGTTTGTGGAAGCAGCACCAGGTTTGGAGATAGGGGCAAAAAGACCTCCTGGATGCGTGCTGACCATGACTGGGAGTAAACCAGGTGTTTGGAGTGGAGGGAGGCAGGCCAGCTGCCTGTGCAGTGCTCCAGGCAGAGGGAACAGCATGTGCAAAGTCCTAGCAGCTGGAGAAAACTTGGCAGGCATTCAGGGAACTGAAAGGAGTTCCCCGAGGCCACCAAAGGTTATTCAAACAAGAAAGATCAAAAGCAGGCCACACAGATGTGAGTGAGTCAATTTGACTAGCAAGAGCATTAAACCGTGGTCTGCCAGCCCCTTCCCATGGGGGAGAGAAAGCACTGGTAGCTTCTTTAAACACAGAGGCTGCAGGAGAAGCAGAAGCCCTGGGGAGCTGCTGTGGACAAACTCGGCTACCTTGCTGGCAAGATCATTGAGTAGAGAAGACACCGCAGACCTGGCCAGCTGGGTCCCGCCGTCAGGGTGGGCTCTCTGCCTTCCAATGAATCGTTTGTAGAAGGCCCTGGCATCTGCTGTGCCCTCTGCCCAGAATTCTCTTCCCCTGAGTCTACACTCTCCCCACTCTCACCTCCTCCACACCCTTCAGATTTCACTCCCACATTCTCCCTGAAACACATCAACTCATGACAGTGCATGCACCAGGGACCTCCACTGTGTGACAAGTACAAAGGGATTGTGATTTTACACCGATTTGTGTGGAATTTTATTTTAATTAATGAGCATCTCAGAGTTCCTGTCATGGCACAGCGGAAACGAATCTGACTAGGAATCATGAGCTTGAGGGTTAGATCCCTGGTCTCGCTCAGTGGGTTAAGGATCTGGTGTTGCCGTGAGCCGTGGTATAGGTTGCAGATGAGACTCAGATCCTGCTTTGTTGTGGCTGTGGCTGTGGTGCAGGCCAGCAACTGTAGCTCCAATTCGACCCCTAGGCTGGGAACATCCATATGCCTCGGGTGTGGCCCTAAAAAGCAAAAGAAATATTAAAAAAAAAAATTAATGAGCATTTTTCCCAGTGGACTGTAAGCTCTATGAGGGAAGTGACCGAGGCTAACTTTGCTAGAAGCTGTTTCCCTAATACCTAGCATCGTGCCTGGCATGTAAGATCTCAATAAATATTAAGAGCTAGGTCATATCACTGATAATATTCAAACATTCTTGAATGGCACTTTCATATGATTTGGCCTAATAGTAATTGAATGAATGAAGTTGAGCTTTTCTGAACAGTATTTACTGCAGCATGGAAATCAGTACAAGGAGGATCCACTGTTCCAAGAGCTGGTTTTCCTAAAATTATAAAGAGCTGAGTATCTGGTCCCTGGTCATGGTCTTTTTTTTTTTTAATTTTTTTTGTTTTGGGGGATTTTTTTGGTTTTTGTTTGTTTTGCTTTTTAGGGCATATGGAAGTTCTCAGTCTAAGGGTCGAATCAGAGCTGCAGCCGCCAGCCTACGCCACAGCCACAGCAACACGGGATCTGAGCAACGTCTGTGACCTACGCCACAGCTCACAGCGATGCCGGGTCCTTAACCCACTGAGTGAGGCCAGGAATCGAACCCTCATCCTCATGGATCTTAATCGGGTTCATTACTACCGAGACACAACAGGAACTCCTTTAGTCAAGGTCTTGACCTGAACAGTGCTTCTCACACTTCAATATGCAGTTGGAGCCCCTGGGGATCGTGTTCACATACAGATTCTGATTCAGGTGGTCCCTGAGAGTCTGCATTTGTAACAGGCTCCCAGGTGATGTCCACGGGGAGGCAGCCAGAAGGAAGGAGGCCAAAATGCAGACTTGGAGCAGGTTCGCGAAGGTCCTCTGTACCGCTAAGGGGCTCCCACTAAGGCTGCCCGCTTTTCTCTTTCTCAGCCAATAAAAAATTCAGAAACACATTCGCAAAGGGTTGGGGAGTTCCCATTGTGGCTCAGCGGGTTAAGAGTCTGACATAGCGTCTGTGAGGATTCTGGTTCAATCCCTGGCCTCGTTCAGTGGGTTAAAGATAAGGCGTTGCCAAAAGCTGCGGGTAGGTCGCAGATGCGGCTCAGCTCGGGTGTTGCTGTGGTTTAGATGAGTTTTCCAGATCACTGAAGCTTAGCCCTCCAAGGGCCCTGAACTGATTTTAATAGCTATTGATGGAAATGCTTCTAAAGTTATTCAATGCAATCATGCCTTCTTCAGTAGAGTAAATTGGACAGAACCTGACTCTTGCTGATATTT
>PVHT021183631.1:7924962-7939072 GCA_004024745.2 Catagonus wagneri | reverse complement strand
TAGGGGTCTAATCGGAGCTGTGGCCACTGGCTTGCACCGCAGCCACAGCAACGCAGGATCCGAGCCGCGTCTGCAACCTACACCACAGCTCACGGCAACGCCGGATCGTTAACCCACTGAGCAAGGGCAGGGATCGAACCCGCAACCTCATGGTTCCTAGTCGGATTCGTTAACCACTGCGCCACGACGGGAACTCCTGTCCTTCTTTAAAAAAAAAAAATCTTTGAGAATTCTCACTGTGGCTCAGCGGTAACGAACCTGACTAGTATCCGTGAAGATGCAGGTTCGATCCCTGGCCCCACCCCATTGCTATGAGCGGAGGTGTAGGTCACAGACACAGCTCAGATCCCAAGTGGCCGTGGCTATGGCTTAGGCCGGCAGCTGCAGCTCTGATTCTACTCCTAGCCTAGGAACTTCCACATGGCACAGGTGTGGTCCTAAAAAGGAAAAAAAAATCTTGGTGAAATACATCACATATATGAATAAAACACACATGTACAATTTCAAAAATATAAATCAGTGCTCACTTCAGCAGCACACAGACTAAAATTGGAATGATAAAGAGATTAGCTTGGCCCTTGTGCAAGGATGACACGAAAATTCGTGAAGTGTACCATATTTTTTATATATTTTATATATATGTGTGACTGGGTCACTTTGCTATATGGTGGAAATTGACAGAGCACTGTAAACCAACTATAGTGGAAAAAATAAAAATCATTAATAAAAAAATTAAAAAGTAGAAAAAAAAGAATATAAATCAAGTGGATAAGGACAGACTCACCATGGTAAGAGAAGAATATAATACAGTGCCTTGGGAGCCCCCTCTTTCCTCAAAGGTAACCGCTACACCAATGTAGGTGTTAACTATGTCCTTGCTTTTTATTGTTTTATCACATATGAATTCATTTAATTCATATGTGATATAATATAATTCATTTTGCCTGTTCTTGAACTTCACGTGAATTAAATCCTACTCAAGTATTACGTTGTGACTAGTTCCTTCTGCTGGACATTGTGGGTTTTATTATTTATTGACCTATTTATTTATTTATTTTGTCTTTTTAGGGCCACACATGCAACATATGGAAGTTCCCAGGCAAGGGGTTGAATAGGAGTCCAAGCCACCAGCCTACGCCACAGCCACAGCAACGCATTTGAACCTCATCCCTGTTACCAGGTGTCACTTTTTAGATTCATCCCTGTTACCAGGTGTCACTGGTAAAAGGACCCTGGAGAGAGTTCTCAATGGCCATACTGTGAGTAAATATATACACTGTAGGTGATGAATCCTATGACATTAATTTTGGCTGTGAACAGTCTTTTGTTTTGTTTTGAGGGTAGTTATTTTCTTACCCGTTTGGGGTTTTGTTTATTTTTGCTTCTTTTCTGGTTCCTGACAGTGTCCCAAGTAACTGAGGTCACTGTATACATTGCCTCTGGACAAGTGAAGTGCTTCTGCTCCTTGAATATGTCTAATTTAATTTCGCATTAAATTTAATTAAATTCTTGTTTAATTTTGCTTTCCGGTATCCTCCCCAAATAGCATAGCTTCAACTGATGGCACATATTCCTGTGACAAGAGACACCAAATATTCCAAAGAGCCTAGTTCTGCTGCCACCAGAAGCCTCTTTTAGAAACAGAGGTGTTTTGGCAAGAGAAGAAGTCATTTTTATGTATTTTAAAAAAAGAAAAGAAACAGAGGTGTTGGAAAATTCTGACTTCTATTAGATGGAATTCATGCCTAGTGTTTAATTTGAGTTTAAGTCATTTAATGGCAAAAACCAACCATATTGGTGAAATCTTATTGTTGAAAAGTATTTTGACTATGGGTTACTGACCAATTCTGGTAGATGTGAGCAGAAAGGGGATTTATTGACAAGATATTGGATAACTTATAGAATCATCAAGTGGCCTGGCAGACCAGGTTTGAGACCTTACAGTCAAGAATGGTACCCAAAATCATGAGGCAACAGTGGCCTAGTGAGGACCTACTGCCACCACCAACTACCAGGCACTTCATCCTGCCTGTCCCCAGCCCCAGCGCTAGACCCTGGGTGCAATCCATACTGCAGGAATTCAAGGTTCCTGCTGAGGCTGCCTTGGTAGAGCCTGGTCACATGCTGCACCCTAGCTGCAAGAGAGGCTGGGAAGACAAAGGCATTATTCAGGCTTGGGGTCCACACCACATAATAGAAAATACTTCTGGTTTTATATAAACCACAAAGTGAAATAGAAATTTATTTCTCCCTATGTAAAAAGTTGAAGAAAAAGGATACATGCAAAGTGCTCTGAAGCTCCTTCGACTCTGCCTTTGCATGCTGCCTTAGGGACCAATATGACTGCTTGAGCACCTACCATCAAGTCTACATCCCAGCCGTCAGGAAAGGAAAAGGGGCAAAAAGATGACTTCTTCCCTAACCACCACCTCGAAACACACATAGCTCATATCTCGACTGTTGAAACCATCATTGGGCCAAATAGAACATAAAAGAGTCTGGGAAATGTGGTCTTTGATCCAGGTGGCCATGTCCCATGTCCCCAGCTAAAAATGGGGGTTCCTTTCACTAAAAAAGGAGAGAATAGGGAGTTCCCATCGTGGCTCAGCGGTTAACGAAGCTGACTATCATCCGTAAGGACGCGGGTTTGATCCCAGGCCTTTCTTGCTGAGTTGGGGCTCTGGCGTTGTCATGAGCTGTGCTGTAGGTCACAGACAAAGCTCGGATCCTGCGTTGCTGTGGCGTAGGCCAGCAGGTACAGCTCCAATTCGAACCCTAGTCTGGGAACCTCCATATGCCATGGGTGCAGCCCTACAATGCAAAAAAAAGAAAAGAAAGAAAGAATGGGCAAAGAGATACCAGGAGAGATGACCGACTGGTGGTGTCCACCATAGCAAGTTCCTAGCATTTTCATCTTCCAGACTGGTTTAGGAACTGTCTTCCCACCAAGGCACGTAAAAGTATGTACATGCGAGATATTTCCCAAATTCAGAAAGGGGGTTCTGAGCTAGACAACCAAAAAAGAATAGACAGAGCGCACAAACCGGCCACCATTCCATTACTGCTGCCCTCGCTGTAACTAAGGCAAGCTTAGGAACTGACTCACATCATATGGAGCCTTTGAACAAAGGCATTTGCCGGAGGAGGCCTGGGACATGAAGGAAAAGAGATCCAGAGGCACAGCTGGAAACAGAGGCATCCATACCAGGCAAAGCTCTGTTTCCTCACCAGTTTGGAGGACCGGGGCAAGATTCAAAGACAGACGCACATACAGACTATTTAAATACTTAAAAGCGATTCGTCAAGCTAACAACTTGTTGAATAAAATGTGTCTTCTCTCCTTAACTTTACAGACTTACCTTCCTAACATTCTGGAAGGCCAAGTTCAAATTTAGAATGCTCAGGCTCCTCGAATCAGAATGTGGGAGCACAAGGATGGAGAACCTAGGGTCGGGCCCGTCTCCCTTTTGTCTGACTCTCGGTTCAGGGTGTTGCTCACCTGTACGTTCCACATTTTGTCCACTGCCGGTGCCCCAAGCGGCTATCCCTCGGCCACTGGCTGCTCTGGCTCCCATGGGCCCTGGAAGCTGGTGAGGCCTGTTTGGGCAGAGAGTCTGGGGTGCTGGGTACTGGGATCTCCAAATGTCAGAGCTCTCCGGCCTGGGTCTTGGGGTGGTACCAGGTGGGATTGTCACACTGACCTGGCAAGGTTGTCCATAAAGTGAACTGAGAATAACTGGAAGCTATTTTGAGAGTTTTTCCTATTAGACCCAGCCTCTGGATTACTGACTACGGGAGAGTATTTCTTCTGCTGTGACTGCATTGGGGGCAGAAATCAGCAATACATGTATGTCTCCTCACCTCCAGAAACAAACCCAAACAAAAAAACCAAAACCAAAATAGAACAAAGCAAAAACAAGAATCCCTCTTCCGTTCTTGATGCCCTAACCTATTTCTCTGTTTCCTCCTCTGACACCCTCCAATCAGGCTGCCTCCCATCGTCATCCTGCTATTTTCCCTGCCCACTTTCTCCCCTCCGCCCGCCTTCCCTGGCATGTCTTAACCCCTGCCATAGCGACCGGGAAAACAACATAACACTGGGGCAGATGAGAGCTGAAATTCAGAGCCCTGAGAAGCACAGGCTACCAGGGGGCCGGGACTTTCCATGGCGAGACACACCAGGGGAAAAACTTGAAATCTTGGAGAGGTGATGGGGAAAACTTGAGGGCTGAAAGAACAAGGAGCATCTCAAAAACCCGTCAGAGGCTGACATAAAAGGAATAGGAGGGTGCCCTGTAAAATGAGCAAAACATTAATCTCCCCCCATGCTGCACAGACCATGACCTTCCCAAAATACAGTCAACATCCAAAGGGATGAACTATTAGCAGAGGGGGAAATACTGGGGAGCAGATATTCAGGAACCAAGATCCCTCTTCTGGGAGTTCACAGTGGCTCAGTAGGAAGGAGCCCAACTAGTAACCATGAGGACATGGGTTCAATCCCTGACTGTGCTCAGCGGGTTAAGGATCCAGCATTGCCATGAACTGTGATGTAGGTCACAGAAGCAGCTGGGATCCCGTGTTGCTGTGGCTGTGGCATGGGCCGGCAGCTGCAGCTCCAATTCGACCCCTAGCCTGGGAACTTCCATATGCTGCAGATGCAGCCCTAAAAAAAGGGGGGGGGGAATCCCTCTTCTGAAAGGAGATAAAGGGTTAATATTTCTGTGAAGTGGAATTCCAGCATTTTAGGCTTGGTGAGATGGTAAGGGGTTAAAGTTTTCAGGGAGCAAACCTGGGGTAACTTGGAAGGGTGTGGTCCTGAAATTGATTTGTTTTAGAAGCATGGAAAACCAGTGAATGTACTTCTGGCCACAAGACACAACAGGTGAGAAAAAAGAAAGGCAGGAGGCCTGGTTTCTGCTTCCTGGAGAGGAGGTGTTGTTCCAGATCTCCCGGGGAGCACACACACCTCTCGTGAATGTGTCTAAGTCCTGAGCACTCAGCTCTCCCTCACCACCCTAACCACCCTAGCTCGCCCTGGTGGCTGGTTTCCCAGGGTTCTGGCACGCCGGCTGCCAACACCTGCCAACAACAAGGAAGCTGAGTATCGTGGCAGCAGCTTTTGGAGGCTACTTACGAAAGAGATGACTAAGCCCCAGGGGCAAGAGGAGGGTGCAGCTAACTCCTAGCTCAGCAAGAACAGGTCTGCTATCGGTTCCATCCAATTCAGCGTTAACCAAGTGCCAGCTGTATGCCTGGCTAGTCCCTGGGGATGTGAAGATGAGGAGGCATGGTCCCTGCTCTAGAGGACCAGGCATGCCCATGAGGAACTGTAATCAGAGGCATGAATCCACAAAAAAAAAAGAAAGAAAGAAAGAAAGGAAAAAAGAAAGAGTGGCAGAAATGATTTCATGAGGGTACAGTGATGGGGGCAGAAGGAAGAAGAAAGAGAGCTTCTCCATTTGTATTGTCAGGCTGAGTTCTAGAGTCTTCCCCAAACACACCCTTGTCCTCAAGCCCTATTATCTGGTCAGTGTGCTTCTGTCACCTGAGTGACCCTCACATCGTCCCCCTCATCTTGGCTCAGGTTCTCATTCAGAAATTGGTCCAGGCTCTTCGCACTCAGCTCCCTGAGGCAGCTTCTCAGAGTTCAGGTCCAATCAGCTCCCTTCCCTGCTTGAAAACCTTCCACCATTTGCCTCTGCCCCCAGAATAAAGGCTAAGCGCCAAGGTCCCTCACACCGTGGCCCAAACTTGCCTAACGCTTAAGAGCAGAGTGGGCTTCAGGGTATTCGCTTAATGACTCAACATGTCATCAACCCCTCCTCCTCCTTCTGGATGTCCTCGCTGCCAACCATTGTGTTTTATTTAACCTTGGGCAGGATTCTCTCATGGTGACAAAATGGCTGCAGTAATTCCTGGTCTCATACCCACACTCCATGCCATGTAGAAGGAGAAAGAGAGAAAGTTTCTTTTCCTGAAGCTGCCTGCAAAGTCTTAGGTCAGAACTGGGTCACTTGCTCATTCTCAGGCAAGAAGAGATTTTGCTGATGCATCTATACTGAGGCTATTTGCCCCACCCCTAGGGGTAGGGTGGAGTCAACTTCCTCCAGAGTACATGGGAAGTGTACAGAGGGTGGATACCCAAGGAAAATGGGGTAGTTACCAAAAGTAAATGGATGCGGAGGAGGCCACCACAGTGTCCACTGTAGCACCCTTCCAGCACCTCCTCCCCTCAAGCCCCACCCAGATACTGCCCTCTCCCTAAGCCGTCTTGTGCTCTGATATCACTAAACCTTTGCTCTGTCTTCCACCTGGGAATGCTGCATTTCCTGCAGTGAATAACAGTGTGTGTGTTGAGGGGTGGGGGGTCCCACACACAGGCAATAACCAGTTTAACTGAACCTCCAATTCAACTCAGCTCTGACACTGTCCTTCTGAAGATGGCATGAGAGTCCACAGGTCAAGAGCTCAGTCCCACAACAGGCCTCTGCTTCAGATGCCAGTCCCCAGGCCAGACTGTTACATGTGCTTTGGATTGACTAGCTGTAGATCAGAGGTTCTCATAACCCCCCTCCTCAGATTCCATTAATTTGCTAGAGTGACTCACAGAATTCAGGAAACCACTTACTCACTAGATTACTGACTTGTTATCAAAGGATATAACTCAGGAACAGCCAGATAGAAGAGATGCATAGGGTAAGGTTTGCAGGAAGGAACAAAGAGTTTCCATGCCCTGTGCAGGTGCACCATTCTCCCCACATCGCCACGTGTTCACCAGCCTACAAGCTGTCCAAACCGCTTCCCTCTGGGTGTTTATAGAGGCCTCAGTTCATAGGCATGGCTGATCAAATCATTGGCCATGGGTGACTGATTCAAATTCCAGCTCCTCTCCTTTCCCAGGAGCTCAGGGAGTGGGACAGAAAGTTCCAGCCCTCCAATCATAAGGTTGGTTCTCTTGACAATCAGCCCCCATCCTTAGGTTCATCCAAAAGTCACCTCATTAACATAATAAAAACACCTTTGTCGTTCTCATCACTTAGAAAATTCCAAGGGTTTTAGGAGCCCTGCGCCAGGAACAGGACAAAGACCAAATATATTTTCCTCAGTATAACTCACAGTATCACAGATGCCTTTTCATTCCAGTGTACACCTATTCACTTTGCAAGCCCTTGCCCAACATTACTTTCCCAATTCTTTAGATATTATGATCACTGTAAGAAAAGAAATTACGTTCTTATTCACTCTCCGCATAATGCAACACCTGACCCACAATAGGTACTCCATAGATGCTGGTCCGGTAAATGAATGCTGCTGATGAGACAACGGCATTTCTAAAGCCTACAACAAACAACTCATGTCTCTTCAGAATCTCTTCCCAATGTAAGAAGAGTTGTGTAAAACTCTGAGGAGGAAAGGATAGAGCCCCCATGACGTTCAGGTAAAGAAACATTGAAGGGCAAGTGTCTGTCCAAATGTCACCAGCATCATTCCAGAGAGATGCTTGGGCTAGAAGAAGGTTTTAGTTCCCTTGGCAGGTCAGGATACCCTTAAATGGAAAGGGGCCAATCAGGCCATCATAGCCTGATCCATTAATCTGCCAACCATTTAGATTATCCTACTGGGAAGATATTGCAACATCAGTAGACCCAGGTACACCCACCCGCTTGCAATTACCGTCTCATAATCCCCTCATAAATTGGCTTTCTGGTTTATCATTCTAATCTACATTTCTTACTGTCCACTGGCCCAAGACCAACACTATGGTTGATCCCCAAATTGTCTTTTCTCTTTTTCTTCCTTAGTCACAGAACCACCACCACTCTAAATTTTAGATGGTCACATGGTCACCTAAAATATAAACTATATTCTCAGCCTCCCTTGTAGCTAGTTAGGGCCATGTGACTAAATTCTGGCCAATGGCATGTTAAATCAAAATAATATGTGTGTAACTCCTTTGAAGCACCATTAAAAGAGGGCCATGTTTCCTTTGCCCCCCTTTTCCCCTTTATACTGGCTGGAATGTAGATGCACTGGCTGGAGCCAAAGCAGTTTTATTAGACTATTAAGGAATTTGTAAAAGATGTCATTGCAGGGTAAAGCAACAAGATAGAAGATAGAGCACCAAGATAGAAGGAGCCTGGGTTAAATATAACCATGGTGCCGTCTCAGAGAGCCCTCAATGCCTACTTGAATATTTATATAAGAAAAAATGTATTTCTGTCTTATTTAAGCCAGTTTTGACACTAGTGGCCAAACCTAATTTGAGGTTAACAACTGTATTGTTCCATACATATGACAATCGAGCACTTGAAATGTGGCTAGTACAAACTGAGAAAGCCACACTAAGTTTTGACTTAGCACCCCAAAAAAGAATGTAAAGTATCTGGTGAATAATTTTTATATTGAATATATATTGAAATGATAACACTTGAGATATATTGGGTTGTTCTATTATTCTTTTTGCTTTTTAAAATATTACCACTAGAAAATTTTAAATTACATTATGATTCACACCATGGATTTATTGGACAGAGATTCCCTGGGCCCTGTCATCTTTGTTCGAACTGATAACATCAAATATTGAACCATGTAAAGCTGAGAGATAATCAGAAACTGGGCTCAGGCTGGAGTTACTGTTGTGGCACAACAGAAACAAATCCAACTAGTATCCATGAGGATGAGGGTTCGATACCTGGCCTCGCTAAACCAGTCAGGGAATCCAGCGTGGGTCACAGATGCAGTTCGGATCCTGTGTTGCTGTGGCTATGGTGTAGGCTGCCAGCTATAGCTCCGATTTGACCCCTAGCCTGGGAACTTCCATGTGCCATGTGTGTGGCCCTAAAAAGCAAAAAGAAAGAAGAAAGAATGAAAGAAAGAGAAGGGGAGGGGAGGGGAGGGAAGGGAAGGAAGGAAGGAAGGAAAGAAGGAAGGAAGGAAGGAAGAAGGAAAGAACTGTTTGGGAACTTTGGAAAGCAGCGATTTTAGAACCATTCTGCAAATCCTGGACTTGAGCTGCAACAGCCCCCAGCTAACCGGGCTCGTTTCAGATCGGCACCCACAAGCCTGAATTGGTTCTTTCCAATCCTTCTACTGTTGGTCCTGAAGTAAGTGGTTTTGGAAAACAGACAAGACTGCTTGGGGTGTCTTTTATGAGGCCAAACTGAGATTTGGTCAACAACCAAGAACCTCCCCAGTCCTGAGATTTTAGCCTACTTAGCCTACAGGGCTTGTCCCCATACTCGTGTACGGAGGTAGTTATACTACCCCTTAAATTTTGTTAGTATGTTAATGCTGTTTTCACATTACACCCTTAAGGCTCTAGAATTCAGCACTGTCAGTGAAATTTTGAGCATCAGTTTTTTCTCCTTTCTCTGCTAACCAACCTACACTGCTTCTCTGTTCTCCCAGCCCCAACACACACACACACACACACACACACACACACACACACACACACACACACACTTTCCCATCTTCTCCGTTTGAGAAACCAAATCAAACCAACTAGCTGTCTCTCTATCTCCAAATTCCTGAGAATCTGGTTTGTTGATTGTTTTCTTATCTTGTTGCCAAACTCAATGTCACCTAGATTTTCTCTAGAAGCTTTGTGGTTTTGCGTTTCATATTTAGGTCTTGTGATCCATTTTGAGCTACTTTTTGTGAAATGTGTGAGGTCTGTGTCAAGATTCTTTTTTTTTTTTTTTGCATCTAGACATCCAATTGTTTCAGCATCATGTGTTGAAAAGACTACAGTTTCTCCATTTAATAGCCTTTGCTCCTTTGTCAAAGATAATTTGACTATATTTGTGAGATGCTATTTCTGGGATCTCTATTTTGTTCTAGTGACCTATGCATGTATTCTTTGATCAGTATGACAGTCTTCATACTGTAGCTTTATAATAAGTCCTGAAATCAGGCAGTATCAGCCCTCCAATTTTATTCTTCTTCAGTACTGTGTTGACTATTCTAGGTCTTTTGCTTTTACATGTAAACTTTAGAAGCTATCGATGTATACAAAGTAGTTCTGGGATTTTGACTGGATTATATCAAATCTAAAGGTCAGGTTAGGAATAACTGACATCTTAACATATTGAGTTTTCCAGTCCATGAACACAGTATATCTCTCCATTTATTTAACTCTTCTTTGGTTACTTTCATCAGTTTTGTAGTTTCCATATATAGTTCTTTGCATATTTTGTTAGATTTATACCTGAGTACTTCATTTTTTCCATGCTGTTGTAAATGATTTTAAAAATTTTGATTGTTCATTGCTGGTATATAGGAAAGCAATTGACTTTTGTATATTAACCTTATAGCCTTCAAACTTGCTATAGTAGTTCCAGGAGTTCTTGTGGGATTTTTTTGTTATTGTTAATTCTTTGAGTTTTCTACATAGGCAATCATGCCTTCTGTGAAAAAAAAGACAATTTTATTTCTTCCTAGTCTGTATAAATTTTCTTTTCTTTTCTTGTCTTGTGTTAGCTAGGATTCTCAGTACAATGTTGAAAAGAGTGGTGATAGAGGTTATCCTTGCCTTGTTCCTGCTTTTAGGGGGAAAGCATCCAATTTCTCACCATCAAGTATAATGTTAGTTGTAGGTTTTGTGTAGATGTTCTTTATTAAGTTGAGGAAGTTTCCTTCTATTCCTATTTTTCTAAGAGTTTTTTTTTTATCATGAATTGATGTTGAATTTTGTCAAATACTT
This sequence comes from Catagonus wagneri, assembly GCA_004024745.2. NCBI lineage: Eukaryota > Metazoa > Chordata > Mammalia > Artiodactyla > Tayassuidae > Catagonus > Catagonus wagneri. The sequence goes on along the minus strand of PVHT021183631.1, from coordinate 7,928,364 downwards.
TTTCTATATCAGTAGATATGATGGTATAATTTTTCTTTTTTAGTCTGTTGATGTGATGGATTACGTGGATTGATTTTGTAAAATTGAATCAGTCTTACAAACCCGAAATAAATCCCACTTGCTTATGTTGTATAATTCTTTTTATAAATTGTTGGATTTGATTTACTAATATTTTGCTGAAGATTTTTACATTTATGTGCATGAAACATAACAGTCTTGCATTGTCCTTTCTTGTAATGTCTTTTCTGGTTTTGGTATTTGGGTAAGAGTCTGTGTAAGGTCTGTGTCAAGATTGGAATGAGTTAGGAAATATTCTCACTGTGTGAATTTCCTGGCAGAGGTTATAAAAAGTAGTATCAATTCTTCCTTGAATGTTTGGAAGAGCTCATCATCTGAACCTAGTGCTTTCTTCTTTAATAGATAAATACCTATTCAAAGTATCTATTTCTTGTTATGTGAATTTTGGTAGTTTGTGTCTTTAAGGACTTGATTCATTTTATCAAAATTCGTGAGCATACAGTTATTCGCAGTGCTCCTTTATTATCCTTTTAATGTCCATGGATTAGTAGAGATGACACCTATTTCATATCTAGTACTGATAATTTATGTCTTCTCTCTTTTTTTCTTGTTTAACCTGGCTAGATATTTATCAATTTTATGATCTCCTCAAGGAACTAGTTTTTGGGTTCCTTGATTTTCTCTGTTGTATTACTGCATTTAATGCTATAAATTACCCTCTAAGAACTCCTTTCACTGCACCACACACATTTTAATAAGTACTATTTCTATTTTCATTTAGTTCAAATCCCTTTCTTTTTTTTTTTTTTTTGCTTTTTAGGGCCGCCGTCACAGCATATGGAAGTTCCCAGGCTATGGGTCAAATTAGAACTACAGCTGTCTGCCTAGGCCACAACCACAGCAACATGGGATCCAAACTACATCTGCAAGCTACAACATAGCTCATGGCATGCCCGATCCTTAACCCACTGAGCAAGACCAGGGATTGAACCCTCATCTTCATGGATCCTAGTCAGATTCGTTAACCACGGAGCCAAAAAGGGAACTCCTAGTTCAAATACTTTTAAATTTCTCTTGAGACTTCTTTGGCCTCTATGCTATTTAAAGTGTGTTGTTTAATCTCCAAATGTTTGTGAATTTCCCAGCTATCATTCTGTTATTGATTTCCACTTTAATTCCATTATAATCTGAGAACATACTTTGTATGATTTATATTCTGTTAAATCTATTAAGGTGTATTTTATGGCTAAGAATGTGGTCTGTCTTGGTGAATGTGCCATGTGAGCTTCAGAAGAATGTATATTTTGCTGTGGTTGGATTGATTATTTTATAAATGTCAACTAAATCAAGTCGGTTGGTAGTGCTATTCAGGTAAACTATATCCCTAATGATATTTTCCCTGCTTGATCTATCAGTTACTGAAAGAAAAGGGGTAAAGTCTCCAATATAATGGTGACTTCATCTATTTCTCCTTGCAGTTCTATCAGTCTTGCAGCCTGTATTTTGATGTTCTGTTTTTAGAGGCACACACATCAAGGATTGTTCTGTCTTCTTGGACAGTTGACTCCTTAATCAGTCCATCTCTTTATTCCTGAGATGTATTGTTTCTTGTTCTGATGTCAGCTCTGCCTGAAATTAATGTAGCTATTCCAGCTTTCTTTGATTAACGTTAGCACAGTATGTCTTTCTCCATCTCTTTGCTTTTAACTTACCAGAGTCGAGATATTTAAGTTGTTTATAAACAACAGACAGTGGGTCTTGTTTTATTTTTCTATTTTTTGAATTCATTCTGACAACCTGTCTTGAAATGTATGTATTTATAGCATTTACATTTAAAGCGATTATTGGTATAATTGGATTAAATCTTCTATGCTTGTAATTGTTTTCTGCTTGTTACACTTGATCTTTCTTTTTCTTGTGCCTTTTTTACTGCCTTCACCCAGTGTTTAGTTGAGCATTTTATGTTTCCATTTTATCTATTCTGTTAGCATATCAATCATACTTCTTTTTAAAAAATGTTTGTGATGATGCTTGTACAAGTGTAAATATAATAAAATTCACTGAATTTTCTTAAAAATTTTAATGGTTACCCCAGAGTTTGCAATATACAATTACTACTAATTTAAGTCCACCTTCAAATTACACTATTGTATTCCACATGTAGTACAAGATCCTTATAACCAAATATTTCCAATTTCTCCTCCCATCCCTTATAACATTGCTATCATTAATTTTACTGATCCATATGCCACAGTCACCCAGTTATATTTTTAGATTAAGGAATAATAAGAAAAATAGAACTTTATTTTACATCTTTAATTCCTCCTCTGGTGCTTTTCCTTTTTTAATGTAATTCGATCATACATCCTTTGCGTTCTATCTGAAGAATTTCTTTTAACATTTCTGGCAGGGTTGGGCTACTGGAAGTATTTTCCCTCAGCTTTTGTTTCTCTGAAAAAGTCTTAATTTCTTTTTCACTTTGAAGGGTGACTTCCCTGGATATAGAATTCTAGGCTGGTGAGGGTTAGGATCCAGCATTGTCTCTGGGGTGATGTGGGTTTGATCCCCAGCCCAGCACAGTAAGTGAAAGATCTAGTGTTGCCACAGCTGTGGTATAGGTCACAGCTACGGCTCAGATTCCATCCATGGCCCGGAAACTTCCATATGCTGCAGGTGTGACCAAAAGAAAAAAAGACAAAATACATAGTAGTCTGGGCCTACTTAGTGTGCGTAAAAGTATCCTATACATGAGATCATATGATTAAAGTTTGAGCGCCTAATTTTTAACCCTTTAAAACAACTTATCCTTCTTTGGTTTCAATAGCTGAGGTCTTACTACAAAGGCTCAGATTGAGGCCCTCTCTTCCTTGCCTTAGTTATTACTTAAGAAAACTACCACGGGGAGTTCCCGCCATGGCTCGGTGCTTAACAAACCCGAAGAGTATCCATGAGGACGTGGGTTCAATCCCTGGCCTCACTCAGTGGGTTAAGGATCCGGCGTTGCCGTGAGCTGTGGTGTAGGTCGCAGACGCGGCTCGGACCCTACATTGCTGTGGCTGTGGTGTAGGCCAGCAGCTGCAGCTCTGATTCAGCCTCCGAGCCTGGGAACCTCCAAATGCTGCCAGTGTGGCCCTAAAAAGACAAAAGGAAAGAAAGAAAGAAAGAAAGAAAGGGAGGGAGGGAAAGGAAGGAAGGAAGAATACAACCGCGGTATAAATTTTTACATAAAATCAGGCACCATGTAAATGGCCCCTGGGCCATATTCCTCCTGGTGGCAGGAGTTGGGTCTTCAGGGATAGATTTCCAGCTCTGTCCTGACTTGGAAGTCTCTACTTGGCTCCTTTTCTTTCTGACAAACAAAGCTGACCTGTCAGAATTCCCCCG
>PVHT021183631.1:7785686-7924862 GCA_004024745.2 Catagonus wagneri | reverse complement strand
CACATCCTCATGGATACTAGTCGGATTCTTTTCTTCTGTGCCACAACGGGAACTCCCTCTTCTCTTTTCTTATAGACTGAAAGCAGCTCAAGAGCAGGGCCCATATCTAAGTCTTCTTTAACCTGTATCTCCTAAAGCTCCTGGCATCCACAGGCGCTCACTCAAATGCTCAAGAAATGTTTCTTCTTTTCACTTACTCCTCCAAAAACAATAATAGCTAACACCTACTGAGACAGACACTGTTCTAGGTACTTCACACAGATGAATTCACATAATCCTCCTAAACAACCCTCATATTATCCGTAATTTGCAGATGGAAAAGCTGGTGCCCAAGTTGGCTAAATAATCGTCCACAGGTCACAGAGCCAGTAAATCACGGCAGAGCTGAGATTTGAACCCAAGTCTCTATCTGGCTCCACCGACTGCCCTCTAAGCAACGTGGCTGTATTCCTTCCCACCACACAATGTACATAAGCCCCTGAAAAGATTTATCAGTTTAGTCCCCCTTTGCTGTCATAGCCAGAGAACAACTGGTTGGCGTTTTACTTTCCAGGGGTGTTTGTCTGAAACTAATCACATCATATATGAGCTCCATGGTTTTGCTCCCACCCACGCAGTCACTGGGAAGCCCTACTTTTTTTTTTTGCCTTTTAGGGCAACACCCACGGCATATGGAAGTTCCCAGTCTAGGGGGGTCAAATTGGAGCTGCAGCTGCCGGCCACAGCCACAGCCACAGCCACAGCCACAGCCACGCAGAGTTCATTACCTCTGAGCCACAGCAGGAGCTCCCTGAGAAGCGCTACTCCGTGTAGAAGGTACAGAGGGGATGAAGAGCTGTCGTTGACTCCTCTTCAAATTTGAGATTCTGGTAGAAAAGGAAAAAAAAAAAGCAAAATTATGTCTCTGGTAAAAAGCAAGAACATTGTGATGGTTAATTCTTTGTCAACTTGTTGGGGCCAGGAGGTGCCCAGAGAGCTAGTTAAACATTATTTCTGGGCGTGTCTATGAGGGTGTTTCCTCATGAGATTAGCTTTTTTTTTTTTTGCCTTTTTGTCGTTTTAGGGCCATAACCGTGGCATGTGGAAGTTCCCAGGCTAGGGGTCTAATCGGAGCTGTAGCCACCGGCCTACACCACAGCCACAGCAATGCAGGATCCAAGCCACGCCTGTGACCTGCACCACAGCTCACGGCAACGCCAGATCCTTAACCCACTGAGCAAAGCCAGGGATCGAACCCGCAAACCCAGGGTTCCTAGTCAGATTCATTAATTGCTGCACCACGACGGGAACTCCATGAGATTAGCTTTTGAATCAGTAAGGTAGGTGACTCTCCCCACTGTTGATGGGCATCCAGTGCCCGCCTGCCAGCCGTAGAACAAAAGGCAGAGGAAAGAGGAATTTGCCCCTTTTCCTTCCCGCCTGGCCATGTGAGCTGCTATACGCCTCTTGATGTCCTGCCCTTGGACTGGGACTGATGACACTGGCTCCCCTGGTTCTCAGGCCTTTGGACTCTACTGGGATTACACCACAGCTTCCTGGGTCTCCAGACTGTGGTCTATAGCATGATGGAGGAGAGAACCAGGACAGCCGTGGCCTACAGGCCAATCGCTGCATTTCAGCTTCCACCATCATCAGATGCTTCTTTAGAGTTCACTGCCTTTTGTCCTTTTGTTGAAACACAAACATTTCCAGAAGAAAAGTCATGCGTGCCATAAGCCAAAGGGGCCTCTTGATGTGGAGTAGAGAGACCTGGTGTCTAGCCCCAGCCCAGTCACTATGTCTGTAGATAACAGAGATCCAACAAGCACACAGCCCATGCCCTGGGAAATAAAGTTGGGTTTGCTACCTCTGAGGACACTTTCAGCTACTAGAAACTGTGGTCTTTGATTCAGGTATGGGTGGGCCCCTTGGACACCCTGCCTCCAGGATGGAATAGACAGCACAAAAGCCTAATCGGAAGGCTAGGGTCCCAAGACTGTTGCCTGAGCCCTAGTTTGCCCCTGAGCCGGATCTGGCCAAGGACAAGGAGAATGTGGGCCTGTGGACACTGCCAGGCCTCAGCCAGCTCCCGCAGCTCCATGTTAGCAAAGTTTTGTTTTGGAAAGGTCCAGGGAGAAATTTATTGGTGTAAGCTGGAAATTGGTTGGCCATATTAAGAACTCAGCTTCCCCCGTCTCTTGGTCCCACTGGCTACAAAAGGAGCTTTGTCTGCCATGGGGCAGCCGGTCCAGGATGTGACCACCAGACGGAATTCAAACTTTAATAGGCTGCAGCGGCTGCTCAGAAACATACAACTCCAAGCTTCTGCACCTCTGCATCAATCCAGGAGGTGGGGACTGCGTCTGGCCAGGCTCTGAAGCGTAGGACCTGGGATGAACACCAGCTTGAGGCACCCTTCTTTTCTTCTGCCTCCCATGCCTATCATGAAAGGAAACAGAAATGGCCAGGAATTTCACCCAGCAGAAATAGCTGAATGATATTAAAGGATTTCCCTTTCTCTGTGGTTCCCTCAAAGGTAGAATTTCAAGGCGCTGTCCAGGGTCTTACCTGGGTCAGGAGAGAGTATGGCACATGAGTGGGATGGGTAGAACCCTATATTCAGAGGCCACCTTCCTGTCTACCCTCTTCCCAGCCTCCTGCCTCATCTGATGACCAGCTGGGCTCCATCACACCTAAAGGTAAACTGTGAAATAAAGAAAAATCTGTCTCGGGTACCTCACTCCTCTGTGGAGCCTCTTCCACCCAAGCCCTTTCCTTTTAGGGAAACCACTTATTTGGGGAGTTAAATCCCAATGTAAGAGCTAAATGACGGCAGAGCACTTTCCCAGTGGCCATAAGACCTCACCCAATAGATGATTTCCCTAAAAGTGAAGTTGACCCTTCTGTGGGGTGGAGGTGGGGAGGGATGGTTTATGGGAGAGGAAAGCTGCACTGGCAGGAGAGAGGAAGGAAGCAGTAGTTTTTTGGCTCTAAAAATGTTGCCTAGAGGTATCTTGGATTCTGCCCAGCCTGCAAAAAAAAAAAAGAGTCATTCACCACTGTGGCTGCCCCAGCTGCAGAAAAGCATTGAGAGGGTTTGGGCCGTCCATAGGCAGTCAGCCAAGTGTGTGGCCATAACAGCTCTAACATCCAGTAGAAAAGGATACAGGCCGAAAGAGAGTGTCCGATTGCCTATACTGGAGATCAGGGAAGGATGTACAGTGGAGGGAGCACTTGAGAAGGGAAATGGGTTTAGACACACAGACATTATAGGAAAGGCTTTCTAGGCAGAGGGAACAGAGTCAAGGCCCGATGGCTGGGAGACACAGGTGCTGGGAGAAGAGTTTGGCAAGGTGCACGGTACATGAAGGGAGTAATAGGAAATCAATTTGAAAAGGTCAGTTGGGATCCAATTATGGAGGGAGGGCCTTGGGCCTTGTTAAAAAAAAAATTGGACATTCTTCTACAGGCAATGGGAGCATTTTAAGATCTTAGCCGAAAAGTGGCTTAATTAGGGAAATAAAACAAAATTTGCTCAGCACCAAGGAGCAGGCACTCTACCGATGTTATTACATATAATCCCACAGTGATCCCAGGAGGTGGGTGACAGAATCCCCATGCTGTAGCTGAGAAAACTGAAGTACAAAGAAGTTGGACACTTGTCCAAGTCACACAGCTAAATCCTCACATAGGTACAGCTGACCTTTGAACAACACGGGTTTGAACCATGCAGGTCCACTTAAACATAGATATCTTTCACTGAATATATGCTACAGTACTATGCAATTGTTGGTTGATTCCTTGGAATGTCGGGGGCTGACTGTGAAGTCAGACGTAGATTTTCAACCACAGAGAGGGTTGGTGCCTCTAATCCTCATGTTGTTCAAGGGTCAGCTGCACTTGATATTTCCTTCTTGTGCACGCCTTGTGGATAAACTAAATGAGAATGTGCTCCAGCAAAAGTGGAGTGGACATCAAGGGACACATGGATAATGTGAGAATACAAGAAACAATGGAATCAACCCAGAAACTGTTCAGCAAGCCTCAAGAGAAACTGGTGTCCAACAAAATGTCAGTGAGTCCCAACGAGAAAGACTTCTAGGAGAATCTAATGGATCCAAGAAACACATAAAAGAAGTAAAAATTTAGATGATAAAATCGGGGCATGATGGCAAAGACCTATCTTTCTTTGCCTAAAGAGAAAAAAAGGAAACAATCAAAAACCCTGGGGAAAACAAACTGCTGAATGAGAAACTCATGGTCCAAAAATGAAACAACATAAGGAGTTCCCATCGTGGCTCAGTGGTTAACAAACCCAACTAGCATCCATGAGAATGTGGGTTCGATCCCTGGCCTCACTCAGGGGGTTAAGGATCCGGTGTTGCCATGAGCTCTGGTGCAGGTCGCAGACACAGCTTGGATCCCACGTTGCTGTGGCTGTGGCATAAGCCGGCGGTTACAGCTCCGATTGGACCCCTAGCCTGGGAACCTCCATACGCTGTGTGGGTGCGGCCCTAAAAAGACCAAAAAAAAAAAAAAAATGCAACAACGTAAGAGATAAGATGCATTTGAGCAAATGGTGGCACATAAAGTAAGAAAGCCTATTTGAACTTGGGGCTAAAGCTATTGTCCTTGAAGTGACACAGGTGTCTACCCTTGAACATACAGGGAAAGAAAACAATTGACCGTCACCAGGCCCTGTACCCATTTACTCACACAAAATACACTGTTTCAATTGCTGTTTACTGGTCTTCAAATTTTAGAATAGACCATGAACCCAAAAGGTTCATTAGAATTTTAGGACAGGATATAATGTTAATATACTTGACAATATACAAATTTAAAAATAGCTGATAGAAAAAGTGAGAGGGGAAGACAGTGGTGTTGATGCTAATATCTTACGGGTAAGGAGTCCAATACAAATGAGAGCTGATGGAACAAAGTCATCAGTAGAGGAACAAAACATAGTGACTATAGAATTCAAGAAAAGGGGGACTGTTTTAAGGGAATTAGACCTTACACAGTCATGGGACCTGATTAAATAGCCTATGTAAGCCTGTTGCACCTGTGTCTGGAGTTGGACCCTTGGTCAGCAGGACCAGCAGTTGAGAAGAAAAGATGGAAGCAAGGAAGAGGAAGGACCACCTGGAATCCACAAGGATACCTGGAACCTGAATCTGACTCCACCTCCAATCACCATGGTGTGGATGAATTTCTGGATAAGCAGACGACCCTGCATGGAGCTGCACATGCATTCAGCCCAGGACACAGAGGAGCTGAAGGAGAACTGGGAGGAGTGGAGGAGCCCCGGTCAGCAGGCCAACAAGGCGGGCCATGTGTCAGTGACAGATATGAGCTGCAATGGCACCTAGTCCTGCACCAAACTCCAGAGAGTGAAAATGGTTATTGCTTCACTTCCGCCTTCCAAATTTTGCTTCCAAACGTCCCTCATAGCTACCCCTAACTTGGAACCCTGATGGAGAGGGAGTTCTAGGAAATGTAGTTCCCACTAAGTTGACCGTGGATACATATCGATATATTCATAAAAACTGGAAGAGGGACAAGGGCAGTTGTTAGAGGATGGGTTCCCTGGAAGCAGACAATGAGTTGCGTGGGGACACATGTTTACCAGGTCGGGCACCTGTGAAAAGAGTAGGATATTGCAGGACATTTGGTCTTCTCCAAAACGTCCATAGGACATTTGGTCTGTGCCAAAAGGTCCTTGAAACTGGGTTCCGTCCAAAACATCCATGAGCAGGTTTGGTCCATGCCCCACGGTTTTTGACAGTACTAAATTTCAAGGACTTTGGGACATAGACCAAATGTCTCCATGGGCATCTTGGACAGGATCAAATATCAAGGACATGTTGGCGTGGGCCAAATGTTGGCCTAATGAATGGGAAGGAAACAGGTTGGGCAGAGGAAGAAGTCAAACTTCAATGCATACCCCACAAAGCCTCCTCTGACGAGCCCAGAACTCTGAAGTGAACACCCACTGGTCAAGTCCCACACTGAGAGGAAACAGCCTGGCCTTATTCCCTCATATGATGCACTGGATGCACTTTGCCCCAGAAAGGGCATGGCCTGGGCAAAGCGGCTCTCTACCCCTGAGGCTGGTGCTAAAGGAGCTGGCACCTGGCAGCCATCTCCTGACCACTAGTCCCACAGCTGGGCAGCAAGTCCTTCTTTTTTTTTAACGGCTGCACCTGCAGCATATGGGAGTCCCGGGCCAGGGGTGGAATCAGAGCCGCATCTGCAACCTATGCCACGGCTTGTGGCAATGCCAGATCCTTAACCCACTGAGCAAGGCCAGGGATCAAACCTGCATCCTCATGGAGTCAATGCCGGGACCTTAGCCTGCTGAGCCACGATAGGAACTCCAGTAAATCCGTTTTTGAAGAGGGTATTTGGATGGCACTTCTCCCTGTCTACCCAAGTTTATGGATGAGCTAAATCCTGCTTTATCCCAGCAGGGAGACAAAAGATAAAGTCCCTCAGGGAACCACCAGGACTCAGCAGGATGAGCATGTTATATCACTTAGTGATAGAAAGAAAGTGGCAGAACCAAGAACTGAAACAGTTGAGAGCCGTTGCCTCCAAGAGACGGGACTAAATCCAAGGAACAGAGGGACGGAGGTCTACTTGGAACTATAAGTCCCATTTTCTGTTTCTAACCACGTGCATGTCGTTCTTCGATTAAATATTTGTAAAGTTTAAAAATCTGGGGTCTGTCTGATTCCACGCGACATCCCAGAGTCACGGCCCAGGCAGGCCCGTTTGGAGCGAGCAGATGGAAGCCGCGCTTTCTCCAGGGGTGGGCAGGCACAGCTGTGAGTGCCTGGTGCGGCTTGGCTTGGCTGGCGGTGCCTGGCCCATCCACTCCCAGGGTGGGAAGCTGGCCAAGTCTTTCATCTCGTGCCCCACATGGATGTGCGCCCAGGCCCTGAGAGCGGGGTGGGGGGCGGCAGGGTCAGCCCCGGGTGCTGCCGGATGGGGGCCTCTCCATTTCTACTGGAGAGCCGCTGGGTTTGCCCTCCCCGAGAAGAGGGGTGCCCTTTTGCACATCTGGACCCCTCCCAGACTTGAACATCTATGATTCAGACTCCAAATAGCAGAGCCTGACACCTGGGGAAGGTCAGCAGTCAGTCGGCACAGAAAACAGGCCGGTCTGGTGTGAAGGGCTCCTCAAAGGCTGGCTGCACCCAGTGGTTAATACGGGAGGGTCTCTTGGTCAGATGACGTCCCTTCTTATTTTCTTTTTTTTCCTTCCTTTTTTTTTTTTCTGTGTGTGTGTCTTTTAGGGCCACACCAGCGGCATATGGAGGTTCCCAGGCTAGGGGTCCAATCAGAGCTGTAGCCGCCGGCCTACTCCACAGCCACAGCAATGCTGGATCTGAGCCACATCTGCGACCTACACCACAGCTCACAGCAACGCCGGATCCCTAACCCACTGAGCGAGGCCAGGGATCGAACCTGCGTCCTCATGGATACTAGTCAGATTCATTTCCACTGATCCACGATGGGAACTCCAATGTCCCTTATTTTCTTAAAAAAAAAAAAAAAGCTTTTGAAAAAATGTATGAGCAGAATACAACCACGGTACAGGAAGTTAGGGGAAAAAGACAGTTTGGCTGTAACTCCACCCCCGCAACACAGTCACTACCTCCCTGTCATATTTTCTCTCACTTCACTCTCCAACTATCCTTTTTTAAAAAACCCAGTTGTCATCACATCGTACATCAGTTTTGCTGCTTGCTAACTGTAATATCTAAGCATTTTCCATGTTGTTACCTAAGCTTCACAACTATCATTTTAAATAGCTGTATATCGGTTATATCTGGAGTCTAATATATGGCACAAAATGAACATATCTACAGAAAAGAAACACACTCATGGACATGGAGAACAGACTTGCGGTTGCCAAGGGGGAGGAGGAAGGAGGGGGATGGACTGGGAGTTTGGGGTTAGTAGATGTAAACTATTGCGTTTGGAATAGATAAAAAAAATGAGAGCCTGGAGTTCCCATCGTGGCGCAGTGGACAAATCCAGCTAGTAACCACGAGGCTGAGGGTTCGATCCCTGGCATCCATCAGTGAGTTAACAATCTAGTGTTGCCGTGAGCTGTGGTGTAGTTTGCAGACGCAGCTTGGATCTGGCGTTGCTGTGGCTGTGGCGTAGGCAGGAAGCAACAGCTCTGATTAGACCCCTAGCTGGGAACCTCCTTAGGCCGCAGGTGCAGCCCTAAAAAAAAAAAAAGAGAGAGAGAGAGAGAGATCCTGCCGTATAGCACAGGGAACTATATCTAATCACTTGTGATGGAACATGATGGAGGATCATGTGAAAAAAAGACTATATAAATGTATAACCAGGTCATTTTGCTGTGCAGCAGATATTTACAGAACACTGTAAATCAACTATAACAAACAAATTTTAAAAATTAAATTTAAATAACTAAATAGCTACACAGGGAGTTTCCATTGTAGCTCAGTGGGTAAAGAACCTGCAGCCTAGGTTGCAGATGTGGCTGGGATCTCTGTTGCTGTGGCTGTGGCATAGGCCAGTAGCCGCAGCTCCTATTCGACCCCTAGTCTGGGAACTTCCATATACCACAGGTGCAACTGTAAAAAGAAAAGAAAAAAAAAATCAACTGCATAATATGAGGCCAGGGGCTTTTGTCCCAGAACCTAATAACACAGGACCCTGGTACACAGCAGACTATTAATTCCTTTTTTTTTTAAATGAACAGAATGTATGATCAGGCCGTAATTTGTTTTACTATTATTCTTTTACTGTGAGGTATATAAGGAACTTGTTTCCAGTTTTTCAAAACAGCCTTTCCTGCACAGCCTTCCTTTCCCAGTCAATTTCCCCAACAAACCCCTACACTCCGCTCTTTGCCTGTCTCCCCCAAGTCACACAGACTCTGTCCTTCACTTACCATAAATCAGCCAGGGGTGTGTGGAGCAAGCCCAGCGCGGGGTTACAAGAGAAAAGGCAAATCGCGCTAATGGTGGGTTAGCACAGCGGGCAGCACGTGTCCCATCTGGGCTGGGGCCCTCCGGGGGCTTCAGAGGCAGCGCGTTCCGTCAACACTGCTGTCACCACCGAGTGTCCTTCATCCTGTAATAGTGGCCCAGACCCTGCCCGTTACTTCATCTCAGTGCTTTGCTTAGGTTTTTTCATGTGAATTTAAACATTCAAACATCATGAGCATGAAACATAAACACTCAACCCGCCACGGCATTTTAATGAGGTTCAACTGGGTTCAACACGTCCCATTACTTACAATTGTGTAAAAGCTTTTCGACCCAGATCACTTCCTTAGGTCTGGCCTGTCACAGCCAAGACAAACTCTGTGTTTTCTGAGCACTTTAAAGTTTGGGGAGAATTATTCTGGGCAGATGGCGAACACCCACGGGGACCTCCTCGCCTCTGCTTAGCTGGACCAGCAGTTTGACTGAGCTTCTCAAAAACTCCAGAAGAGGAAATGACTGAGTGATAAACCATGACTGGGGGAGGATGCTCCCCAGGTGCCCATGCCTTGCTCCTGAGCTCTTTTTTTTTCTTAGGGCCACAACCATAGCATATGGAGGTTCCCAGACTAGGGGTCAAATCAGAGCTGTAGTTGCCAGCCTACACCACAGCTACAGCAATGCCAGATCCAAGCTGTGTCTGAGACCTACACCACAGCTCGTGGCAACACCAGATCTTTAACCTGCGATATCAGGGATTGAACCCACGACCTCACAGATATTGATCAGGTTCATTATCGCTGAGCCACAACAGGGACTGCCATGCTCCCACATTTTTCAAATCTCGGCTGCATCTGCAGCTCTTCACTTGCCACAGAGCAAGGAAAGAGTTATTCATATTCTCGTCTGACAGATGTGGGAACTGAGGTCTAGAAAGATAAAGTGACTTGTGCAAGACCACACAACAAAGAACTAATTTTCCAAGGTTCCTCTTACTAAACGGATTTAGGTACAGGCTAAGCTGTTATCATAAAGAAGCTTGGAGTTCCTATCGTGGCTCAGTGGTTAATGAATCCGACTAGGAACCATGAGGTTGTGGGTTCGATCCCTGGCCTTGCTCAACGGGTTAAGGATCTGGCGTTGCCGTGAGCTGTGGTGTAGGTCACAGACACGGCTCGGATCCCTCGTTGCTGTGGCTGTGGTGTAGGCCGGCGGCTACAGCTCCTGTTAGACCCCTAGCCTGGGAACCTCCATATGCCGCGGGTGCGACCCTAGAAAAGGCAAAAAGACAAAAAGCAAAAAACAAAAAATGAAGCTTAAAAATGCTCAGTACATGGATAGGTGATCTGGGCCATCCGGTGATTCTACCATCCTCAACACACAGCTTCCACTGCTGGGTCCAAAATGGCTTCTCCAGCGGTCCTTACCACTTGCCGCGAGAAGGAGGAAAGGGTCAGGGAGAGGTCCTGCGTCCTTTTAGAGTCAGCTCAAATATGGATCACTCCTATTCACATGCCAGTGGCTGTAACACAGTTGTACGGACATACCAAGCCGCACGGGATGCTGGGTGGCCTGTGCCCGTTTCAAACTCAGATCTACTACTGTGAGAAGGGGAAGGGCTATCAGAGGACAACCAGCACACTCCAGCACATACATCACGGGTGAGCCCAGAGGTGGTGGATGAGGGAAGCGCAGGGAGGGCCCAGTTTCAGCAGCTCTGATTATCCTGGAGTTTGCTGCCTAGTCGCTCTGCAGCGCTCGCGGCTGGGCTCTCCAGGCCAGGGGATGTGGCGATGGTCCATGCTATACTGGGCTCGGCACGCACAAAAAACCAATGCATGGAAACTGGCCTTGTCCATGAGGAGCTCATGTTTTAAGGAGAAAAAAAAAAAAACCATAAATGGGACGTGCTGACCAAAGAACAAAGTACCTGGAAAATAATGGGGGTTAAACAAATGAGTGGCCCTTAAAATGACCCTCAAAACTGTCTTATTTAGCGCCGTACACCTCCTGCACAATATGTGGACAATGCCTAGTATACAGTTGGTGCTCAGTAAGTGAGGTTTGACCAACTTAACTTGAACTTAAAGAGACATGCTATCAAGAACAGCAAAGATGGGCCCCCCAAAAGCATGACTCACATAGTGCCAAATCAGTCCAGCTGCACTGATCGGATTTTCAGAGTCTTTAGGTCCCATATGTCCAGCTTGGACTGCCCAGCAGATGCGAGGCTTGTGGTGCATGTGGCAAAGTTTGTCTGGAGCTGGGGCCAACCATGCTGCTCTTTGGCTCCCACTCCTTTTCTCTCCCCACACTCACTCCCCAAGGCTCAGTCCTTGTCCTGCAGCTCTGCTCCCCACCCTCCACCCCCCAGGGAGTCTTGGGTCCTTAACAGGACACTACTGGGTCACTTTGTATTCAGTGTCTCTTTGGTGCCAAGCACGCCACCCAGCACTAAAGCAGAGCAGTGAACAGGACAGAAAAGATCCCTGCCCACATGGCATGGAACACCTAGCAGGAGATCATGCTAAGCTAAATGACCCCAAGGTGACATGCTCAGGTGTGACCGTCACCTTGAGAGTAGCATCTGCCTTCACCAAGCACTTCGCACTCAGCATGTCTTCCCTCTTGAACTAGGATTCAGAGAACATGCGTGTGAATTCACCATGCGAGTCCCAGACCTGCTCCTGCCAGCTGTGAGCACATCCGTTATCCTCTCCAAACCTGTCCCTCGTCTCTAAAAGGAGGTCAGTAACAACACCTGTTCTGCCTTCCTTTCGGAGTTAGATGAGAACTTAAATAAGGTATGTGAAAGAGCTCTTACAGAGAGCTGTGATAAATGTTGCTCTTAGAGCTGTGATAAATGGTGCTTATTACTGTTGTTATAATTAGTATTGTTATTCCTAAGTAACCCTTCCTCCTGATTTTCCCCTCTGATTATCAAGGGTGCCAGCATTCTCCCAGTTCCCCTGCCTGAAGTGAGCTGTCTTCTGTCTCTGGGAACATTTTCCCTTCTTCTTCCTTTTTTTTTTTTTTTGGTCTTTTTGCCTTTATCTAGAGCCACACCTGCGGCATATGGAGGTTCCCAGGCTAGGGGTCTAACAGGAGCTGTAGCCGCAGGCCTACCCCACAGCCACAGCAACGCGGGATCCGAGCTGCTGCTGCGACCTACACCACAGCTCACGGCAACGCCAGATCCTTAACCCATTGAGCAAGGCCAGGGATCGAACCGGCAACCTCGTGGTTCTTAGTTGGATTCGTTAACCACTGAGCCACAAAGGAAACTCCACCTTTTCCCGTCTTCATCAGATACTGAAGCTCCCTGAGGGCATCATAGCTCAGAGGTCTCCACCCCCGCCCCCCACCGCCTACAATGATTGGCTCAAAGAATGGGCACATGACCCAAGCCAGCCAATAGGAATCCTTCTGGGATTTTCTCACCAAAGCCATGAAAGAAATAGTCCTTTTCTGGTGGGAGGGTGTGATTTGGGGGCTCCGGTAAGGACTGATACCTGTCATGAGAAGACAGCTTGTCTGAAGAGTAAGCCAGGCAGAGTCAAGAGATGGAGAAAGAGAATGACTATCCTGGATCACACCGTTCCTAAACCTAGATGTAACCTGACCCCTGGGCACACAAATGGAGGCAAACTCTCCTTTACAGAAGCTGACTGAGTTGGGTTTCTATCACGCAAAAATGGGACACTCCTGACCAGTTAAGCCAATTTCTCTTTGTCCATTTGTTTCAACCCCAGCATTTGATCCACTGGAGCTTGTAAACAAAGCCCCTTCCACTAAAGATTATGCCACCGTCCTGGCCGAACTCTGTCTCACACCTGGAGGCAGCCTGGAGGGGAGAGCTGAGGAATTAGAGCCAGACAGAGCTAGAGTGAATCCCAGCTCCATCACTCATCAGTCATGTGATCTTGGGCTTCTCTGGCCCTCAGCACTTTTGCCTGTAAAATGGGACGGATAATCCATACCATGCATGACTGTTGTGAATATGAAATGAAAAGATATCTATTAGGGCTTGTTGGATGCTCAGTAAAGGGCAGATAGGGAGTTCCCTGGTAGTCCAGTGGGTACGATTCCACTGGAGCCTGGGTTCAATCACTGGTCTGAAATCTAGACTTGGGATTGGGACTGAGAATCCCACCTCAAGCCATTGCAGGCCATGGCAAGCAAGCAAGCAAGGAAGGAAGGAGAAAAAAAGAGAGAAAGAAAGTAAGAAAGAAAGAAAGAAAGAAAGAAAAGAAAGAGAGAAAAAAGGAAACGAAGGAAGGAAAAGAGGAAGGAAGGAAGGAAGGAAGGAAGGAAGGAAGGAAGGAAGGAAAGAAGAGACAGCTTTATTATCATAACAATATAGTGGCCTCCTAAATCTGAAAGTAGGGGGAAAGCAATGTGTTGATCCTGTTTTCAGTTGGAGGCCTTGATTATCTTTCTCTGAGCACAAACATTTAAAAATGACCATAGCCCAGTCTGAGAAAATGGGCCCAGGCAGCTGCAGATGCTCGGGAGTCACCGGGTAGAACAGGAGATGATGGAAGTGCCAGAGGCAGGGATGCTCGGGCAGGGATGGTCTCCCAGGCACCACTCAGCCAATCAGAGGCAAGTGCCTGGAGAGGCCAGCCCAGAGGAGTCTGGTCCCAAGAAATAAAAAGAATCCTGTCCCAGGAGATGCTGAGGGTGGGGTCCGTGCTTCATGATTTGCTATGAGTCTATAGTTTGTTGGCTCTCTGCAAAAACCATTGGTATTTTGGTATCTACCCTTTCCTTTTCACAACCAATGATCCGGCTTATTGTTCCTGAAGGAAGAGAACAGCCCTAGGAGGCTGGCGTCTGGGTCTCCGACCTCATTTGCAGTTGGCAAGCTCTGTGACCTTGGGAAAGCAGTCTCCCCTCTCTGAGCCTTTGTTCCTTCACCTGCTTAGAGCGATGGAAGAGGAGGGCAGGTGACGTTCTCAATTCCCTCCCAGAGCAAACATTCCAAATCCAGGCCACCCTCAAGCCCTAAGGGGTTAATCAGGCTGGGCCCAGCCCCCACCACCCCGGACCACACCAAGGGCTTTTGTTTGCAAAGAACCCAAGGTAGGGTGTGGGGAGGGTGCAGCCTGCCCGGTTTCCCTAGATGTTTATCCTGAGAGGAATGATGGGTTGTGCATGAAGGTGGGTAGCCCTGGGGACATTCTCCCCACTGGACAGTGCTGCCTCTGTGACACCTCCACGTGGGGAAAGGTGAACCAGGAGCTAGGGGGTGAACATCCCTGTTTTACAGCTTTCCATTTGTTTACCCAAAAAATATTGTTCCATCATAAAAATTCCCAAAATAGTTCCTTCCCTGGCCAGACTGACTGGCGGGCGCCCAGCCTGGGAGCCCAGCCTTGCTGGAGACACGCTCTCAGGGAGGCAAAATTAGCCAGGAAAGTTGGGGGCTGCAGTTTGAGGACCACCAGTCCCACACATCCGGTGGGGTGCGACACGGGGTTTAGAGCCACAGAAGCCTCTCTCGGGGTGGGCGGTGGGGGCGCTCTGGGCAGTGACAGGATTTTCTGAGGCTCAGCATGTTTATTTTTAGCTAAGAAGGGCTTGAAGAGGATTGAGGGGTGGGTCTCATTGGCTGGAGGTAGGAAAAATGCTTTGCCCTTTGCTGGAATGGTCTCTCCACACTCATATTCTGGCACCTTCTCATCCCACAGTTCTCAACTTTAAGCAGCTCTTAAAGCCCTCCCCTGAAAAAGACTCAAATGAGGGCCTCAGCTCTCCAGACTCAAAAGATTCTTCCTTCTCCCTTTGAAGAACTTACCACAGTTTGTACTTCACACATATAAACATGAGTCTTTCCCATAGTCTGTTAAGTTCTTGGGAAGAAGCATGTTGCTCAGAACTTATCCCCAATACCTTGCACGTAGTAGGTGCTCAGTAAGGATCCTGCCCATTCTATGACTTAATAACTTGCTTGAGGTTCAGAAAACCTAATAATTTGTCCAAGGTCACACAACTCGGAAGTGTCAGAGGTAGGATTTGAACCCAGGTCTATCTGACTCCAAAAATCCAGGTCTTAACTCCACTGTCCTACTCCACATAATCCACGGGGCTGGACGAGTCACTGGATTGAGAGGGCACTAAGCAGCCATAGGTGTGTCTTCTCTGTCATTATCTTCCTGTCGCACGGCCGGGAGGAAGAAAGGTGTATAAGTTGTCCCCAAGAAGACTCAATTCTTGGCCCGGTGACTCACGTGTAATAGGTTCTCAGTAAGTAAGTGTTGGGCCAGTGTTCCCTCTGCCGGGGATCACCAACATCTCCTGGTGGCATACCAGTCTTCTGGGGACCTGTCACCATATGGGGATGAAAGAGTGAGGGAGAAGGACGTATAAAAATGATTCCACCCCGGAGTTCCCTTCGTGGCTCAGTGGTGAACGAATCCGACTAAGAACCATGAGGTTGCAGGTTCGATCCCTGGCCTTGCTCAGTGGGTTAAGGATCCGGCGTTGCCGTGAGCGGTGGTGCAGGTTGCAGACGCAGCTCAGATCCCGCGTTGCTGTGGCTGTGGCGAAGGCCAGCAGCTATAGCTCCTGTTAGACCCCTAGCCTGGGAACCTCCATATGCAGCGGGTGCGGCCCTAGATAAGGCAAAAAGACAAAAAACAAAAACCAAAAAACAAAAAAACCTCTTACCAAAGTGTGTATAGAAAGAACATACCTTAACATAATAAAATGCACTTATGACAAACCCACATCAAACATAGTACTCAATGGAGAAAAGCTGAAAGCCTAGCCGCTAAAATCTGGAACAAGACAAAGATACCCACTCTCACCACTTTTGTTTAACATAGTCTTGGAAGACCTAGCCACAGCCATCAGACAAACAAAAGAAATAAAAAATATCCAGATTGGAAGAGAAGAGGTAAAACTGTCACTCTATGCAGATGACATGATACTATGTATAGAAAACCCTAAGGACTCCACACAAAAACTACTCGAACTGATCCACGAATTCAGCAAAGTAGCAGGATACATGATTAACATTCAGAAAATCATTGCATTTCTATATACTAACAATGAAATATTAGAAAAGGAACATAAAAATACAAAACCTTTTAAAATCGCACCCCCAAAAATTAAGTACCTAGGAATAAACCTGACCAAGAAGGTGAAAGACTTACATGCTAAGAACTGTAGGACGTTAATCAAGGAAATTAAAGAGGATTCAAAGAAATGGAAAGATATTCCATGCTCCTGGATTAGAAGAATTAACATTGTAAAAATGGCCATACTACCCAAGGCAATCTACAGATTCAATGCAATCCCTCTCAAATTACCCATGACATTTTTCACAGAACTAGAACAAACAATCCAAAAATTTATATGGAACCATAAAAGACACAGAATCGCCAAATCAATTGTAAGGAACAAAAACCAAGCAGGAGACGTAACTCTCCCAGACTTCAGGCAATGTTACAAAGCCACAGTGATCAAGACAGTGTGGTACTAGTACCAAAACAGGCATACAGACCAATGGAACATAACAGAGAACCCAGAAATAAACCTAGATACCTATGGTCAATTAATCTTCAACAAAGGAGGCAAGAACATAAAATGCAAAAAAAGACAGTCTTTTTCTGCAAGTGGTGCTGGGAAAACTAGACAGCCGCATGTAAATCAACGAAACGGGAACACACCCGCAAACCATGCACAAAAATAAACTCAAGATGACTTAAAGACTTAAACATAAGACAAGGCACCATCAAACTCCTAGAAGAGAACATAGGCAAAACATTCTCTGACATCAGTCTTACAAATGTTTTCTCAGGTCAGTCTCCCAAGGCAACAGAAATAAAAGCAAAATTAAACCAATGGGACCTAATCAAACTGACAAGCTTTTGCACAGCAAAGGAAACCATAAAAAAATTTTAAAAAGACGATTATAGAATGGAAGAAAATAGTTTCAAATGATGCAACTGACAAGGGCTTAATCTCTAAAATATGCAAACAGCTTATACAACTCAATAGCAAAAAAGCCAATGACCCAACAGAAAAACAGGCAAAAGACCTGAACAGACATTTATCAAAAAATGATATTCAGATGGCCAACAAGCACATGAAAAAAATGCTCAACATTACTGATTATTAGAGAAATGCAAATCAAAACTACTCTGAGGTACCACCTCACACCAGTCAGAATGGCCATTATTAATAAGCCCACAAATAGCAAATGCTGAAGAGGGTGTGGAGAAAAGGGAACCTCCCCGCACTGTTGGTGGGAATGTAAGTTGGTACAACCACTATGGAAAACAGTATGGAGGTACCGTAGAAAACTATATATAGAACTAACATATGACCCAGCAATTCCACTCTTGGGCATATATCCAGACAAAACGTTCCTTGAAAAAGACACATGCACCTTTATGTTCATTGCAGCACTATTCACAGTAGCCAAGATGTGGAAACAAACTAAATGTCCATCGACGGATGATTGGGTTAAGAAGATATGGTATCTATCTATCTATCTATCTATCTATCTATCTATCTATCTATCTATCTGTCTATCTATCTATACACACACACAATGGAATACTACTTAGCCATAAAAAAGAATAAAATAATGCCATTTGCAGCAACATGGATTGAACTAGAGACTCTCATACTAAGTGAAGTAAGTCAGAAAGAGAAAAACAAATACCATATGATATCATATATATGGAATCTAATATACGGCACAAATAAGCCTTTCCACAGAAAAGAAACTCACAGACTTGGAGAACAGACTTGTGGTTGCCAAGAGGGAGGGGGAGGGAGTGGGATGAACTGGGAGTTTGAGGTTAATAGATGCAAATTATTGCATTTGGAGTGGATAAGCAATGAGATCCTGCTGTATAGCACAGGGAACTATACCTAGTCACTTGTCATGGAACATGATGGAGGATAATGTGAGAAAAAATATATATATGTATGACTGGGTCATTTTGCTGTATAGTAGAAATTGACAGAACATTGTAAATCAACTATAATGAAAAAATAAAAATCATATAAACTTTAAAAAAAGAAAAATAAAAGAATACCAGTGCCAAATAAAATGAGTTTAATAACTTCAGGGAGTTCCCATTGTGGCTCAGTGGGTTACGAACCTGACTGTACCCATGAGGATGCAGGTTCGATCCTTGGCCTTGCTCATTGGGTCACAGATCTGGCATTGCCATGAGCTGCAGTGTAGGTTGCACACGTGGCTCAGATCCCGCAGGCTATGGTGCAGACTGGCAGCTGTAGCTCTGATTCTCAACCCCTAGCCTGGGACGTTTTATATGCCACAGGTGTGGCCTTCAAGAGCGAAAAAGAAAAAAAAAGAATTTAGTAACTTCAATTTAATTAAGGAAACAAATCCACGTTAGAATAAAATGCTAATTTTGGTGATCTAGAATATGCAATCTAAGTGAATAGGCTGGCTTGCCTTGCAAACCCAGCTTTAAAAAAAGTGCCCACACCACATTGAGGGAAGAGAGGGGGAGAGAGAGAGAGAGAGAGAGAGAGAGAGAGAGAGAGAGAGAGAGAGAGAGAGAGAGAGACAGAACTATGAGGAGCGAAGATACTTGCTCAGGCCATTCCCCTCAGCGGGCAGAGGCTCCACAGAAGGAGGAACGAGACGGCAGGTATTCCCTCAGCAGCTGGTTTCGGTTCCTCCAACACTTAGCATCTTTTGGTTTGGCACCTTGAGTGGATTCTGATGTATGAAGATGGGTACCTTTTCATATATCCTGCCCGTAAATTTAAGGCAACCACTTTGTGACACACAAAGCCGCGTATATATCCCATTTCAGGAGGGCAGTCATCTTTAAGGGGTGATTTCACAGAACGTGGTTTTCTTCTTCACATACTGACTTTGGAACCTGACCCCACTTCGCGTCCAACAACGCTGTCGTCCACAGTCATCGCGGAGAAACGACCACAGACCCAAACCAGGAGAAAAACAATCCCCTGGGATCCCACCACTCACGGATAACCACCAAGCACTTTTGAGGGGTTTTTGCAAGGCAGGCGTGTACAAATGAATATGTATTTTATCCATATTTTCTAAAGGGAAAACTGGAAAGAAGGTGGTCTTTTGAAATCTAGAAGTTGTGATTTCAAAAAAAAAAAATACGTAGTATGACATGCGTTTTTCTTTAAAATCTTTTCTTTAAGAATACAATGGGCTTGATTCTTTGCTTTTCAAGCTCCCTTCCATACTCTGGGCCGGTTTTCCACACTGTTAATATTTGTATCAGAAAACTCCTTGGCATCCTCAGTTCTAAGCAGGTGAGAGTCAGAATCACTCCCAATGGAAAAGGTCCCAAGGGAAGGAGGATGCATTTTTTCCCTCTTCCCAGCTGGCCTCCAGTTAGTCCTGTGGGAAGCAGACCCGGGAAGACTGAATCACTTCCATAAATCACACCTACGCTTTGTCTCCCCTGCTCCGTGACGCTCAGCCATCATCACCATGGTACAGATGGTACCACGTACCATCGGGTTCAGATGGTACCCAACTCTTGTACCATCTAGAAACAGGCAGGCTCATCACCATGTCCTCTTGAGACCAGATGACACAGGGAGAAACCGAAGGAACACTTTAGCTGAGAGAGAGATTTAAAAAATGAACACCCTCCCCTTGTCCCATTCAAACCATTTCTAGCCTCAGCTTCTTTCCCCAGTTGAGAAGAAGGGCATAGTTTTGGCAGAGTGGAGTATATGGGTAGCACCCCCAGTCGCCTTGCCTCTCCTCCCGCACCTCATCCTCACCACCTGCCCACCCTGCTGCCCACTGGCCACCCGGGACACCTTCACCACAGCCACCTCAGCTAGTTCTCATTTGAAAAAAGGCACCCAGCAAGCGGATGTGTCCCTGCCTCAGGGTGAGAAAGTCCAAGCCACATGAATCTGGATTAATGGTGCTGGAGGAGTTGCCTGAGTGGCACTTTGATGGCTCTAGACTTTCCAATCTGAAAGCCCCAAGGGTGACACGTATCTCGTCCCTGCTGCTATGTTTCAGTACGCTTCCTGAAGGACCCCATAAGCTGGTGTTCTGTGAAGTCTGCAGGTGCAACTGAAAGCCCACAGAGACCAGTTGAAGGCACACGTGTAAACAGATCACAGACACGTTGAGAAACCAGCATTCCTGATTTGGAACAGAGCAGGAATATACTCTCACAGACGTAGACGAGCACCTCTTCGCTTGGCTTTCCAAGCACTTAGCTGGGCCCCCAGGTCCATACGGCTGGCATGGGAGCAGTCGAAGCCTGTGGCGGGGGTATTATGGAGCTCACTACCAGGCCTGTTTGTACACCAGTTTCAAGGTTGCAGGGACAGAGTTCCACAGTGGCTTGGAGGTTAAGGATTCGGCATTGTCACTGCAGTTGCTCAGGTTCGATCCCTGGCCCAGGAACTTCCACATGCCATGCATGTGGCCAAAAAAATAATAAATAAATAAATAAATGGGGTGTGTGTGTGTGTGTGTGTGTGTATACACGCACATATATATAATCTTTTATAAAATCTTTTATAATAAAATTTAGAATATTTATAACTATATAATTACAATAATTGTATATTATAATTTTATACATAATATATTAAAATTTTATAATAATATATAATATTTATAATTATATATTATAATATATTATATATAATCTTTTACATATATATATAAAAGATTGCAAGGATAGAATGCCAAGGTCATGCCTGCCTAGTGGGAGTTCCAGAAAATACCGTGCCAAAGGATGGACATGGGACATCATCTCTGGGTGGCCCATTTCATCATGCATCATCTATGTGAAGACTTCAGAATGACAGCAACCTTGGATCCTAAGCCCATTCCTGGAACCTGGACTAGTGCGGGCTGCAGCACCAAACTCAGCACCAAGACCACGAGAGGAGAATGGTCTGAGGGACCTTAAGGAGGCTGTGGAGAAACTGAGTAAGTGGAGCCTATGATCCGAGGGGGACCTGGACAATGCTTGGTACTTACCTGAACTCCACGAAAACCTCCAGTATTAGTGATTTTTCTGCTGGGTTGGCCAGCCATGGCACTAGCATCTGATTCCTTGGACTGTCAGCCAAGAAAAGAAGGGTTACTGTGAAGACTGTCACCCCGTGCCAACTGTGACCCCTTTTTGGGAACAGAAGCCCTCATCCACGTGTCTTCCCAACACAACTGGCAGTGAGCCCATCCAGTTCAAGGACTAAAACTTGCAGCCATCAAAGCCCTCCTAATTCTACACCCCACTTCTGCACTGGCTCACCCCTCTCTCAATTGTCCTAATAGCTGTAACTCAAAGGACAGGGTATCAAGGTCTTTTTTTATTCCTAAAAAGAGAGAGAGAGAACTTGAAGAGCAATAGGGTTCAGTGTTGAGTGCTAACTAGGAAAAAAAAAATGTGTTCAGTACACTATGTATTTTCTAAGGGCCTGGGTCCATTTCACTTCACTTTCTTCAGTGTTTGATGGTTGCAAATCTAGTCCAAGATTGACTGCAGATTTGTAAAATCAGTGGTTTTGATTAAGCATTTGGACTTTGATCTTTGAATGGAATTAACCTTAGAAAGAAAACAGTGCTGCTTAGATGAAAGAAATCACCAGCCTCTTGCTCCCTTGAGTGTAGAGTTACTTCTACGCCATGGCCAAGTGACTACTAAGGAATTTGATAATTACCTTTCCAGTTAGAATAGCACATATTCACTGCTCAGATTCAAGAATTTATTTAAAAATGCAACTATAAATAGCGCAGGTACTTCCAGTTTCTAACATCAGTCTTGCAAATTTCCTGTACTTATGAATAGCCTGTTGTTCAAGCCACCCAACCACAGACAGCAAATGGACTCGCGTGAGCTAGCACCCTTCACCACCTTTGTATTTATTTAACCACCTTGTTCTCAGAATAATTTAAGATGACTTTTAAAAATTATATGCAATATAATGAAAGAAAAAACATAGGTATGCAAGAAAAACATAGGTGTATGTTGAAGAAAAAAGAAAGAAAAGAGGAAGACGCTAAGGATGAAATTTCAGTTCTGGTGGGTTATGAGGGTCTGTACACTGGCTGCACACCGCTTCAAATTTGAATAAAACAGAAAAAAAGGGGGGAGACGTGATCAGTTATACGATCTATAGTGTCCATAAAATAAAAGCCAGGTGTTTAGGAGAAAAACAACTATTCCTGGAATGAAGAACTCCAAGAAATTTCTTCCATTGATCCTCACAAAGAAAACAACATTCTTACCATAAACACAACAAGGAGTTCCAGAAGTCTGTCTCAAATCATGTCAATGTGGAGTTCCCACTCCGGTGCAATGGGATGGGCTGTGTCTCTGGAGCACTGGAATTCAACTTCTATCCCTGGCCTGGCACAATGGGTTAAGGATCCAGCATTGCTGCTGCTGCAGCTTAGATCTGACCCCTGGGTCAGGAGCTCTATATGCCACGGGGCAGGCAAAAAAGAAAAAAAAAAAACAAATATAAAAATAAAAATCGGCTTTACTGAGATAAATTAGCATATCATAAAATTCACCCTTTAAAAAAAAAATCTCTTTTTTTTTTTTTTTTTTTGCTTTTTAGGGTGTCACCGTCGGCATGTGGAAATTCCCAGGCTAGGGGTCGAATTAGACCTACAGCTGCTAGCCTACACCACAGCCATAGCAACATGGGATTCAAGCTGCATCTGTGACCTACAGCAAAGCTCATGACGCCGGATCGTTGACTCATTGAGCAAGGACAAGGATCGAACCCACATCCTCATGGATACTAGTCGGGTTCATTTCCACTGTGCCATAATGGGAGAAAAAAAATCTCAGTGTAGGTTGATGACTTAAGAAATCTGCGTTTCCTAAAAACATTCCACTGGAGACAAAAAGCACGTGGTTCTGATCTATATCTGGTGTGATTCAAGGAGAGGTTTTCAGAACTTAAAGAATACACAGACTGTATTACCTTCAGACCATCGTCATCAAATTTTATTTCTCTAAACCAAGCATTTGTAAGCATCATAAGCACAATGAGTTTTTGGATACTTTCTCCCTAACCAGCACCTGTGATGCTAGTTAAACATCACTCTATTTGCTTTAACTTGAGCCAAGCCAGTGGTAGGATCAATGTCCCTGGTGGGCAGTGCCAGGAAGTGACCATACCCCATCCCCACCCTCCCCTTTCTTCTCGTGCACGGAAGACTTACAATGTTAAGTTCTCTCCTTTCCTCCCTTTACCATTCAAGTTCTAGTTGGACCCATCTCAGGATAGCTTTCCAATTCTGTACTGCCTCTAGACAAGTAGAGCTTCCTGCCCCATTTGAAATTTTCTCAATCCCCTTCTTAGTCCCAGGCTCCATATCTCCCCCTACGGGGTGCTCTCCAGCCCTTCTGCCCACCCTGTCCTCTTCCCACTCCCCGAACATATGAGGTCGACCAGATAGCCCAGGGGTTTCCAAGACCCATGTCTATGGAATTGTCCAGGAGTTCTGGCTGGGTCCAGGTTTCAGGAGGACATCAGCGAAAGCAGATTACTCCTGCTGTCTAGCAGCTTATGTATTTCATGGGGCTGCATGCGATTGGGCTTCTGTAATGGTGTTGACATGCTGGTTTGGGGTGACTCCCCCACATCAGACCCAGGGAGAGTTCACAGTTCTGGGCTTTCAGGGATCACTGCTCAATTAGGTTTGAGTCATGTGGGTGGGCTGTGCATCAGCTCTCTCCTGCTCCCCCCACCCCCCAAAAAATACCAGTGTCAGAGAACACCCATGCAGCAGGGTGACCCTGCTCACGTACACAGACAGTTTCTTTGTCCACTTTCTTTCCGCTCCTGCCTAGTGATCCCAGGAGGAACAATGCTTCCCTCTTTCTCTCCTCCTTCACTTAATTCCATTTGTCAGCAAAAGCCCAAGCCCTAATCACCCATCTGATCAACTTAAACCCCAGGGCTAATAAATGTCATACAGAACAAGAACACCGTACGTGTAAAAGTCAAATTGTCCATACTCAAAACCCAAGACCATCAATACCTAGAACCCTTAGAATAGCTAAAGGTCCCATCCAAAACTCACAAAGTCTTCATCGACCTGCACTGCCAATAAAACTGCTCATGCTTACCGCCAACATCCATGATAATTAAAAATGAATTCTTATTTGGTTTTATAGTTCTATTTGAGCACGAATGGTGAAAAGGTAGTGTTTCATACTTGCATTAATTCCAAATGGGCAGTATTTCAACTATATATGAAATTAAACAAGTTTCCAGGATTAACTAAACCGCATAGCCATATATAACATTGTTTTTATGGGAAAATGTATTCCCAGTTCCCATAACCACTTTCTAATTGAACTTCTGGTGTAGAAAGTTGGGTACTTCCTATTCCAATATCACCCACACACACAAAAAGCGAGAATTAGGAATACTGACCACCACAGCAATGAATCATATTGAGTGTCTTAAGGAGGACAGATTTTTCCAGAGATGGTCACTTCTGGAAGCAATGAATTCTTCCAGAAATTCATTTGCGATACTGGTGCAACAAAAACAATTACCACAAAAATCCCTTGATAGTGTGTCCACGTGTCCACGCAACACACCCATGCAAGTGTACACACATCCCGCACAAAGCTCTCTGAAGTGTGAGGTTGGATCAGACATTAAAGCCTTACAGCAGGCTCAGGTCTGTTCTGTTAAGACTTGTCAGACTTGATATATTAAAGATATCACATGGGGTTCCACTTTCTCTCCAGGAAAGGGATACAGACACTGGGGAGAGTTGTACTCTGTTCTGCACAGACTACTGGGAACATTTAAGCCTCTTACCCAAAAAAATATTGCTCACGCTTTTGCATGTGAAAACGTAGAGATGTGTCTGTATAAAAGTAAATTACGAAGTTCCCGTCGTGGCACAGCGGGAACAAATCCAACTAGGAACCATGAGGTTGCAGGTTCGATCCCTGGCCTTGCTCAGTGGGTTAAGGATCCGGCGTTGCCGTGAGCTTAGGTTGCAGACGTGGATCGGATCCCACGTTCCCGTGGCTGTGGTGTAGGCCGGTGGCTACAACTCCGATGAGATCCCTAGGCTAGGAACCTCCACATGCTGCGGGTGTGGCCCTAAAATGACAAAAAGACAAAAAAATAAAAAAGAAATTAAATTACCACTCATGGGTTGGGGTGCAAGAGCAATGAATTAAGGGACAGATTAGCTCGTCTGCTGACAATGCAACCCTGGGTAAGTCATCTCATGTCTCTGATCCTCCATCTGCTACACTGTGAAAGGGCAGCGTGCCCAGAGTCACATCAGAGAATGTCCAGGAGTTTGCCCTTGACCAGCCCTGAGTCCCTCCAGGCTGTCATAACGTCCGCCATTATGGTGGCTGGAGTGACGAGGCTGCGATCCTTGGACCAGTTTCCTAGGCAAGAACTGACTCTCGCCGTCACTTAGGTAAATGCCTGCGCACTCTTGCCTCCCTCTTCTTTCTCCAGACATTTGGTGGCCTCCTGTGTACACAAACTTACAGAGCTTCGTGCTGCCAAGTATAAACAGAGCGATGTTCATAGCCTGAAACTATGAGGGAACAGCTGATGGTATCATAACAAAAGGCAGAAAACTAGGCAAGCTCGTCCAAACCACACGGCTAATGCAGAGCGTGATGCTTCCCCTGCTGCAGGAAGAGCTGGGGGTGGGGGTACCGAGGCTGACGATTCTCCCTTTTCTCACCTGCCAGTTCTGTACCCAGAGGCCCAGACAGTAAGCCTGGAGTGAGGGTAAGGATGGATTCTTCCTCGGGCTTCCACCCTCCTGGAGCCACTGGCTCTGGTTGGCCCCTGAGAATGTTAGCCAGCTGCAGGCTTGGCCACACAACAGTCAGAAAAAGGCCCTCCTAAGTCCTGGTTTTCCTGGCACATAAATGCAGCTTCTAGGATTAAAGGGGGAGAGAGCAAAGCTGCGTGAGGTGCTATGTAGGACCGGTGACGGGGAGGGGGGGTCCTCTGGGGGGGCTGAGTGACATTTTTATAATTCCAGCAGGTTACGGATGTGTTTCTGCCACACACATCTAAGAGGCTAAACCAGGACCTACTAAGAACCCAGAAAGAGGCCTGCACTGTGGGTTCAATGAATTACTCTGCCACTGGATTGCAAGCTCCATGACGGGGCGGGGATAGGGGGCAGGGAGAGTCTGTCTTGCCCACTCTTGTGGGTGTGGCTTCGCATCCAGGAAGTCGTCCATAAATATTGCTAAATGCCTGTGGATTAACCAAAAACCGGGTAGCCTTGGAGTGAGAGGAAGTGTATTTTAAACAAATAGTGAGTGGAGGGTCATTCACTAGGATGAGACTCTAGTCAAAATAAGGAAGCGCAAGCAAGGGTTACTTGGCATGGCAGGTCAATGTTGAAGCCATCTCAGAACCACAGCATGCCCCCCATAAACCCTGTGAGCCACCCTAGGCTGCTGTTTGCCCCCAAAGCTTTACATGCATCAGATATAGGGGGCTGGGCCATGAGCTCTTGCAGTGTGACATGGGGAACCTTGCGGCTGGTCTCAAAAGGCCCAGCCTTAGAAAGGAGTTTGTCACTAGCTGAGAGCTTGGTGGTGGCCTCCAGCCTTCCACGGGGCAGCTCTGACCAGGCCAAAGCCCTCGTTCCCTCTGCACCTGAGGCGGCAGACGGCAGCAGCAAGAGAGCAGGCCAGGAAAGCATCACCTTTGTCCCACTCCAAGCCCGCTCCCCACCCTCACCGACCTGAGATCTTCCTCCCCAGGGGCAACAGGCAGCAAGGTCCCTCCAGCGCTTCTAGTTGCTAATTTTTGAAAAGAAGTTTCTGGGAGCTGTGATTGTCCTGTACCCCCAAAGACTTTCACACCAAGAAAGGTGTGAAGATGCTGGGATCAGATGGTGCCATTAACAGCAGCCAGGGTGGAACACCCCCACGCCCAGGGCCCGGCCTTGTGAATTTCACAGCCCCTTAAGTCTGATTGGTCTATCCTTAAGCTTTCTTTTTCTTTCTTTTTTTCTTTTTTTTTTTTTTTTTTTGCTTTTTGGGCCACACCTGAGGTATATGGAAGTTCCCCGGCCAGGAGCTGAATCAGAGCTGCAGCTGCCGGCTTACACTACAGCCACAGCATTGCTGGTTCAAAGCCGCCTCTGCAACCTTCCCCACAGCTTGCGGCAACACTGGATCCGTATGGAGTATTTTCATGGATATTAGTGGGGGTTCTTAACTCACTGAGCCTCAACAGGAACTCTTATCCTTTAGGGTTCCTTACACGCAGGTCCTGCCAGGAGAATGCAGGCCTGGGCCTGGGGACATGTCTACTTCTCTGTCTGCTGAAATTGGTTCCAGAGCCTAGTATGGGCAAGCCCATAGGCTTTTGAGGATGCAATGAGATAATGCATGGGCAGCACTAAGGACAGTGCCAGGGAAACAGGCATGCATTCAACAAATATTTATTAGCAGCTACTGTGCGCTAAGAAGTGTTCTGGGCACTAAGGATACAACTCTGAACAAAATGAGCTTCCTGTTCTTCTGGAGCTTCCATTCCACTGAGGGAGGCAGATAATACCTAAACACATGATGGGCCATGATGTAAATAAAGTAGGATGGAGGGGTGGGAGGAGTCTATCCTGAATGGAGGGTCAGGAAGAGTTCCCTGAAGGAGGGCACAGAGCAAGAGCCATCAGCAGTCCCAGAGGTGAGGGGCCTGAGGCATGAGTAGGATCTTCACCAAGATGCATAGCTATGACTTCACTCAGAGTGGGGTGCTGGGGGTGACAGGGAGCAGAGCAGGAGGAGGGCTATCACCCACCCCTCTACCTTCCAGAGAGTTTGGAATAGTTCAAATGAACTTTACAGAAGCCCAACCCTCGCCTGCTGCAAAGGAGTCATCATTGTTGGGAGTTTCTGCTATGGTGTAGTGGGTTAAAATCTGACATTTTGGCAGCTGGGGCATAGGTTGCAGCTGCGGCTTGGACTCAGTCCCTGGCCTGGGAACTTCTATATGCTGCAGGTGCAGCCAAATAAAGAAAAAAGAAAAAGAAAATACGGAGAAAGGAGTCATTGGAGTTCCCATCGTGGTGCAGCGGAAAAGAATCCAACTAGGAACCATGAGGTGTCAGGTTCAATCCCTGGCCTCACTCAGTGGATTAAGGATCTGGCGTTGCAGTGAGCTGTGGGGTAGGTCACAGACGTGGCTTGGATCTGGCATTGCCGTGGCTGTGGCGTAGGCCAGCAGCTGTAGCTTGGATTAGACCCATAGCCTGGGAACCTCCATATGCCGTGGGTGCGGCCCTAAAAAGACAAAAAAAAAAAAAGGAGTAGTTATCCTGAGGTGCTGCCTATTAAAGATTATCTTCAAGGCTTCAAAACCACATCACGGTTTCCTATGTGTTGGGGTCGGGCCCAGGGGCTCCTGCCCCAACAGCCAGTGTCATCAGGTGCTGCCTCAGTTTCCATAGGATGATTAGTCTTTGGAAGTTTAAAAACGAAACCGTTCCGATCAAGTTCTCAATCTGGCACTTACTGACATGTGTCTTTGAGTGGGAAGGTTACTTAACATCTGTGAGCCTCAGTTTCCTCTTCTGCGGTGGGGAGATGGCACCTACCTTGGGAGTGGCCAGGAGGATAATAAAATGTGATATTCCATGAAAACACTCAGCACAGAGCCTGGCACATGTAATTGCCCCCAAAATGCTTGTTACAGGAGTTCCCCAGTGGTTCAGTTGTTAACTATCCAGCATTGTCACTGCTGCGTTACAGGTTCGATCCCTGGCCCAGTACGCCATGGGCGTGGCCCAAAGAAAACCAGACATGCTTGTTACAGACCCCAGGCAGCATCCTCTGTCTCGCCGTGTACTGGATTTGACCTCTCCACCTCTCTGGTGCCGAAGTGGCTGTGCCCCTACCCAAGGAGCTGAGAACCGCAGACCACAAATAGTACACCCTTGCACTACAGGGACAGGAAAACATACTGGAGAACCTGAGGGAGACCCTTGTCCTTCCAGAAAAGCACTGGCCCTCAGGAACATCTGCTGCTTTGCCGCCTGGCTTCTATAGGTGATTCTCTCAGCAACAGTTCCCCGATTTCCCCTGGAGAACCTGCTCCCTCACTCTCAGGGCCAGCACCTCAAACGGAGGCCTCTCCCGGCTCCAGGGTGGAGCACGTGATCTAGGTTCTCAACCAATCAGCACACTCCATTCTCTTCACCAGGGCGATTGTTCCAAGTTCACGTGGGGCCCCATATAAACCGATGAGCAACAGGCCCGGACTTTTTGATGGTGGGGGCAGAGGGGCTGTGCTCTCTTTCCTGCTGAATTGGATTTTAGAAGATGTGAATTAAAGCCCCTACAGATCTCTTTCTCTTTAAAATCAGTATACCTCTACTACTATGTGAATTTTAAATATAATTTAAATATAAATGTAGTATTTATACACCAATCCCATCAGCCACTGGTTGAGGACTGCTCTTAGATATTAATTCTCTGGCACTCTGGCCTGCCTTCTCTGTGTGCAAGTGATCTCTGGTGGGCAGAGAAAGCCCTCAGGTAAAGAGATGCAGATGTTACAGTTGGAAATGGAGCCAGCATCCAGTGAAATGGGAATGAGCCAAGGGAATAAGGATGAGAAACCTATAGCATCTGCTACAGTGACCATCCCTCCACGTGGCTGTGATGGAGCTGAACTTGCCCTCTTGGGGCACGTCCCAGATTTGGCAGGTCAAGAGATCCCACATTCCCTTGGTCAAGATATAGTCCTGATGAGGATAGGAAGTGGCTGCTCGTGACCCTGGTTGAGATAGTTGATAAGCCTCAGTCTTGAGAATCCTGAGAATTCTGCTAGAGGTATATGGGCAAAAGATTTCGTTCTCCTTCTCCTTCTCCTTCTCCTTCTCCTTCTCCTTCTCCTTCTCCTTCTTCTTCTTCACAGCCACAGCAACTCAGGATCCAAGCTGCGTCTGTGACCTACACCACAGCTCACAGCAACACCAGATCCCCGACCCACTGAGCAAGGCCAGGGATCGAACCCGCATCCTCATGGATACTAGTCGGATTCATTTCCACGGCACCACAATGGGAACTCCTGGGGAAGATATTTCTAAACTGAGAGGATGTGATCCTGGGGTTGCCAAGGACTGCCACTAGGAGAAAACTTGCTGGAAAATGAAACCAACACAGACAAACCCAGAGCTGAGAGATTCTGATAAGATCATCTGAACACCCGGATCTAGCCATGTCTCAAACTCATGCCCTTGGACTTTTCAATTAGATGAAACAATAAATTCCCTTTTAGGGAGTTCCCATTGTGGCTCAGTGGTAACGAGCCCCTCCAGTAACTATGAGGACGTGGGTTTGATCCCTGGCCTTGCTCAGTGAATTAAGGATCTGGCATTGCTGTGAGCTGTGGTGTAGGTCACAGATGCAGCTCGGATCCAGTTTTGCTGTGGCTGTGGTGTAGGCAGGCAGCTGCAGCTCCGACTGTAACTCCCTAGCCCAGGAACTTCCATATGCTGCAGGTGTGGCCCTGAAAAGCAAAAATAAATAAATAAATAAATTTCTCTTTTTATCTTAGATTAACCTGAGTTGTTTCTATCACTTAAAACTAAAATAGTCCTGACTGGAGGTCCCGTTCTGGCTCGGCGGTGACGAAGCTGACTAGTACCCATGAGGATGAGAGTTCAATCCCTGGCCTTGCTCAGTGAGTTAAAGATCCAGCATTGTCATGAGCTGTGGTATAGGTAGAAGACACAGTTTGGATCCTGCGTTACTGTGGCTGTGGTGTAGTCTGGCTGCTACAGCTCTGATTCAACCCCTAGCCTGGGAACTTCCATATGCTGCAGGTGTGGCCCTAAAAAAAAAAAAGATAGTCCTGACTAATACATGGAGCAATCAAGAGTTTTCAAAACATGGTCCCAATTCGAGTGTCTATTGTCATCTTCTACAGTTCTACCCACACCCTGCATGCTTCCAGACTGGTAGCTAACTGTACTCTCAACGGATCTCATTTTTATACATGCATAGCACACCCACTGGCAGCATCACTCACCTCCTTCCCGTCCTCCAAGACTGCCTACCCACCCATAGTTCAAGGTCCAACTCCAGTCCTGCCTCCTCTAAAAAGCCATACTCCTCACCCCAGACCTCAGCTCCGTACCATTCACATGGTGCTTTTCATAACCCGATTATTTCTGTAATGTTGGGGAGAGTATGTTTTTCAAGACTACAAGCCGTGCGTGTAACTGTGTCTTTCACAATGCCCAGAGTGGATTAGAATTGCAGTATGCAAAACAAAACCCAGGTTGACTCAGCTCTCTTTTTGAAAGTGTCTTAAGACTAAATAAATGGTGGTGACAGTTTGCGTTGGCCATGGGAAGAGCCTTGCTTTTCTGTTTTGTCTAAGACCAACCCAGCAGAATGCTGCTGAGGGAGGCCCCCGAGGGAGTCTATCGTGTCACCCACACAGGGAGGCACAACCTTCTCCTGAGCATCCCGGACTGCGGCTCACAGACCCCTGGGAGCAGATATGTGCCATTTCTGGCTTCTCGACAGGCCTGGCATCATCTCTGCACATTGTAAGGATATTCACATTGCTCATGCGTGTGTGTAGACATTTCTCACCTTCCTGGGGGCAGACATGTGGCCTAGATTTGCCACTTAGAGGAACAGCAAGAGGCTTTGATCTGAAAGTCAGCTGAGGAAACAGGAGGGGTGCAGGCACATATCGGTGGGCCCACGTGGTGGCAGGTTTCTGGGAATGGAGGTGCCAGTGACTGTGCCTGCCTTCAGCAGAGGCAAGCATGGGTCTGCGGCGGGCAGTGGCAGCCACTCTCTACCAACTCGGTCCTGTTGCCAGAAATTCAACTCCGAACCTGCTCCACCAGCCCTTCAAAGGATCCTGCGAGCTCCCCAGTGTGCCCTGCTCGAACTAGCTAGAGTGAATGAACTCTGTGGTCTGCAACTGTGTGCTCTAACCAGGGCAACCCGGCTGGCAGCTGCCTGGCCCAGTGGCTTTCCACAAGTCTCAGGCACTAACTGAAGTTATGTGACCCCTCCTGGCTGATGATGGCCAACTTCAACCCTTCTAGAGGTCCAACGCCCTGGAGCTTTTGGATTGATCTACTCTTTCACTCTTGGAGAGAAGAGACTGGGTTGGGAACAGGTCAGATGGCGCTGGAAAATGTGCTCAGGTTCCTGGCATTCTGGAAGATTTTCCCAGTCTGATTGGGGATTCTCCCATTTATCCCAAAGGTGAATTTCATTGAATTGGAACCGTTCCCTAAATAAACGTAAGAGCACTCTGTGTCTCTTAAAGAATTTTATGGCACCAGAAATTCAAGATTTAAAAAAATACAAAAATTAAAGCCCAGCTCTCCCAGTGCGAGGCTGCCTCTGACTCCACAGACCAAGTTCCCCTAGTTCAGGTTCCTCTTGTTGGCTTCTGACTCAGCTAATTTTCCCCTTCTTTGGGCTTCTTCGCGACCTTTCTCAGCTCCCCCACCCCTGCTTCTGCACAGCTGCCTAAATCATATTTTCCCCTGGAGTGCCTGGTAACTTCCCAATAAAATCTGACCATGTGTCTGCAAGGCCTAGGGGTCTGGAGCTGGGGTCAGGGTCGGGGTTTGACCTTCATAAATGCCTTTTCTCTTCTGTTTGATCTTGAATTCTAAGGATATCCTTCTCTTCCTCTGCCTCCCACTCTCTAACCCCACTGGGTCCGCACACTAACCCCAAAATTCCCCCATCAGCAAGTCTGGCTGTCTCTCCAAACTTTATGGCCTCCTTGAAGGGGGCTGCAGGGGACAAGGATACCAGGTTTGGGGAATGTCTTGATTCTTCTAGTGCGGAAATACGTGCATGCTGGCTTTATTCCCACGTAGCTACCACAGATGCCCCTTAGGAATTCTCCCGATCACCTGCTAGTGTTCATTCGTAACACTTATTCCCTAGAGAAATACTCTAGACTGAAACCCTGCAAGAGAGTAGGTTCAAGAGGGCTGGCCAGGGTCTGTCACAGATAAGCTTTTGTGGACAAGTCGTGGTCAACAGCTTAAGGGGAAACAAGGTCCCAGGAGGCCCCCAAGCGTTTGATCATGTGACAACCCCCCGCCTTGGCTCTGATACAAGGACGTTCTGTTCCTCTTGGAGTGACGGCTCTATTGGGGAAGTGACTGTGTCATATCTGGGACAGGAAAAAATCTATTTCAAGTCCCGAAGTAATCACTCACTCAGTTAATGCAGCCTTTTCAGGAACTGCCTGAACGGTGGAGAAAGCTCAGTCATGAGAGAATAACTAGAAGCCAACGTTGCCATGGCACTCGAAGACCACCCTGGAGGGAGAAGAGGGCCAGGGGGTTGCCGTGTCACTCCTCCACTGTGACACATTTCTGCACAGCCAAGAAATGATGACAGGTGGGGAGTAATACACATGGGCACCAAACTGAGATGCAGAGGCCTCGCCACATTCCAAGCAGGCTGCCACGAATGGGAGCACTCTCACCTCACAGCATCCTTGCATTTCAAAAGCACGTTGAGCTGTAGGATGGTACCTGAGGGCTGTGAAGCCTCCTCCTTGGCTGGCTAGGGTCCCCTGTGTGCGATGAGAGATTTAAGGAACTTTGTATATTTCCTCCAGGAATTCTGGAGTTGGACCCAAAATGTATTTCCTCATCACTCCAGTAGACTGAAAGAAATGAGTTGTTTGGAAAACCTATGGACCCCAACATACTGACCAGTCAATGGTTTGGCCACCACTCTTAAGGAAATGAGAGAAAAGGGGAAAATCCTTATTCCTGGAGAGACCATATGTGTTTTAAACGTCAAGCATTACCTGGGCCTGCCTGGCACACTGCAGGTTTTCAACACATACTTATTGGGTGAATGGGTTTATGTTTATGTGTAGAACTTTTATGTCATTCTACTTTCTCATTTTGCTCAAGAATAGAGACCGTGTGGCCGTTTTGAGTCGTGGGGTGTTAAGATTCTGAGTCTGGATTTTACTTCTCAATAATGAATTAGTCAATCATGTTAATTTTCTTTATTTGCTAAATAAAGAAAAAGGAGAGGCAATGAAAGACAGAAGAGTGATTTACTGTAAGTCTAAGTCTGTAAAGCTCTGTATTTTCCTTCACAAAACCCAGGCCTCACCCAAGGGATCTCTGCTTTATCATGCAAAATCAAAGAAAAATAACATTGCTTCCAGAAAGCCCAGGGCAACTACAGTTTTGACATCAGGTTGGAAATGGTAGATATTTAGCATATCTACTACTACTTTGTATTCTATGCCCATGAAGACATCACCAATCGAACATTGTGACCCTATGCCACAGATCTTCCGTGTCTTTCTCAACATTGTGTTCCAGGCAGCCACTACCAATCGACTGGAATTCACACAAGAACAGAAATTAACTTGTAATCCTTGCTCTAGCCCATGACAGTATATAATTTGGTCTTCCCTTGTGGCTCACTGCATGACAGTATATGATACTTTGATGCCCTAAAGCAGTCTGTAAATCCTCACAATACTCTTTATTTTTTTATTTTTTAAATGATTTTTATTTTTTCCATTATAGTTCTGTCAGTTTTCTACTGTACAGCAAAGTGACACAGTCACACATACATGTATACATTCTTTTTCTCACATTATCTGCCATTATTCTCCAACACAAGTGACTAGATATAGTTCCCAGTGCTATACAGTAGGATCTCATTGCTTATTCACTCCAAATGCAGTAGTTTGCATCTGTTAGCCCCAGATTCCCAGTCCACCTTACTCCCTCCCCTTTGGCAAACACAAGTCTGTCCTCCAAGTCCATGAGTTTCTTTTCTATGGAAAGGTTTATTGGTGCTGTATATTAGATTCCAGATATGGGTGATATCATATGGTATTTGTCTTTCTCTTTCTGACTTCACTTAGTATGAGAGTCTCTAGTTCCATCCATGTTGTTGCAAATGGCATTTTTTTCTTTTTTATGGCTGAGTAGTATTCCATTGTATATATATACCACATCTTCTTAATCCATTCATTTGTCAATGGACAGTTAGGTTGTTTCCATGTCTTGGCTATTGTGAATAGTGTTGCAATGAACATATGAGTGCATATATCTTTTTCAAGGAAAGTTTTGTTGGATATATACCCAAGAGTGGGGATTGCTGGGTCACATGGTAGTTCCATATTTAGCTTCTGAAGTATCTCCACACTGTTTTCCATAGTGGTTGTACCAATTTACATTCCCACCAACAGTGTAGGAATTCCCACCAATAGTAAGGAACTCATAACACTCTTTATAATAATAGTGAACACAAAAATTATAGCATTACGGATCTGAAAGGGATCTTAGAGGTCATCTAGTTTAATTCAGAATACAATATGGGCCTAGAGCATCTTGTATTGCAAAGGGAGACCCTGAAGTCCAGAGAAGTGAAACAACTTGCCCCAGGTCAGAGCATTAGTTAATGCCATGAATATTCCCTCAGATCTGTGTGGTGCTTTAGAGATGACAACGTACTTTTACCTGAAGCAGCTCATATGATCCTTCATTCGTTCATTCAATAAATATTTATTGACTTCCTACAGTATTCCATGTACTGTGCTGGAAATTAGGAAATCAACAGGCAATAAAGAAAAAGAAAGAGGAGTTCCCATCATAGCGCAGCGGTTGATGAATCTGATTATGAACCATGAGGTTGCGGGTTCGATCCCTGGCCTTACTCAGTGGGTTAAGGATCCGCCGTTGCCATGAGCTGTGGTGTAGTCGCAGACGTGGATCAGATCCAGCATTGCTGTGGTTGTGGTGTAGGCTGGCAGCTGTAGCTCCGATTAGAGAGCTAGCATGGGAACCTCCACATGCCCTAGGTGCGGCCCTAAAAAACAAAAAAGGAAAGAAAATAAAAAGAAAGAGACTCTTCCCTTCGAGTTAGTTAGGGAGCTTTAAAAGAACCCCTGACCTGAGCAGTTCATACACTGTTCTCCTCAGCATGGTAAGTACTAGGAGGATGACAAGAGAGGATATGACACAAGTAAAAAATGGGTAGCTCTGAAATTCACACAATCCTTCAAGTCACCAATTTTGGATGTGGTCACTCTGTGTGACACATAGGGACCAAATTTCCAGACTCACCAGTCATTGTTAACCAATTCTCCCCCCATTTCAGGGCGCACAAGGTATGAAGGAATATTCCTGGACCTACCTCTCTATTCAGGAAACAGCAGCGAAGTCTCTCAATGGTGTTTAAGTAATTTCAAAGGGCTTTTTTCTGCAGACCTCTTCTCACAGAAGTGGTGAGAAGAGCACGGATATGGGAACGCAGAGTCCTGGCTCCCATGCCCACTTATGTCTCTCACTAGCAAGTTCATCTTGGACCAGTCTCATCACCCTTCTAGGTCTCTGTTTTCCCCACCTGTCAGGGAAGCAGCTTGAGCCATTATATTGCTAAGCTTCCTTCCCCCAACACCTGATGACTCTGCCTGACCAACAAAGAGACAAGCCCAGCCATACTTGACCTTCTCCATTGACCAGACATCCCATTTAACAGCTGTCTTTGCAGCCTAGGCCCGCCCCACAAACAGCAGCTCCAGGGAAGGGAGTGTGGTCCAGCAAAGCCCAAAGTCCCAATTTCTACTCATAGATCCAACTGATCATAAGACCAGAAGCAACCAATCCAACCTCCACAGGTCATGGTTTCTTCCTCCTTCACATAACAATAATGATATAATCAAAGGTGAAGCCAGACATGGAAATGCTTTGAAAATATTAAGATGTGCCCACTAAGAGCGGGAAAAAAAAGAGCTCCCTTTGTGGCTCAGCAGTTAATGAACCCGACTACGATCCATGAGGATGCGGGTTCAATCCCTGGCCTCACTCAGTGGGTTAAGGATCTGGAGTTGCTGTGAGCTGTGGTGTAGGTCGCAGACATGGTTTAGATCCCAAGTGGCTGTGGTGTAGGCCAGCTGCTGCAGCTCCGATTCGACCCCTAGCCTCCTGGGAACCTCCATATGCTGCGGGGGCAGCCCTAAAAAGCAAAAAAAAGGGGGGGGGGGAGGGCACAGGAGCCAACCTGAAAGTTCTCAATGACAAAAGCTAGAGCAATTTAAGAAAGTATTGGGGACCAGCTATAATGGAAAAATAAAAAAAAAAGAAAGTATTGGGTTGTAACTCAAAGAATAAAATAAATATCCATTAGTCCATGCTGAGATAAATAAATAATTGAATAGATAAGTTCTGGAGTAGAGACAAATCTCCTTTACAGAGGAATTCCAAAGCATATGTGTAGCTTCTCCTGCCTCAAGGCAGTGGAGCTTCATTCCCCTCCCTTAGAATGGACTTAATGATTCACTCCCATTAAGTAGAGTCTATAAAAGGAAAAACAGTAACTTTACAGTGGAGAAAACTGGCAGAGCACCTTAACCATGTGATCTCACCACTGTTTCGTCATTTGGTGTGGTACCTGCTGGTAAGGTGTGAAAAGCCATGGCACTTACCTCTGTGGTATTCTTTCAGAGAAGCCATAACTCTGGTCTAATCATGGGAAAACCTCAGACAAACCCAAACTGAGGGCCATTCAGGCAAACACCTGAAAGCGTCAAGGTCGTGAAAAATAAAGAACAACTGAGAGACTTACAGCTCAGAAGAGACTTGATAACTACATGCAATATGGTATCCTTGAACAGAAAAAAAGGACGTTAGTAGGAAAACTGGGGAAATCCCAAGGCAATCTGTAGTTTAGTTAATGGCATTAGATCAATGTTAATTCCTTAGAAAAGCAACCCGAGAAAATGCCACCTGTAAGAAAGGATCGTTACACCTGCATTTAGAGGTACGACTAGAATTCTAGACCACTAACTACAGGGTACTGTGGCACCAGGGACCAGATATGCCACGGTTTGAAACAAATTCTAGAAGACCACAGTAGGTGGAGAATAGATGGGGTGAGAGCTGACAGCAGAGTGGGGGATGGAAGCCTATGTCTGGCCTTCCAGCCTTCCCTGATGTCTCAGCGACATGAACGGGCTCCTGCAGAAAATCACTTCTCTTCTACCACTTAGTTCTTACCTCTGGCCAAAGTCATTTTATAGAAGCTATTTCTTTGAAAGAGGCCTGGTTTGTGATCAGAATCTATTGTCAAGGAGAAAAAGTTCCTTCTCCCACTCAAATGCCAGGCAGGGGGTGGTGCCAAATGGTCACAGGGACCCTCATTTTCTAAAGCAACAGTGGTTGCTTTGTGTGAAGGGGGCAAGATGCCAGGGCAACTGCTGGGGAAACTGCCGGCCGCCCAGCATCGCAGGGCCCAGAGCATTTGGGGAATTTCAGATTGAGACGGGTGGAAGAAACAGAACTTTGCCAAGTGATCCGCACCATCTTCTGGGGGTCCTTGCCAAGGATATAGCAGAGAGACCCTCTTCATTCCTGTTTCACAGATGCAACGGCAACCCTGCTGCCATCAGAGCAGAGCCCTCCAGAGGGCACACTGTTTAAAATGCAGCACCCTATAGAGTGAGTTACCAGAGTAGCCAAGCTTCTCAGAGAGAGGGGTTAATTCCTTTAGATGTTGAACTGTGGTAATTCAGTTTTAATGGAGACCTTTTCAAAGCTTCTTACTCATTTCCCCACCTTATTAAAAAGAGCTGGCAGAACCTAAATTAAACTTTTCTGGGTGGTTGCAGGTCATTATGGTGAACAGCAGTTATGCCAAGTGCTTTGACACAGAAGTGCATTCAGCGTTTAGGACATGTGTGGAATGGGTGGTGATCTCAGCAACGGCCCTGAAATTCGCTTTCCTGAAAGAATCCCTGACATCAGCTTGTTTTTCCTTCAGAAAAGTGCATTGCATGTTCCCTCTTCTTCACAAAGGCAAAATAGAACACTGGCTCCAGAAGCTATGTGACCTTGGCCAAATGATGTCATCTCTTCGTGGCTCAGATTCTTTATCTGCAAAATCAGGAATAATGTTATGAAATTAGATAATGCACGTTCAGAACATGCACGAGATGCATTAGAACAGTGCTTAGCAGAATGGGGCCCAGCACATAATAAGAACTCAATGTGTTAATTACTATTTGCAGATAAAGACAAGTCC
The DNA here is from genome assembly GCA_004024745.2 of Catagonus wagneri. NCBI lineage: Eukaryota > Metazoa > Chordata > Mammalia > Artiodactyla > Tayassuidae > Catagonus > Catagonus wagneri. The sequence goes on along the minus strand of PVHT021183631.1, from coordinate 7,885,855 downwards.
CCAGGAGTTCCCGCTGTGGCCCAGCAGTCAACAAACCCCACTAGCATCCATGAGGACTCAGGTTCGATCCCTGGCCTCTCTCAGTGGGTTAATGATCGAGCGTTGCCGTGAGCTGTGGTGTAGGTCGCGGACAAGGCTGAGATCCTGAGTAGCTGTGGCTGTAGGCTGGCAGCTACAGATTCGATTGGACCCCAAGCCTTGGAACTTCCATATGTGCAGGTAAGGCCCTAAAAAGAAAAAAAAGTCCCCAGACCTGATTGATTCCATCAACCTCCATTTGCTGTGTGTTCACTAGTATAGCTATCTGAGAAGCCACACCGCTAGTGACCTCATCCCCTGGGCCTCATGTGGCCACCAGCCCATTGTGCAAATTCTTTCTAATCAACACAGCTCACCGTCAGCCTGCACCTTGTCTAGTGAAAAGGGGCAGAAAGCGATTTCCCTGGGTAAGGGTCCTGGTGAGGGACCAGGAGCCTTTGGAAACCCATCCCAGAAGGATGCTTTGCAAAAGTGTGCTCAGGGCGGCGCCAGCTGTTGGACTGGTGGTAAAGGAGCCGTGGTCTCTGTGCTCCCGGGGCACTGCCACCGGGTTAGGAAGACCTCACTGAGATGGGACTAGAAAGCTCCAGGACGCGAGGGCCCAGGACTTTATCAGGAACTGGAGGCGGTGGAGGTCCTGGACCCCTTGGGACAGCCAGGGTCCCGGTTGGCACGGCCCCCATGGCCCTTTTCCCCAAAGCCCTCGAGGAGGGCACACCCTGGCTTCGAAGTCGCCGATCTAGCTGTGACATCACCCGCAGCGTTTCCTGCTGGGAAGTAGTAAGACCGCGCCGGCCACAGCCGCGCCCGAGTTCCTTTACCGCGCCACTCGCTGCCCCCGCGCTGGGGGCTTCGGAGACTATCTCCGAGGATTTACCGAAACCCGAGGGTTCCCTTACATCCCCAGGTCACCCTCCTCACATTCTGCGCCGTTCCTGCCCGGCTTAGAAGGGGCGGGCGCGATCAAACCCGGGGAGGCCCCTCTCCACCCGCTGGGGGGCGCTGTGGCGCGCTTCCTTCCACACCTGCCTCGGCCCTCGAGCCCCGCGCCCACCCAAGACTGCGGAGATTGCCGTCTCGTAGCCACCCTCCCACCGCATGATCAGCCCCTTCGTTTCTGCGGCTTCCCTTCTCCCTGCTTCGGCGGGCGCCAACCTGCGGACAGCGCCTGCTCTGCTCCGCCAAGGCCCTGATGGCAGTGCCTCCGCCTGCGCACGTGGAGCCCTTCCCCTCTTCTGCCAAAGACTCAAAAGCCTCTTTCCTTGTAGATACCCAGATACCCGCCAGGAACTTCCCTCCACTGACAGTGTAACTCGGAGCTACTGCAGGGATGACAAGAGACGGCGCGGGTATAGGGGAACCTCTCTCCTGGGAGCCTGGAGGCGCACAGACACCCCTGGCGCCCTGTGGGTGTTCCACCACTCTTTAGTTTTGCCCTCCCCTTCCTCTTTTTCTTTCTCATTATCAGCCCTTCTCTCCTCCCACCAGCTTCTATCTCTGTTTTCTGCTGCATCCCTTCTCCCAATTTCTCGCCTTTGGATGGATGCTTCCTGCCAGCCAAGAAAACAAGTAGAGCTGCGGGGGTTCCCTGGACACCTTCATATCTTCTCCTGGCCCCACGGGTTGCTGATCTCTGAACTGGCCTCCCACTCACAACCCTGCACTTCCCTAAATTCACTCTGCTCCTTCCCCAGCCACCCTGGTTTGTCCAGTGTGGTCTGGTTGAAGGAATCAGAGCCACACCAACCTGAACATCCAGAATTGGTGCCTGAATACTTGCTGCACAGTCATAGGATCTTCTGGCTTTACCAAACACCTCCCCAGAGTTTTTTAAATGCCACCTTACGAAGTAGCATTCGTTGTGTTGGGTGCAATAATGACATTGCTGTTATATTTTTTAGGTCCTTATCAGAAATACATTCTTGTGAGTCTTTCGAGGTGAAATGACGTGATGGGAGCATGGCCTTGGGCTGATGTTTCCTGGGATTAGGTAATGGGTGCCTGAGGGTCCATTATAGGCTCCTGTCTTTCTACATCATAGAAAGTATAAAATAGTACCCTGGTAATCAAAAGAGAGAGAAATGAAGAGAATCCATATTTGACCAAAACACATTGTAATATTTATAAGGAAATGAACTAAAGAAGACATTTGCAATGCAACGTGTACTCTCTCTACTAGGACTCTACTGAGTGCTCCCCAATCTTCACCATAGTCTGCGTGGAAAACAATAGTAGTGCATGCAGGGTACATGTGGTAAACTGACAGATCTGCTGCTGGAAGGGAAGGAAGCTGCTGAGAGGAACCCTACTCAGCATGGGTGAGACCTTCAGCTTTCTAAAATATAACTATGATTTCAGGCAGTTCTCTCCCCAAAAAAGTTAATAGGCAAAGAGTATCTGTATATATAATTTTCGTAAGTCATTTTGACTTCATTTAGAATTACTTTCATTATGATGTCTTTTTCTTGTTCTCCTAGAATTCACTATCAATTTCTTCTCGTGGTCATGACTTTCCTTCTCAGATTATCTCTAGCATCTCTATATTCTCTGAATTCAGGTGAAGTATTTTGGTTTCTGTTTACGTAAATCTTTGAAAAAATATACTATTCCTGCCATGGTGCAGTGGGTTAAGAATCTGACTGCAGTGGCTTGGTTGACTGTGGAGGTGTGGCTTTGGACCCTGGCCCAGAACAGTGGGTTAAAGTAGCTGGCATTAGGAGTTCCCATTGTGCAGCGGAAACAAATCCGACTAGGAACCATGAGGTTGCAGGTTCGATTCCTGGCATCGCTCAGTGGGTTAACAGTCTGGCATTGCCGTGAGCTGTGGTATAGGTTGCAGACGCGGCTTGGATCTGGCGTTGCTGTGGCTCTGGCATAGGCGGGCAGCAACAGCTCTGATTAGACCCCTAGACTGGGAACCTCCATATGCCGCAGGTGCAGCCCTAAAAACACAAAAAAAAGGTCAAAAAAATTAAGTAGCCGGCATTACCACAGCTGCAGCGTAGGTTGCAGCTGCAGCTTGGATTCAGTCCCTGGCCCAGGAACTTCCATACGCTGTGGGTGCAGCCAACAAATAAATAAATGAACAAATCAGAGCTATTAGCTATTTTAAAAAGAGAGAGGGAAAATGGATAAATGAACAACGATTGGCAGAATGTTAATAATTACTAAAACGAGGTGATAAATACATGTGGGTTCACTGTATCACTTTCTCTACTTTTTTATATTTTGAAAACTTCCATTTCCAAAAAAAAAAAAGTTAAAAAATTTTAGGAGTTCCAGAGTTCCCATCGTGGCTCAGCGGAAACTACTGACTAGCATCCATGAGGATGCAGGTTGGATCCCTGGCCTTGCTCAGTGGGTTAAGATCCGGCATTGCCATGAGCTGTGGTGTAGGTCGAAGACGCAGCTCGGATCCAGCATTGCTGTGGCTGTGGCGTAGGCCAGCAGCTGTAGCTCCAATTCAACCCCTAGCCTGGGAACCTACATATGCTGCAGGTGTGGCCCTAAAAAGATTAAAAAAAAAAAATTTAGGAGTTCCCCAGTGGCCTAGAAGTTAAGGATCCTGAATAGTTCTTGAGAATTCACCCACCTTTCTCATCCTCACAGCCCCTTCCTTGTTCAGGAACCATCATCTCTCACCTGATCATCTGCAAACACTTCTTAACAGTTCCCCAAACTCTTTGCCCTCTCCTTCTCAGTCTCTATATGAAAGCCTGATCTTTTTGTTTTGGTTTGGTTTGGTTTGGTGTTTTTTGCTTTTTAGGTCCAAACCTGCAGTATATGGGGGTTCCCAGGCTAGGGGTCAAATCAGAGCTACAGCTGCCTAAGCCACAGCCACAACAACGCAGGATCTGAGCCACCTCTGTGACCTACACCACAGCTCACTGCAACGCCAGATCCTTAACCCAATGAGCAAGGCCAGGGATCAAATCCATAACCTCATGGTTCCTAGTCAGATTCATTATTTCTGTGCCACAGTGGGAACTCCGAAAGCCTGATCTTTTTAAGATGGTCTTTGTGGGAGTTCCCGTTGTGGCTCAGTGGTAACAAACCTGACTAGTATCCAAGAGGACATTGGTTCAATCCCTGGCCTCACTCAGTGAGTTAAAGGATCCAGTGTTGCCATGAGCTGCGGCTTAGGTCACAGACACGACTCAGAGCCTGTGTTGCTGTGTCTGTGGCGTAGTCCAGCAGCTGCAGCTCCCCTTCAACCCTAGTCTGGGAACTTCCAGAGGCCACACCTGCAGCTCTAAAGCAAAAAAAAAAAAAAAAAGTTCTTTCTGGAATGCCAATGTGATCCTAATAAAAGTCTTCCATGTCTCCCCCAAATCAAAATTTCTCAGCAGTAAAATGGATGACAAGACCCTTTGTGACTCAGCTTATCTTACCGTTTACAATTTCTCTCCCCAATCTTGCCCACCAACCCCCAGTATACACGCACAATAAGCTCCAGCCACCTGGAATGACTTGCTGTTTGCCAGTGTGCTATATGCACTCTCTGTATGGCACAGGCAGTGTCACTCACCAAATATCACATGTGCTTGCCTGCATTTCTTGCCTTGTAGCAATTAGACGGAGCCATGTGACTAGTTCTAGCAAATAGATTGTGAGCAGAAGCCGGTGTTTACTTCCAGGTTAAAGCTATGACTCTGCAATGCTTCTCCCTCTCTTTTCTTCCTCATCCTCACGTTGAAATGGTGGAGTCTGGAGATGGAGGCATCCTGGATCACTGAGTCACCACATGTAAGACAGTTACCCTGAATGCACATCAAACTTCTCCCGAGGGAGAAGGAAACATTTCTTGTGTTAAGCTACTTTGAGGTTGGGGAGGGGGAGGTTCTTTTACTGCAGCATAACCTAGCCTGTCTCCTCCCGTTCTTCTGTACGTCCTCTGCCTATAAGGATTTTCCCTCCTGCCCCTCTGCAGCCACCTCCACACTAGGCCACCTCCTATTTTTAGAGTTGCGCGTGTGTGGGGTTTTTTTGTGTTTTTTTGGTTTTTTAGGGCTGCAACCACAACATATGGAAGCTCCCAGGCTAGCGGATGAATCTGAGCTGTAGCCGCCCGCCTAAGCCACAGCCACAGCAGTGCCAGATCCTAGCTGCGTCTGCAACCTACACCATAGTACACGACAAAGCCAGATCCTTTAACCCACTGAGCAAGGCCAGGGATTGAACCCTCATCCTCATGGATACTAATCAGGTTTTTTACCGCTGAGCCACAATAGGGACTCGCCTTATTTTTCTGTCAGGCTTAGTTTAGCTGTCACTTGCTCCTGAACTCCCAAGTCTAGGTTTGGGATTCTTACTAAGAACTTCCTTAGCACCCTGTGAATCCCTCTTAGCAATTTGCACTGGATGTTATACTAGCCATTCATTTGCCTCCTAATCCCCGCTGGGTCTGCAGAGCTATACCCCATACCTATCTCATCCATGGTTCTGTCCCCAGCGCCTGACACAGGACCTAGCCCCTAGGTCAATAAATATTTGCTAAATGAGCGCATGAACAAATGACTTTACAACCCCTGAAATCAAACAAGCAAAAAAAAAAAAAAAAAAGATTTGGCTTCTACAAAGTAGCCCAATACCCATACTACAGTCTTGAGTTATGGAAATACACTCACAAGCTACTTTATATATGCAAATTAGCACACCCATCCCTCAGCTCTGCCCTGACACTGAAGGTCAACTATTTTTCTTTAATGAGTCTTTGGTTCTTCTTCTAGTGGGTAAACTATTAGAAATAATTGAGCAATTGGGAGGGTGGGAAGTTCCCCCTTTTTAACGACATATTCTTTTGGGGAAACAAAAGGCAAATGTTGAAAATCTACAGCCAGGTAGGTCCTTACTCTACCCCTGCCTCACTTTTTTCATGTTTGTTTAACTTTTCATCCGCGTTACCTACTGGGACCACAGAAGGACCGGCTTTCAGGCATTAAAACAGCAGCTACGTAAATAAGGGAAGCATCTTAAACTCTGGTGCCATTTAAGGCCACAGCTGTCCCACAAAGCCACAGGCACTGCTGTTGAGTCAGGTGGCTGGGAAAGACAGGGAGGGGGGCTGAGCAGCCCCCTCTCCTTAGCTGTCAGATGCCTGCGGTGGCACTCGGGCCCTTTAGCTTCTGCATTTGTCATTTTCAGCAAAGCCAAGAGCTCCAGTCACTGGGGACTTGGGCAGGCTGCTGCAATTTTTCCTGGAGGGTTTCAGCTCAATCTGGGTGAAGCCTTGAGAAATCATCGGGGAAAGAGCCATCAATCATACTCAATTCAAGGCAGCGAAGATTTATGGAGCATGTACATCTATGAGTTCCTGGAGGGAATACTAAAGAAATCTACGTCCCAGATGGCACCGTCAAGGGCCTGAGCTTCATGAAAAGAGCCAGAGTTGAGCAGGTGAGACAAAAAAAAAACAAGAGGACGATATAAGACAGTGTGTAATCAAGTGCTATGTTACACGGTTCAGGCTCTACAAGGATCAAAAAGCCAAAGAGTGATGAGACCAGGAGACCGCAAGGAGGACCTTGTTATAATGTTGGATGCCTGCTCCAGGCCAGATATTACACACCTTAGTGCTTAGGCTGCACACACCCCTTGAGACAAAATAATTTTCCCAAGGTGACAGAGCTGAAGGGTAGAACCAGAACTCTAACCCAGACCTAACCTCAAAACTGGTGTTCCAGGCCACCTCAAATATACAGCCTCATAAGGGGCACTAATTATTATGACTGAGGCCCTCAGCTAAAACTTGCCCATGTATTGTTTTTCGCCCCACATTACCTTGAGGAGGGAGGTACTAACACTTGGAAAAAGTGGGGCTCAGAAAACTTAATGAGCCACAGGGCAGGGGGGAAATGGCGAGACCCCCCTAGTTGCAATGCAATTCAATTTATTCAAAGTCAGGTATCCTGTGCTTTTTCATTTTCCCCTGCCATTGATTTTTATTTAAACCACAAAATTTTTTAAAGTGCCAGTGTACTATTTTAGGAGCTGGGCACATTGAGATATTGCCCGTTTCTGAAAGACAAATTGATAAATGTTTTTACTGCCGCAGTCCTTCTGAAGTCCTTCCTAGAGCGAACATGTCCTTGAGGTGGGGGTTTGGGGGAACACCCCCCACCAGTCTAGATCATAATCCCCATCAGTCCAACACTGGCTGAAATTACCCTGAAATGTCATAGGTGAGCCTTATAAAGCAAGCTTCATGCTATGTGCCTTTGATTTTTTTTTAAATGTTTTTCCAATTGCCATCAACACGTCAACCGTACCAAACACAGCTGTACGCCAGGCAGAGTACCAACCCTTTTCTCTCCACAGGCCAGGAAACTGAGGATCAGGAAACTTAAGTTACTTGCTCCAGATCATACAAGTCGGTTGCAGAGCCAGACTTCCTGTCTCTGAGACCAGAACATGTTTTTATATCTTTCTCAGTCAAAATTCTCACCTGAGCAGAGGGCAGGGCACGGCTTAAATCATTTTTTAAAGTGTTTAAAACCAGGAAATGTGCATTTTGTTCATACCAAAATGCAAAAACCTGGAGTTCCCTGGCAGCCTAATGCTAAGGATCCAGTGTTGTCACTGCTGTAGCTTGGGTCACTGCTGTGGCGTGAGTTCCCCTTGCCTCCCGCTCAGTGTTGCTGTGAGCTGTGGTGTATGTTGCACACTCAGCTCCGGATCCCGCGTTGCTGTGGCTGTGGTGTAGGCCGGCAGCTGCAGCTCCAATTTGACCCCTAGCCTGGGAATTTCCATATGCACGGGTGCAGCCCTAAAAGGCAAAAAATTAAAAAATCAGACCATCTGCGGACCAGGCAGAACCGCTACAGGCTAAGCGTGGCCTCTGGGATGGCCTGCAGTGAAGTATCCTCCTGCCCACACGTGTATGGGGCCTGGCAAGTGTTATGGAGTTTCAACTCCTCTGGAGAAGAGATGACACTTCCCATTGGGCTGGGGAGATAATCCCAGAGAAATAAGAAAAGATGTTCTTCAGCCTGGGAAGAACACCAGCTGGGGCCAAATTAAACTCCCGAGACTAGGAAGCTGGATGCGGTCCCTAGTTCTCTCAACAGCAGACCCTTTACTCCTTCGGGCTGTAAGTCACGGACAGACCTTTCTTCAGTGATGACCTTGTATCCACTTGCCCTGTTCTGGGTCCTGGGGATGGAGCCGGCAACAGACAGAACAGAAAGAACGCTGCGCGCGTGGACTTTACAGCTGCTGGGGAGGAGGCAGAAAATCCGAGTGCACAGTCCCTGGGGGAAGGAAAGTGAAACAGGGCAGGAAGACAGGCGTGCTGGCCCAGGCAGGGGCACTTCTGAGTCCGGGGCGTCTGGTGACCGTGAGGCTTTAGAGGAAGCGGGGAGTGACAGTGCGTGGTGGAGGGAGGGAAGCTGGGGGCTCGCAGGGGCTCCAAGTGGGGAGAGGGGAGGAGGGAAAGGAAGAGGTCAGCTGAGTGCTGGGTACCACCCAACGGGACCCATCGCAGAGCAGCCCCCTTCCTCAAACTTCAGGGAAAGCCACACCGCTAAGCGACAACCCTTCGTGAAGTTTTAATTTCTTCTGGGAAAATAAAGGAAGAGGCTGAGATTTGTGTTGGGGTTAATGCGTACAGGAGCCCAGAAGTGAGAGAGCAAGAGGGACCGTGAGAACTGAAAATGGCCCATCCCCCAGAGCCCAAGGTGCGGGGTGGGGTGCGGGAGAGAGAAGCCGGATGGCACCCAGGGACCCTGCCTGGACCGCTCAAGGCCGCGTACTGCACTCCCATACATAGGCCCGGCCTCTCTTCTGCGGTTCCCCAGCTGTGACCACCCAATACGTGACCCAGACCTTGCAGGCTCCCACAGCCAACTCAGGCCCGTGCCTCTGCTAGATGGACCTTGATCCCTGCTCTTGACCCCAAACAGGCCTCCCTGGGCCCCAGAGGACTCAGGCAGAGCTTCCTCTGAGGAAACCACTAACACCTGCCCCTCTGCTACCAATGAACTTCAGTGGGCATCGGGAGCCGCAGAGCAAGAATTTTCCCCCAGCTGCAGCAGGTCCTCCCCTTGGAGTTGAAGTTCACACCGCGGTGACACAGTCAGCTCCGGGCAGTGACTAACCTGGTTTGAGACGAGTCTTTCCATGATGGGCAGCGAAGCCTTGGAAAAAGCCCGCTCCCTCTGCGGGGGGGGTTCTTCCCCATCTGCAGTTGGCTCATCCTGAAGTCACAGATTTCTTGCCTTCCTCTTCCCCATTTTCTAAAGCCCCTCGCTGTCCTATCCTGCAGGGAAGGAAGAACAGCTCCCGCAAGGCCAGAACCCACTCTTAATCACTCCGATCTTCCTCCCCCGAGCTCTGAGCTCCGGCGCGTCTCCTGCCTTCCAGGGGCTGGGGCAGCAAGGCCTGTCACTGCCACCCATTCCCGTCTCCCTGGAGCCCTCAGCCTGGTGGGCTGGGGGATAGACAGGAGCAGCTACAGTGCCCCATGACCTCCGCCCTAATCAGGATCAGCCCAGAGACCTGGAGGCTGGGGCATATAAACCAGCCTGGGTGGGTTGGGAAAGACTGCCCGGAGCTGGTGGCAGGTGAGTCTAGAATCAGACACCCGAGTCTGGCCTGGCCGAGAGGCAGGGACAGGACAGTTCGGACAGACGCGGCAGCATGGGCAAAGACATGAGGAAAGGAGGCGTATCAGGGTCTGACGAGCAGGCTGGTGTGGTGAACTGCACTCCTGTTTCCATTTCTACACCCTGATGAACTCAGGCACGGCCGTGGGACTTACTTGGCCAATGAAATTTGAGCAGAAGTGACACTCATGTCATTTCCAGACAGAAAGGCATGGCTCCAGAGCCAGTGTCCTCTTTCCCAACCTCTGTCATAGAGGAAGCACGTGTTAAGCTAGAGTGGCCATCAGCCGGGATCCCGGAGTGACTGCAATGAGCAGAGCCCCCTGCTGGTCCGAATGGCCGTGCAATGCGAGCAAAGGAACTTGTAACTGCCGCACAAGCCAGCCTGCTCCTGATGACACTGCTGGCCTGGTGACGGTGGGCTCATACTGGAGGGTGTCAGGAGACAAGCCTGCATCCTGGTGCAGTCAGCTAGATCTCCTCTCACTCTCTTTCCAGATCTCTCACAGCAGCACAGCTCAGTGGGTCAGAATCCTAGGTTCGCCCTTTACTACTTCTGAGACCTTTAACAGTTTAGCAAAACCCTTTGAACCTAAGTTTATCCACCTGTAAATTGAGAATAATGGAAAAAACATTTCTGCTTCACGGGGCTGTTGTGCTTCCTGAGTAAATAAGTGCTGGGTATTCCCCTACCCCCAATTATGATGCTTGGACCACCAGTCACCAGGGTACTTATTTAAAGTACGGATCCCAGAGTTCTCTCTGTGGCTCAGCGGGTTAAGAACCCAGCATAGTGCTCATGAGGATATGGGTTCAACCCTTGGTCTCATTCAGTGGGTTGAGGATCCAGCATTGTTGCAAGCTGTGGCATAGCCTGGTAACTTCCATATGCTGCAGGTGAGGTCATTAAAAAAATAAATAAATGAAAAAAGGAAAAGAAAACACAGACCCCTCACCACCCAGCCCACATCTACTGAGTCTGAATCTCCGCAGGTCGGGCCCAGAGAGCTGCGCTTTTAGAAAGCACTCCAGGGAGTTCCCGTCATGGCTCAGTGGTTAATGAATCCAACTAGGAACCATGAGGTTGCGGGTTCAATCCCTGGCCTTGCTCAGTGGGTTAAGGATCTGGCATTGCCGTGAACTGTGGTGTAGATCGCAGCGCAGCTTGGAGCCCAAGTTGCTGTGGCTGTGGCATATGCCGGTGGCTACAGCTCCGATTAGACCCCTAGCCTGGGAACCTCCATATGCTACAAGTGCGGCCCTAGAAAAGGCAAAAAGATGAGGAAAAAAAAAGAAAGAAAGCAAGCACTCAAGGTAGTGTGGCTCATACTGGACTTGAAGAGCCACTGTCCTTAAGGCTCTGATAAACAGTCAAAGAGGAATGATCTTTACATGGAGAGTGGCTTGGTCTGAGGCCAAAAATCTTCGTCTTTCCACTGACCAGGTGGCCACAGTGCCTTGGACAAGAGCCAAAGGCTTCAAAGCTCTGTATTACTTAGAGATCAGGAAACCTCTCCTGGAGCTGGTACTATTTGTGCAATTCTGGCATCAGTCATCACGCCCTCCCTGCCCCCCAGGCAGCCCGGATGTGCTGTTTAGCTTCTGATGAGGTGTTCTTCTCTGAGGGAAAACCTTCAGCAAAGTGCCACTCTCCACGCTGCCCCAACAACCCCCCGCCCCCCTCCCCGGCCTGGCTTACTGGCACTTGCCTCTTGGGGCTGTGGTCCCTGTCCTTTTGCTTTTTTTTAGGGCCACACGTGCAGCATATGGAGTTTTCCAGGCTAGGGGTCAAATCAGAGCTATAACTGCAGGCCTACGCCACAGCCACAGCAACGCCAGATCTGAGCGGCATCTGCAACCTATACCACAGCTCAGGGCAAAGCTGGATCCTTAACCCACTGAGCAAGGCCAGGGATCGAACCTGCAGCCTCATGGTTACTAGTCGGATTCATTTCTGCTGAGTCACAGCGGGAACTCTAGGGCTGATTCTTAAGAGAACAGAGACTCTGCAAGATTGAGGCCAGAGAGGTGACTGCAAGACTAGACCCTGAGAAGGAGCCCTCTGAATATAGAGAGTCACCCAAAGGCCACAGAGGAGAAAGATGCTCTAAGCTACCTGTATTAAAGCCCCTCCAGGCCCAGTCAGCCCCTCCTGGCCAGTGGCTTCCCCGTAACCTATGCCACCACTGTTTGGCTCTTCAGAAGCACTGCTCCAAATCACACACACACATGGCCCCCCGCCTGCAGAATCAGGTCTTAGCTTCTGGCTCAGATCCCTCCAAGTTATATTGCACCTTGGCCTTCCAATTCCTCTTCCCACTACCTTCCCGACCTACTAAATTCTCTCTTCCCTCCTTGTGCCATAACTAACATGGGACAGCAGCTCAAGCCGATGCAGCAGGTGCCCCACCCAGACGCCCTTCCTAGGCTGGTGCACCATCCCCGGATACAAGGTACAAAATACTGCCCCCTCGCCTCCAGGAAGGCCAAATCTGCAGTGCCGTCCACACTCCAGCGCTCCCCGTGGACCAGACAGAGGTTATCCCTCAGCAGAAGCCCATCACGGCGTGGCCTCTTCCCAACTCCTATCCTGTTTTCCCTATTTGCTCACAGACTTTTTCCCTGCAGAGAACACCCTTGTAAATCATCGCCCCCCCTACCCAAGAATCCCTTTCTCGGACTTCTCCTGTGGTGCAGCAGCTTAAGGATCCGGCATTGTCACTGCAGCGGCTTGGGTCACTGCTGGAGGGCGGGTTCGATCCCTGGCCTGGGACATTTCACGTGCCACAGATGTGGCCAAAAAAACCAAAAGAATCCCTTTCTCGGGCTTTGCTCCCAGGAAGCCTCACCTACGTCTCCCCTGTCACCCGGGACATTACCTTGAGCCAATGGTAGCCTCCAACCATACTTCCGAGCAGGCTCTCCCAGGCGAGGGCGCCAGAACAGAGAGGCTTGCAGGCCAAGTGAAGATGCTTACACCGCATGATTTATTTAATCCTTTTTAACCACGGTGAGAAGCAAGGGCAGTGCTATGGGACAGGTAAACGCACTTAGGATAAGTGCAAGCAGGTAGAAGCATCACCTTCCTGAATCCTGGATGACACAGCACTCACCGATCTTGTTCTCGCTTTGCCACAGCAGCTGCCCTCCTAATGCAGAGCTCCAAGGTGGCACCGGGGGCCAAGGCACAGGCTGCCTCTGTGGGGAGGATTCAGAGGCAGGTACACCTGGTCACACTACAGCCCCACAGTGAATCTGCAAGCGGTTATGAACTGGATTCTATCCGTGTTTCTTGGACACAATGAGTGTCGTCACCAGGCAGCCACCTTGCGAGCAACATCACTTCAATCTGGAGAAGACATGATCCAAGCTCGTCGATATTTAAGGTTTATGTGACCCTTTCGTTCCTCTGTTGATAAGTGACATTCTCATTTCTTTCATCATTTTATCTACACTCAACGTGTCCACATTCTGTTTACTCCACCTGTGTCAAAGATCTCTCATAAGCTACTTCTCTGTGCATAACTTCCCTCGTTTTCTACAGCAGAGTTGAATATTCTTAAATTACACAGTAAACACAGGACAGTTCCCTTTCCCAAAATTATCATCTCCTGCCCACTAGTGCCCATAGCTCTTCGTGCCACCCCAATAGAAATCTACATTCTTCAGTGACAGAACTAGGATTCAACTCAGGATCTGAGCACTGGTCTGTCTAGTTCCAGATCTGACGCACACACCAATGTACTATGCAACTCATTATTTGGGAGCATGGTTTATCTCCCTAGAAAATGGTAGGGAGCCTGTCTTTCTTATCTCTGTATTTCATGCGCTCTCTCCTCCCCACCTTTCCTGCCCTCTCACCCCCTTTCCCCTTCTTTCTCACATGCACAGACACAGTGCTTGCCTATGGCAGGCCCTTGAATGATGCTTGTGGAGTTCAACCGAATCTATTAACATTTAAGAAAGAGAGCAGCCGGCTGGCTTTCCTGCATCACCATCACACGACTTAAAAAGCCAGAGGACAGGGAGTTCCCGTCGTGGCTCAGTGGTTAAAGAAAACGACTAGCATCCATGAGGACTTGGGTTCGATCCCTGGCCTCGCTCAGTGACTTAAAGATCCAAAGTTGCCATGAGCTGTGGTGTAGGTTGTAGATGCAGTTCAGATCCGACGTTGCTGTGGCTGTGGCGAAGGCCGGCGAATACAGCTCCAACTGGATCCCTAGCCTGGGAACCTCCATATGCTGCCAATACAGCCCTAAAAGACAAAAAGACAAAAAAAAAAAAAAGCCAGAGGACAAAGCAGGCTTCCCCCTCCAGCAAAGCTCTGAACAGGATTTAGAGCTAAATCCCGGTTTTCATTTGCCAGATTCAAACTGTGAACACCAGGGTCCTGATGTCTCTCCAGATTCGAGAAAGCAAAATCCTACCCCTTTGTGACTGACTCTAAAACAGGTGCCTCTGTCGCTTTCCAACCGGTCCAGCCATCACAGCACTAAAGCTGAGCTTTCACGTGTGAAAAGTGTTTGACAAATTTCCAGAACAGCTTTGAAGGACAAGGTAAGAACATAAACCTGGAGTTCCTATTGTGGCTCAGCGGTGACAAACCCGACTAGTACCCATGAGGATGCAGGTTCGATCCCTGGCCTCACTCCTTGGGTTGGAGGTCTGACCTGGCCATGAGCTGTGGTGTAGGCCGGCAGCTACAGCTCTGATTCAAGCCCTGGCCTGGGAACCTCCATATGCCAAGGGTGTGGCCCTAAAAAAGACCAAGAAAAAAAAAAAGAAACGTAAACCTGCACTACTCCTTTATTATTAAGAGGGAGTGATATGGTCCATTAGGCGATAAAAATCTCACTGTTGGCCAGTCAAGCTCATACAAAAGGCTTTCCTTTAGCTTCAAGTCATCAGTCCCAACACACGCAAAAGTCGCTGGAGATGGGGATTTGAGGAGGGCACTGTGCTCTGCTGAACAACTCCTCCAGCACCTGGAAAGGTACAAGGTCAAAATAACCTATAATGGAAAAGAATCTGAAAAAGATTACATATACATATATCACTTTGCTGTACACCCAAAACTAATACAACATTGTAAATCAACTGTCCTTCAAGTCAAAAAAATTTTTTTTGTCTTTTTGCTTTATCTAGGGCCACACCCATGGCATATCGAGGTTCCCAGGCTAGGACTCTAACAGGAGCTGTAGCTGCCGGCCTTCACCACAGCCACAGCAATGCGGGATCCGAGCCGTGTCTGCGACCTACACCACAGCTCACGGCAACGCCGGATCCTTAACCCACTGAGCAAGGCCTGGGATCAAACCCGCAACCTCATGGTTCTTAGTCGGATTCGTTAACCACTGAGCCACAACAGAAACTCCAAGACGACAAACATTTATAACTCTCAGTTTCCATGCAACACACACAGAACAAAACGTACAAGACACACAACACATATAAATACACAACACAGCCAAGGATGGTTTCATACTCCGCTAACACAGGCTGATGACGCTTAGGGCGCTTCACCATTGTGTCATTGCGACCTCACACAATGTCATGATAAAGCAATATAACCTTGCTCGTTCTAGTTGCTCTCAGAGTAAATTATTCAATACCAACTTTGTTTCATAAGCTTCTCAGCCATGGCGTCTTCTCCAGCATAATGTGGTGTTTCAGTGCAGAGCTTTGGAATCAGATGGACATCGGTTCAAATCCTGACATTACGATTACCAGCTGTGTGATTTGGGTCAAGCTGCTCTACTTCTCTAGCTGCAACACACTCTCGTTTATGGATGAGGAAATAAAGAGAATGAACAAATACTTAGCATGACCTTCAGATTGTTTTCTATAAAAAAGATTCTCCTTGCACAATTCTTACAAAGAATGAAAAGAGAAGGTGTGTACC
This sequence comes from Catagonus wagneri, assembly GCA_004024745.2. Classification (NCBI taxonomy): domain Eukaryota; kingdom Metazoa; phylum Chordata; class Mammalia; order Artiodactyla; family Tayassuidae; genus Catagonus; species Catagonus wagneri. The sequence continues at coordinate 7,870,312 of PVHT021183631.1, read as the reverse complement.
ACATTTATATTAGCGCCTGGCACATACTGATTTTCGCTAATGAACGTATATGTTGGATAAGTGGTGCTGGTGGTGAATGGGGTATTTCTTTACACCAACAAACAAAAAAGTTGCTTTGAAGAACTGTTGACAGTTAGTGGGACTCTCTGATGGTAATTTGAGTTTCACCCATGCATTCGGGTTCAAGATGACGGAGCCAAAATCAAGATGGCGGAGGAGTAGGACATGGAGCTCATTCTCTGCCACAAATACATCAAATAAAAGCTAAAACAAAAACAAAAAAAAGGAAAAAATCCATCTACATGGGTTCAAGACCCAGTAAACTTCAACCCAGCTTTGTGTTGTAACTGTACCATTTCCCTTCATGAAATTTGAGAGGTGATGTTTTGACATTGTTTCATTTCCTCCTGATGGGTGGGCTTAACTGGTTTCTCAATTTAGGCAGGGCAAAAGGGAGAAGTATTTTAAATCGCTGTGACAGTCCAAATTGGTCATACCTTCTGGTCTCTGAGAATGAGCCCAAAATTCTCTCCTACTCTCCCAAAATATTTGGGCTTTTTCCAGATCCTCTAACTGCCAAATATAATCCCTTCCTTAGTTTCTTCAAAGCTGCCCCTTTCTTCTTTCAACATGTCCCTTGGCATTTGGATACATAAAGAATGAATTTTGAAATAACAGCTTAATCACATTTCACGTTCTTGTGCCGCATTCCTGTTCACTACATGCTTTCAAAGCCATTCTTCCTTATTGGCTGAAGGAAGGTATGTCTCCTTAATGGATGACACAGCAGAGGCTCAGCGAGGTGAGCGGACACGCCCTGAGTGTCAGCCTCCGAGGAAATGTCACCGTCTCCTGGTACAACAAGAAGATGGTCTTTAACTGAGATATATATGTGTGTGTGTGTTTATATATATATTATATATAATAAAATTTATCATTTTAACCATTTTTGAATTACTGTTAAAACTGTTGTGCAGCCATCGCCACCACCCACCTCCAGATCCCTTTTCACCTTCCCCAACTGTAACTCCATCCTCATTAAAGAGTAACTCCCAGAGTTCCCATCCTGGCGCAGGGGTTAACAAATCTGACTAGGAACCATGAGGTTGCGGGTTCGATCCCTGGCCTTGCTCAGTGGATCAATGATCCGGCGATGCCGTGAGCTGCGGTGTAGGTCGCAGACGTGGCTCAGATCCTGCGTTGCTGTAGGCCAGCAGCTGTAGCTCCAGTTCGACCCCTAGCCTGGGAACCTCCATGCGGCCCTAAAAAGCCAAAAAAAAAAAAAAAGAGTAACCCGCCGTCCTCCCCTGCCGCAGACCCTGGCTACCACCATTCTACTTTCTGACTCTATGGAGTGACTGCCCTAGAAACTTCATACCAAAAGAGGAAGCATACAGTATTATCCTCTTGTATGACAGATGCATTATGCAGCAAGGTTTCTGGAGGAAGGTCCCAAGAATCTCTCCTCCATTGCATTTACTTTGGCTAATGTTGCACTTTCACCAGAAAGAGAGCCTCTTCTTTATTCTATAGCCACTCGCTCTCATGTACATGAACACCTTTTAGGCCCTGCCCTGAAAAACATTTTGTTTCCACTGAATGCTCTTCATTCTTCTAGGAAATGACTTGAATTGCAGTCATCAGGAAAAGAAGAAAAAAAAAAAACAACACCATAAAGAAACTCCTGGAGAAGGACGTCAGACATGTCCCTGTGCCACCTCTAAAGTCCCCAAGGGCCCCTCTCTCCTCCGCTGGCCACTGTGTGTGTGTGTGTGTGTATTATTTTTGTTTTTTTGTTTTAAAGAACTCTGTGATCCACTTCAATTCATGTTTTGCCCAGAAAGCTTACACAGCTGCAAATCCTTTCTGTCCGGAAAGCCTTTCAGCTTTTCCAGAGGCCTCTTTGCTGTTTCAGTGGCCACCTCCCTCCCTCTTGGGCCAGCCAGCCTCCCTGAACCCATTGCCCCCCAGGCTGGCCCCGCCTTCTGCGAAAAGAAGCCACCCCCTGTAAGTGACTTGGCCTGTCCGTGGCTTTCTATCTCTTGAAGAAGCACAGCCCCTTCCCTTCCCATCGCCCCCCCCCTGCCTCCCGGGCTTCCCCCTCAGAGATCTGGCTCCGCTGCCTGCTGGTAAACCGGCTGGCCGTCACCATGACAACGACCTGGCCCAAAGCCTGGATGACGCCAGGCTTGACTCTTCTCCCAGCCTCACCCAAGTCTGTTTGTTTGGGTTCCAGCTGCTTTTGTTGGGCCTCCTTTTGCTTGTCAGTTTGAGGCAGCTCCATTGCCGATTGGCTCCAGGCGGCTGGGCTTGGACTCCCCGGGGTTCTGGGAAGTCAGCCTCCTGCCCGGGCAGGAATTTCCTGGCACCGCGGGGTATTTCCCCATCATAATAACAAGATCTAGAAGAGCCCTTCATGCAAGGTAGAGCCCACAGGAAGCCTGGGCATCAGATAATCCACTAATACTCTGACCCCGCAGGCCACTTCAATCAAGGACACTTACTGACCCAACTGTGACGCCACGCTCCTGACGACAAGCCGGCCTGTTGTTTCATGAAATGAAAGAAGCACGACTACGTGCTGGCAGAAGAGTCCAGCTGTGCAGAAACATCAAAAATAAACCAAGGATGAAGAAGAGACAACTATGTGGATTTTGAGGAATAGTTTAAGTGAATGTGGTGACAGACATCCAAGTGACTCTTTTTGTTTGTTTTGCTTTTATTTTGTTAGGGCTGCACCTGCGGCGTGTGGAAGTTCCCAAGCTAAAGATCTAATCAGAGCTGCAGCTGCCAACCTACACCACAGCCACAGCAATTCCAGATCCTTAACCTACTGAAGGAGCTCAGGCATTGAACCCGCATCCTCATGGATACTAGTCAAGTTCGTTACCGCTGAGCCACGACAAGAACTCCCAAGTGACTCTTCACCTCATCATTTGGGGTGGTTTTGCCTTTATTATTTGGACAGCACAGAAGCCGGAATCTGGAATGTTGTTTGCAACTAATTTGAAAACATACTTTCTAGTCTTTTATCATTTCATCAGGGTGGTTTTTTTTTTTTTTGCCGGTCTGTGGCATTTCAGATTAGAGCAGCAGTTGTGACTTACACTGCAATGTCAGATCCTTGAACCCACCGTGCCAGGGCTGGGGATTAAACGCGTGTCCCGGCGTTGCAGAGACACCACCAATCCCATCGCGCCACAGTGGGAACTCCTCATCAGGTTTTTATCTCTCGAATAACTCATTTTAGGAGATCCTTGGTGGCTCAGTGGGGTAAGAATCAGGTGTTATCACTGCGGTGGCTCTGGTTCCAGCTGTGGGGCAGGTTTGATCCCTGGCCCCAGGAACTTCCGCATGCCATAGGCGCAGCCAAAAAAGAAAAAAACAAGCAAGCAAGCAAACTCACTTGGCTTTAGAGCTCCTGAGTTTACTCCAGATCCGCTGATTTCTGAAATAAAAGGTCCACCTCTTGCACTGATCTTTGAAGCAGTGTCAGGGCTGACTTAGTTCCTCGTCTATACAGTGGGCCTAAATAATGACAAGCAGCCTGGTCATACCATACTTAGCTCAGCCCTCCTACTTATTAGGCTGCTAACATCATCATCAAACTCCTACCTATGACTTCTTCCTGAGGATCCTGACACTTATTATAAGAATTACATTATTGATTTATTTAACAAATACTATTTACTAAGCCTCAGTGGGCCAGGCACTGTGCTAGCCGCTAGGGACAACATGAGAGACAAAAACAGACACAGTTCTGGTCCTTTGGTAGCTTCTGGTCTAGTGAGGGAGATTGATGTTAATCAAATAATCACACAAAATGTAAAATGACAGCTGTGTCATGTGAACGAAGCAACCTCAGACCCTCCAGCCCAACCCCCAGCTGAACACCCTGGAGGATATCAGTCTTTGCCACATTGAGCAGAAGAATGTCCCAGGCAACTTCTCTCTTAATTCCTGACCCACAAAATCGCGAGATATAATAAACTGGTTGCTGTTTTAACCCACTCCAAAAAAAAAAAAAAATCAGAATAATTACACCGAAGTTCCTGTCGTGGTGCAGTGGAAATGAATCCAACTAAGAACCATGAGGTTGCAGGTTCGATCCCTGGCATTGCTCAGTGGGTTAACAATCCGGCATTGCCATGAGCTGTGGTGTAGGTCGCAGACTCTGCTTGGATCTGGCCTTGCTGTGGCTCTGGCGTAGGCCAGCGGCTGTAGCTCCAATTAGACCTCTAGCCTGGGAAACTCCATATGCTGTGGGTGCAGCCCTAAAAAGACAAAAAAAAAAAAAATTACACCATACTAAGTGCCCGAATTATTAAGAGAACATGAAATAGGGTAGATAAACTACATTTTAGCCTCTTTTCCTAGTTAGGATTCTAGAGTTAAGGTGGGTTTAGATGTAAGAATTTAGAATGGAATGATTTGATCTCCTAAATCCTAAAACTTAAAGTAAAACCTAGGGACGCAAATTCTGGATCCACAATCCTGAAGATCCTGGCTGTTTCTTCTATCAAACCTTGTTTCGCTGAAGAGCGCCCTCTTCTGGCTCGGGGCATTTTCTCCAGCCATGAACTCCCCCCGCCGCCTCTTTTAAAGTGATTTGTGAAATATGATGCCCTTTCCTTCACCAAAGTGAGCTGAGCACCCAAGCGCTTGGGATACAGCTTGCATCACACGCAGACTCCTCATCCTTGTGGGGCTGAGAGTCACTTGAACTCCCTGACGTCTCTGAGAGTGTAGGGAAAGCTTCAAAACTCCCATTTGGTTGATGAGGAACTGAGACAAGGAGAGTGGAAAAAACTTTGTTAAATTATTGATAATTTAGAAGTTCCCATCGTGGTGCAGCGGGAATGAATCCGACTAGGAACCATGAGGTTGCGGGTTCGATCCCTGGCCTCGCTCAATGGGTTAAGGATCCAGCTTTGCTGTGAGCTGTGCTGTAGGTCTCAGACGCAGCTAGGATCTGATGCTGTGGTGTAGGCTGGCAGCTGTAGCTCCAGTTCCACCCTTAGCCTGGGAACCTCCATATGCCAAGAGTGCAGCCCTAAAAAGAAAAAAATATATATTGATAATTTAGAACTAAACGTTGAGAGTCCAGGAAACAAAGAACTTCCCACTGAATATTAGACTCGGCCCAAATTCCTCATCCCCTAGAACCACACCCTGCCTTGTCACCGTCGGCTTCCTAACCTTGAGTTCCCTCTCACTTGGGAAGTCTCCCCATCGTCCCCTGAACCAGGGGACCTCACCTCCATGTTTCTGTGGCTTCACATGCCCTCCCTGCCCCTTTGTCTCTGCAATGACTATTTCTCCAAAGCCGGGTTCCTCCCAAAGCCCCAAAGCCCTCCTTGACATCCCCCGCCACCACCCCGTAGCCCTGATAGTGTAACATACACTTGGGAATATACATCCAAGCAGGCACCTCATCATAGCATCTGCCACATCCTGTGGAGAGGATCGACAGACCTGGGGTTCAAATCCCAGATCTGCCAACTACTTGCCTGCGATGTGAGAAAGTGATAGCACCTTCTCAGTTCTGGGGTCCCCCTGGGTACAACATGGATAGCAGCTGTTCTGAAACTTAAGCGATATGTTTTGTGTGTGTGTGTGTCTTTTTGCCTTTTCTAGGGCCGCACCCACGGCATATGGAGGGATCTAAAAGGAGCTACAGCCGCCAGCCTACGCCACAGCCACAGCAAAGTGGGATCTGAGCTGCATCTGTGACCTACACCACAGCTCAGGGCAATGCTGGATCCTTAACCCACTGAGCAAGGCCAGGGATCGATCCCGCAAGCTCATGGTTCCTAGTCGGATTCGTTAACCACTGAGCCACGAAGGGAACTCCTTAAGTGATATGTTTAAAGCGCTTGATACATATAAACACTCAGCACATTACATGTCTAAGCTATTTAACACCTTGAATTTGGTCACCTGCTTAAACTGCACAATGGCCCTCGAGGCATCTAGTACAGTCTTGGGCATATGCAGAGAGACAATAGGCATGATTTTAAACCTCACACAAAATTCTCAGGGAACAAGATATTCTACTAAAAGCAGATGGGTACCCAGAGTCTAATGGCATATAAGAATATCCTTGGGAGCAGTTCCCGTCGTGACTCAGTGGGTTAAGAACTCCAGTAGTATCCATGAGGATGCAGGTTCAGTCCCTGCCCTCCCTCAGTGGGTTAAGGATCTGGCTTTGCCACAAGCAGCCATGTAGGTCACAGATGCAGCTCAGATCCCGCATTGCTGTGTCTATAGTATAGGCTGGTGGCTAGAGCTCCAGTTGGACCTCTAGCCTAGGAACCTCCATATGCCACAAGTGCGACCCTAAAAGACCAAAAAAATGAAAGAAAAGGAAAAAAAGAATTTTTGGTGTTTTAAAATTCCTGCAGGGTAGTTCCCGTCGTGGCTCAGTGGTTAACGAATCCGACTAGAAACCAGGTTCGATCCCTGGCCTTGCTCAGCGGGTTAAGGATCCGGCGTTGCTGTGAGCTGTGGTGTAGGTTGCAGACGCGGCTCGGATCCCGTGTTGCTGTGGCTGTGGTGAAGGCCCGGCGGCTACAGCTCCTTTTAGACCCCTAGCCTGGAATCTCCATGTGCCACGGGTGCGGCCCAAATAAGACAAAAAGACAAAAATAAAATAAAATAAATAAAATAAAATAAAATAATAAAATAAAATTCCTGCAGGCTTTTAAGTTGGTCAGTGCTTGCCATGCTCCTTTGTGGCCAACAGAGGGCGCAGCAGCTCAACCTTAACTGCGGAAGTCAGTGGTGTGTAAAGCAGAAGGAGGCTGTAGTCTGGAAGCCTTGCTGTTCAGACTGCTCCTGGAACCAACAACACGGGTATGACCTGGGAACTTGTTAGAGAGGCAGAGTCCTGGGCCTGACCCTAGGGAGGACCCTGGCCCTCTAGAATCAGAATGAATGTTGAGAAGATCCCCAAGTAATTTAAGCTTGAGAAGCACTGGTATAAAGTTTCTAGTCTCAAGAGTTCCCATGGTAGCCCATCGGAAACGAATCGACTAGGAACCATGAGGTTGCGGGTTCGACCCCTGGCCTTGCTCGGTGGGTTAAGGATCCGGCATTGCCTTGAGCTGTGGTGTCGGTCGCAGAAGTAGCTCCAATCTGGCATTGCCGTGGCTGTGGTGTAGGCTGTCGACTACAACTCTGGTTAGACCCCTAGACTGGGAACCTCCATGTGTTGCGGATGTGGCCCTAAAAAAAAAAGACAAAAAGACACATAAATTAATTAATTAATTAATTAGAGTTTCTAGTCTTAGAAAGGGAAACATGGGAGTTCCTGTTGTAGGTCAGCACATTAAGAACCCAACACAGTCTCCGTGAGGATGCAGGTTTGGTCCCTGCCCTCATTCAGTGGGTTAAGGATCCAGCGTTGCTGTAAGCTGCAGTGTAGGTCACAGATGCAGCTTGGATCTGTTGTTGCTATGGCTGTGGTGTAGGCTGGCAGCTGCAACTCTGATTTGATCCCCAGCGGAGGAAATTCCATATGATGTGGGTGCGGCCGGCCCTAGGGGGAAAATAGGGGGAGGGGAGCCTGGAGTTATCTTGTGGGGCAGGGGGTTAAGGGCCTGGTTTTGTCACTGCAGTGGCTCAGGTAGGTGCTCTGGTGTGGGTTCAGTGCCTGGCCCAAGAATTTCCACATGCCGAAGAAAGAAGCGAGGGGGAAGGGAGGAAGGAAGGAAGGACGAAAAGGAAGCCCGCTTTCCTGGAGAGAGGGATGGGAAAGGAGCTATCAAAAGCATTCCTTGCGGCTCCCAACTCTTCTGTTCCTTCAGCCAACACCAGTTAGGATGGGATTAAAGCCACAGGAGGGGTCACAAATGAACTGGTTTTCTCTTCTTCCATTTCAACAACTGTTAGTTGAATGTCTACTATGTGCTGGGCATCAGGGATACAAGAATGAGCAAAAAACAGACCCAGATCCTCCCCTCATGGAGCTTTCAGCCTAGTAAGTGTGAATAATCACACAGACACATAGTTACAAACATTGACATTGCTATGCCGGCACAGAAGGCCGGGAGAGAGTAACCGGAGGAAGGGGGCAGGTTGATACCAAATGGTCTGGGGAGGCCTCTCTGAGGAAGAAACTTGAAGCCTGAGATCTAAAGGGTGTTTAGGAATTAGCCAGGAAGAGTGGGCCTTCCTGGCAGGGGAAACAGAATGTACAAAGGTCAGCCAACAGGGAGGAACACGGCGCACTCAAGGAACTGAAAGACTGTCCTGGAGTGATGCAACATGGGGCTGAGAGGAAGGCAGGAAGCAGCCTCTCGGGGCCAGGGACCAGAACACGCGGCTGCACCGCAGGTCTTACAGACACGGCCTCCGAGGCTGCACAGGGCCCCGCATCTTGCTGTTTCCAAGGGTCCCTGCTCCCCACGGCCCATGGGGACGTCTCACCTGTCCATGGGGCTCCCATTTCCCCCCAAGCCCACACTGTCTTCTGCTAGCCTTTCCTCAGCCTACCCCCAGCCCAGCGCCTTCTCTGTCGCTGGTCCACATCCGCCTTCCACTCCCCAGCATCCTACCCCTTCACCATCCAAACCTGCTCGCTCTCTTCCTATCTTTCCCGGGCAGCTAGATCTCAATTTCCAGACAGTTTCTTCCCCTGAAGAAAAGACAATCCATAAATCAGAAACAATCACCATTCACTGAGGGCTCATCCTTGACACATGTTTTTTGCATCGGGTCCTCTCAACAGTTACGACCACTCCAGTTTTACATTTGAGGAAATTAAGGCTCAGAGACAGTACGTCACTTCCTCAAGATTGCACAGCTAGAAACTGGTTGAGCCAATACTCCCTTCCCGTTTGTAAGAGGGGCTGTGCACGGTCCTCCATGACACTGAACTGACTGCACAGCTACATTTCAAAAGCCTTGAAAAGAATCACACACTTGGCCTACCTGGAATGAAATAATCTCAGATGTATACAAAAATTTAACCACAAAGGTATATGCAGCTTTGTCTGTAGTAGGAAAAAAAAAAAAAAACACTTCGAAACAACCCGAAGGTCTAACAACATAGGACTGGTTTAATTATTCGATGTTTATAACTAGAATCCTATGTGACTAGCTATTAAAACGATCTTGTAGGAGTTCCCTTTGTGGCACAGCAGAAACGAATCTGATTAGTAACCATGAGGTTGCAGGTTCAATCCCTGGCCTTGCTCAGTGGGTTAAGGATCCGGTGTTGACGTGAGCTGTGGTGTATGTTTCAGACCCGGCTCAGATTCTGCATTGCTGTGGCTGTGGCATAGGTCGGCGGCTGTAGCTCCAGTTCAAGCCCTAGCCTGGGAACCTCCATATGCCGCAGGTGTGGCCCTAAAAAGACAAAAGACAAAAAGTAAAAATACATATAAAATAAAATGATCTTGTAGAAAGAATCAGAAATGTTGGCAGTGGTCATCTCTGTGATGGGATTATAGGTAATTTTTATTTTCTTCATTTTGATAATCTGAATTTTCAAAGGTTTCACCATGAGCATCTATTCTTTTCCCTCTTTCTTTCTTTCTTTCTTTCTTTCTTTCTTTCATGTGGAAGATCCTGGGCCAGGGATCGAACCCACACCACAGCAGCAACCCAAGCCACTGCAGTGACAACACCAGATCCTTAACCTGCCGTGCCACAAGGGAACTCCATGAGCATCTCTTTTGGAAAAGGAGGGAGAAGCAAAAAAAAATCAGGAGGCGTTGGAGTTTTGTACCTTTCTACTTATTATTGCTACCTATGAAAAAAAACAAACATGCTGTTCTGCTGTGAACATTCAAAAAACATCATCTTTATTACAAAAGCAGTATGTGTGCTTGCCAAAGACAAAAAATCACAGAGTACAAACCAGTAAAAAGAAGAAAACGAAAAACACGCTCCTTCCTCCCCAGAGACAACCAAAGTTAGCACCTTCGTGACTCTTCACAAGCCGAGTCTTTCAAGATCCTCTCTACCTCTGAGTTCTGCTCCGGGTGCTGGTCACTGCCCCCACCCCCCCTCGGGGCGGTGACTGGAAACACGAGTTGGGAATGAGGCTCACAGTTCCTCCGTGACCCCCAAACAACACCCAGAACTGTAAGAAACGACAACTCAGCGTAGACCCCGGCCTGTCCAGGTGCACACAACCCCTTGGGGGTCACTGGGGACAGGAGCCATCAAGTGTGGGGACCACAAGAGTGATTCCCCACACGTTTGGGATTGCAACACGCTCTCATGCCAGATTTGGCAACCTTCCTTCCCCCTTCTAGAAGAACTCAAAAGAGAGCTTTTGTATATTCCGTTTAGTACTTTTCCATACAAGCAGCTGAAGGGACTGAAGCTTAATTGGGCTGTAAGATTAGCATAAGCCCTCCTTCCCCCAGCCCTCGGATAATTGCCAGCCGTCACTCTGGGGTGTCCCCAATCAGGGCTGGGAATGGCAGCTTGGGGGAGCTGTGCAGGCAGGTTCTGCCACGAGGGAGGCCATGCCAGGCCTGGGAGGCCAGCTCCCGGGGGGGCAGGATATCTCTGGGCCTTTCCCACACACACTCTCCACAACAGCAGGTTTCCAGGGCCCACCCAGCCCACGCCCTCTTTTACTAAAGTCCGCCCTCCCGGGGAAGAGGGGCCTGCGGCTGCGGGCACCTGGCCCTGCTGGGTCCACACCCTCAGTGAAGCCCTCAGGCAGAAAATGTCCCTAGAGCTGATGTGCAGGCCAAGCCGCACCTACCCTGGCCCTCCCGAGCTCCAGGAATCAAGCTGGTGTCACATGCTCACTCTTACTTGAAACCTCAAAGATTTTGGTTTGGAATTTTGTGTTTTGTTTTGTTTAGCCAATCCCAAAGCATGGGGAAGTTCCAGGGCCAGGGATGGAACCCACACCATATCAACCCACATCACGGCAGTGACGACGCTGGATCCTTAACCCACTGAGCCACCAGGGAACTCTGAAACCTCAAAGATTTTGGAGACTCTTCTCCTTTACACCTGGCTCCTCTCATAGATAAGAATAGAGTTTCCCCTTTATTAAACTCCTGATATGCCCAGCATTTTATAAGCATGTAAAGCACACAACAGTTTTTGAGGTAGACACAACTGTCCCCACTTCACAGATGAGAAAACTGAGGCTCCAAGAAGCAGAGTGCTCTGCCCAGAGTCAAACAACTAGTAACAGAGACAGGAATCCACCCAGACCTGCGTGACCACAGAGCTCACACACTGCTCAGGAAGGCTGGTGCCTAAGGGAACAAAGAGATCATATCAGAGAGTTCCCGTTGTGGTGCAACAGAAATGAATCCGAAGCATCCATGAGGACACAGGTTCAATCCCTGGCCTTGCTCAGTGGGTTAAAGGATCCAGCGCTGCCATGAGCGGTGTTGTAAATCAAAGACGCAGCTCGGATCCCACATTGCTGTGGCTGTGGTGTAGGCCAGCAGCTGCAGCTCCAGTTGGACCCCCAGCCTGGGAACGTCCATATGCCACTCGTGCAGCCCTAAAAAAGGCAAAAAGAGAGAGAGAGAGATCATATCATCTTCCCTCATTCCATTTACAAGACAGCTAAATTGGAAAATAGATTGATTAAACTACTAGTCAGCACTTACTTTTGTGCCAGGCACTGTTTTATACTTTGCAGCTATCATCTCAATTTACCTTCAGCATATCGCTAGATGAGTCGTTCTTTTTTCAGATGAGAAAACTGAAGCACAGAGGAGAGAGTAAACTTGCCTGAGGCCACACAGCAGGTGATGGGGTCTACCTAGAAACCTGACTCTAGGGGCTCTGCTGCCTCTCCGATCCCAGGAGCAGAGCCCCCCCCCCCCCCGCCCGCAATCTCCCCAATCCTCATCCAAGAGTCCATTTCATACTTCCCCATCCCTCTCCGGGGCTGGTTCTCTTGTGAAATTACTTTGTGAAACTGCTTCTTGTGCAAGGCCATTTAGATCACTATCTAGATTTCCCCAAAGAACTGAGAAGAAGGTTTATCAAAGCAAAGGCTTAGAGTTGCTTCTGTGGAAATCAATGAATTAATCATCACAGTAGGCATTATGGAGGTCTATGAACACAAAAGACACCCGGGACCTCGCCTCCACTCTCAAGGAAACAACAGTAAAGACAGCATGTCTGTGCACAGCTGTATTTCATAAGATACAGAGGAGAGGAGTCAGAAAAGTTGTTATGAAGGAGGTGGGATATGAAACGGCGTTTGAAAGAAGGGGCAAGTTTCGGCTAGCGGGAAGGGAAAAAAAAGCAGTCCAGGCAAGAAAAACAACAGAACTGTGTACTCTGTCCAAATTAACCAGATCCTCATAAATAAACTAAAGAGAGAAAAAACTGGGATTGTGTTTTTTCTGCCAAGTTTTGCTATTTCCATCAGGGTAAATAAAGAAAATCTCGCTTTCCCCAGCCACGTTGCCACTTCTGAAATTGGAGATGGGTGCTCTGCTTCATACGTCCACCAGAGGGCAGAGCTGTCACTTCTGCTGCTAGAGCCCCAGGTACAATCGACCGAGAAAGGCGAAAGGTCCCAGACTCCTCAAACCTACAGGTTGGCTGGGAAGACCGGGACCGAAATGTGGGCCTCAGCCTCCTCGGTTTGAGCTGCCTAGAGTCAGGGAAGTAATAGAATACATAATATTGGAGGAGGTCGGCTGAGACTGAAAGCGGAGGGGAAGGACATCAAAGAGGCATTCCGCATGGGGTCTAACCTCTGCATACCATGAAAAGAGCGTCCAACGAGCAGAAAAGGGGTTTCCATCAGGCCACTGAGGCCTTCTGCTACCGTCTTGACCGAGAAAAACTTAATGGGAGGCTTTGGTAACTTCGAAAAACGACCGAGTGCTAGTCTAAGGTTCCAGGAGAGCCAACTCAGGTTTTCTGGACAAGGGGAGCCATTCCAGCCACTGGAAGGGGGAACGTGTGTAGTTTGGGGGACTGCACACCTCCTGACCATCACCTCCAGACCCTGGGGTCATGCTGAGGCCTATATGAGGCAGTAGGCTGCTACTGGCAGCCTTTGGGAGCCCCGAAGTCCGTATTTAGCCTTACTGTACATTCCACTATCTGAGCCAGGCAACAGGGTCCTGAAGCCACAAGAACAGAGGGGGCTAGAGGTGAGATAGAAGAAACACTAGTTTAAATGCCAGAAACCTTAGCATTTATCTCTCTAACTAGCTGCGCAAGTTTGTAGGGCTGAGTCTCAGTTCCCCCATTTGTAAAAGTCAAAGGCTGAATTAAAGGAATTGTATCTGATGTGCGTTCTAGCTCTGAAATTATGAAAAGCTCACACCCCTTTGGCCAGAGGAACTGAGGCATCGGCAGGGGTTAGAGCGAGGGCGGAGCTGGGGAGGGGGGCGGTGTTTGCGACCAAGCACCTTGAAGAGTTAATCGCACACCCGCAGTCGGCTCCCGGCGGCTGTAACCACTGCGGCACTGCCTGCCCCACCCCCGTCCTCACGGCCCGACGGCGCACACCCACGGCTCCCTCCGAGACTTCTGGAATCTCACTGGATTCCTCCCAGGAGTGTTTATTGCCCTTTACATCTGCAGATCGCTTTACATCAGCAACCCTGCCGCGCGATTATTAATCATCGCCGCAATATTCCTTCTTCCGCCTGTAAGAGGAATTGCGGGGGTCTGGATTTATGAAGGTGAAATCCGAAGGTAATTTGCCTGAGATTCATTCCATAATCAGTTAACTACAGTTAATTAAGTGCCTTGTATGAGAAAGGCGCAGAGGGACGCGTAAATCCAATTACTATGGGGGTCAGAATTGTAGGGGTCCTCAAAGAACCTCACTGATATATCATTATGCCATGCCCCCCATCAATTAAAAAGTGATGAGATAATCTCCCCTTTCAGGCTTGATGACACTGGGCCCCACCCCCACAGTTCATTTTACAAGGCTAGGTAAAGGGAAGCGACCTTCTCAAGGTCACTTATCCCCCAAGGGACAACAGTGATCTCAGAACCTGTCTTCAAAGCTTTCCACCGGGCCATGGGAGAGAATTTTAAATTCAAGCCTATAAAATGTAAAATGGAGTGAGGCGAGGGATGGCTGTTACCAAGATTTCCGGGCACAGAGTGAGAAAATCGTGATCCCAGCTCACCCACCAGAAACAGCCCAAATCTTGGCTGCAGCTTTAATGGGACAAGAAATGTTTGCGACCGTAGAGCTCATCTATCAATCATCCACGCCCTCCCTCGGGGTCCCTATCGCCCCCGCCCCTCGCCTCCGTTCAGGTCCCGGGAAAAGGTCGCGGGTGGCGTGGAACACAATGGCCGCAGCACCCCCACGGGGGCGTGGCCTGGGACAGGGGCGGGGCGAGGTCGAAGTCCCACTCTCAGCCTCCTCCCCACCGGCGGCGAGGTGGCTGCGCCAAATATGGGCAGAGCGGAAGCGACGGGCAGACGTCACGGCGCCGGGTGGGGGCCGTGCTGCCGGGCAGATGACGGGAGGCGCTGACGGCGACTACGTGTCACCATGGAAACCAAACAGTAAATAGAGGACTCGCGAGCTCCTGGCACTGCCTGACCCCGCGACCTGGCCTGGAGCAAAGGGCCGGAAGCTGGGAAGGGCTGGGAGAAACCCGGGCTGGGCAAACGAGGGCAGGGGTGCGGCGAGGGTGCGGAGAAGGCGGAGAGGGGAGTCCGGGAGAGCACCGTCTCCGGCAGGTCTTTGGGAAACCGGCTGTCCCTCAGCCGAGGATCCAGCAGGGGCAGGTCAGAAATAGAAAGAAGCCCTGCTGGGTAGAAAGAAGCCTGCCTGTCCTTTTTGAAGGGCTTCCTCGGCCTGCAAGGTTTTTGGGGAAATTGATTTTGCTTTGTTTTATCTTACTAGTGTCTGAGAATTCTAACATTGGAGCCACACTACCCAGATTCAAATTCTAGCTCCTGCCACTCTAGGTGGATAATCTTGAACAGATCACAAACCTCCTGTGCCCCCAGACGATGTTATCTATAAAATAAGGATACTAGGGAGTTCCCATTGTGGCTCAATGGTAACGAATCTGACTAGTATCCATGAGGATGCGGGTTCAATCCCTGGCTGCTCTCAGTGGGTTAAGGAGCCAGCCTTGCCATAAGCTGCAGTGTAGGTCACAGATGCGGCTCCCATCTGTTGTTGCCGTGGCTGTGGTTAGGCCGGCAGCTGCAGCTCTGATTCCACCCCTAGCCTGGGAGCTTCCATATGCTGTTTCTTACTTTTAAATTCTCAGCAGGTCTTGTTGATGACAGACCCTAGTGTGATCCCCAATAATTCCTGCCTCCGGGTGTCCAGGTAGAGGATTTGGGTTTCCCTCCCCTTGAGTGCAGGTGGAAGCTGAGACTTGCTTCTCAGCAGTAGAATATGGCAACAGTGACGGGATTTCACCTCTCGATGATGTCATTTTACATATCAGACCTAGTAGGTTCTCCTGGTGGGCTAGATACACAGCTCATGGCAACACCAAATACTTTAACCCACTGAGAGAGGCCAGGGACCAAATCTGCAACCTCATGGTTCCTAGTCGGATTTGTTTCCGCTGCTCCACGACAGGAACTCCTGGAAGGGAGGTTTGAGATTTTTGAATCCCACTCCTGATTTGGCAGAGGAAACATCTCAGAGGGCATAGAGGCTCACTCCAGGTCCTAGAGGTACATATTTGGGGGCCGCTTCGTTTGTTTGTTTGTTTTGCTTTTTAGGGCTGCACCCGTGGCATATGGAACTTCCCAGGCTAGGGGTCCAATTGGAGCTACAAGCCACAGCTTCGCCACAACAGGAACTCCCCTGGGGGAAGATTTAACATTCTAGCAAAGCAGTTAAGCTCTTTGGACTTGAAAGTCACAAAGAGCTAATTTCAAATCTCAGATCTCCTACTTGGCAGTTGCGTGACTTTGGTTAACTTACTTAACCTTAGTTAACCGTTCCTAGATCATCTTTGTATTAGTAAAATGAGGATCCTGGTAAAATGAGGTTCCTCATCTTATCTGCCTAAATGGTTTATGGTAAGGACTGAATGAGAGCATGCATTCAACAAAACAATTATGGTGTGCCCACTATGTGCCAGGCGTTGCTAGAGGCAAAATGATTAGCAAAGCAAATACGGTCCCAGATTTAGCATTGCCTGTAAAGTGCATAGTTCAGTCTGGCACACAGAAGCACATGTGAAATGTTAGCCATTATCAATAATATGTCCTAGGGCTCCAGGTTCTATTCCAACCACATGCCTCCATAGATCGACATCACAGAATCTCCACCATGTAATTCCAGCCGCCTACCCCCCCACCCCAGGATATTCCACAGGCACTTGAACTCAACATGTCCAGCACAGAACTTACCTTTTTATCCCCCAAACCTGCTCTTCTTCCTAGAGCCACAAAGTCATGGGTGGACCCACAAACCTCCTGTGTGTCAAGCCTGGTAAACCTGGGAGTGAGCTTAGATTCCTCCCCCTCCCTCACCTCCCACATCCACTTAATCACAGAGTCCAGGCTGTCCTACACCCTAATTACCTCTTGTTCCCTCCCCATTCCCACCACCACCGCCTGGGTTCAGCCTACACACAACTGAGCTAAGTAAATACCAGGCTCTTCATGATCCAGCCACAGGCACCTCTCCCTGACCTATCTCTAGCCCTCTCCACTTTGATGCTACAATATTGATGTAAATGAAATCAAATGTATTTACATGATGCTCTCTAATGTACATCTCCCCCTGCTCTCCCCTCACCCAATGCCTGGCAAAACCAAGTGCATTGTCTTCTGAGTCTATGCCTTTACCATGCATAGCCCTCTGCCTCCTGGAATCCGCCACCTCCCATTTGCCCATTTAGCAAACTCCATCCATCTTCAAAGCTCAGCTCAGAGGTCGCCTTCCCAGGGACTCCCCCAGACAGAGTTCATCACCGCCCCCTTCCTGTAACACACGCATTTCTCGTATTAATTTTTACTGTCACAGTGTGGGACATGCGTTTATGAGTCTATCTCCCTTTCTAGGCCAGGAATTCTTTGAGGACGGGACTGTATCTTCTTCACATCTGAATCCAGCACCTGATACAGAGGAGACACCAGAAACTTTTTCTTGAATGAAATGAAGCCCGGGCTTGCTCCAGAAGGTATATATTTTCTCCCCTGAAATTATAAGGTGATAAATAATACCTAATACTTCTGTAATACTCCTGTGTACCCGGGCACTGTAATAAGCTTCAGACACACTAACTTATTTAATGTTCACAATAACTGCAAGAGGTGGGTACAATTATTATCTCCCTTTCGCAGATGAGGAAACTGAAGTGCAGAAAGGAGAAGTAAACTGCCCAAGGTCAAGGAGCCAGGTCTCAAAACTGAGTCTATGCTCTGAACCGTGCTGCTGCATTGGTTACAATTCCTCAAATCCAGATTAATTTATCATTTTGCTTGGATAAGTTTAGCTGTTATGATTTAGTCTCATGATTGACTAAAAATCCTGAAAACGAATCATTCTTTCTATAGACATGACCAGAAATTGCTCCCCAAAGTAAACATGGCAGCGATTGGGGTCTGTGCAATTTACCCTTATGACGGAGGTGCTGCCTTTTGCTCCACGCGCTTTAGCAGGGGCCCCTTCCCAGGGGCCTGAGTCTAATCTAACTGATGATCAAACCCCATCGAGTTCTTAATCAACTGATTGGACCAAACCTAAGTACCATGTCAGTGTGAGTTGAAAGTTAAAGCAGCTTATTAATGAGAATCGATCACCAATAGGTCAGGCAGCCAGCTTGGGACAATAGCCAGAGCCCTTTCTGCTCTTTGTCCTCTTGGGCAGCTGTATAATTCTTGAGAAGAGCCAAGTAAAGATAATTTAGATTAGTCCTGAGTGGGTGTGTGGAGCCATTGAAATGAATTGCATCGCAAATAAACCAGTTTATACTTCTGTTGCTTTCACCTGTGTACGAAGTTGAACTCTATCCAGCCAGCACCCTTCAGGGACTTTGAACCCATTCATCAGAAGTCAGTATACCTTATTCTCATACACTTTTGCGCAGGTCTGGGCATATTCTTGGTAAATGATGATTGTGATAGTGACTTTTTTTTTTCTTTTTAGGGCCGTACCCACAGCACATGGAGGTTCCTGGGCTAGGGGTCCAATCAGAGCAAGGCCAGGGATCGAACCCGCAACCTCATGGTTCCTAGTCAGATTCGTTTCTGCTGCGCCACAATGGGAACTCCATAGTGACATTGATATTGGTAATGATCATGATAGCAACTAACCCTATTCTACTCTAACGCAGACTAAATTGTAAGTTTTATTATTTAGTACACCAATCGCTAGGAACCAATGAACTCAAATCGATTTGTGTGATAGGCTGAAAATTTTATATCAATGAGAGTAAAAAATAAAGTTTTGTTTGTTTCTGTGAAGATGATTATACTTACATATGCATCTATTCTTCATTTGATTTAAAACTAATTTCTCAATTTATAATTAGTCTAGGAAGTTCCCATGGTGGCTCAGTGGTAACAAGTGTGACTAGTATCCATGAGGATTCAGGTTCAGTACCTGTCCTCACTAAGTGGGTTAAGGATCCTCATTGCCGCGAGCTGTGGTGTAGGTCGCCGATGCAGCTCGTGTCTGGTGTGGCTGTGGTGTAGGCTGGCGGCTATAGTTCCGATTAGATTTCTAGCCTGGGAACCTCCATATGCCACGGGTGCAACCCTAAAAGGACCAAAAAAAAAAAAAAAAGGAAACAAAGAAAGAAAGAAATTCCTCTGGATACAGTGACCTGGGAAGGCTTCTGGGAGGGACGTCCTTTGAGCTGAGTCCGGGCTGACAGGAAGGAGCCAGCCTGGGAAAAGAGGCCCGGGCAGAGCGACAGCAGGTGCAGAGGTCCTACAGCAGGGACACTTGCTATATGTCAGGAATGGAAGGAAGGTCGGCACTCGAGTGCCTGAGGGACGAACAGGAGGTGGCCGGTGGAGAGGAAGCAAGAGTCAGCTCTTTACTTTGTAGAAAAACAGCACAACTTAAAACACTCTGAGGCTCAGTGGAAACGGACCCGCTACTATCCACAACAATGCATGTTCAATCCCTGACCTCGCTCATTGGGTTAAGGATCCGGTGTTGCCATGAGCTGTGGCGTAGGTCACAAGTGTGGCTCTGAACTGGCGCTGCTGTGGTTGTGGTTTAGGCCGGCAGCTGCAGCTCCGATGCAACCCCTAGCCTGGGAACTTCCATATGCACCTGCAGCCCTAAAAAGCAAAACGAATAAACAAAACTCACCAAAAACAACAAAAAAACCCACTCTGATGCTCAGCATTCAAGTGATGTTCATAACTCACTGATTTTGTGAGGAATTTGATTATTTTGTCTTTGGAGGAAGTCTCACACAGTTTAAAGAATGAATTTTTGTTTTCACTTTTTTTATTGAAAAATATCAAAACTTCAGCCAATTTCCTTAATCATCTGAAAACTTTCACTTTGCCTCTGTCTCGATTCTGTCCATTAATTAATGATAGCGTGATTGATTTACTTTCCTTCACAGGTGGAAAGTTGCTGTTGATAGAAAATTACCGTTATGAGAACAGATTGTTAAATGCTACACTTCAATTTTGATAATTACACAAAGATTCAGAATGTGCAAAGATGATGCAGAACTACAATCCAGTATTACATAAAGATAATTTTTTTTCTTCTACCCTTTTTCTATCTAAAATTAATTTGGAGCTGGAAGCACAGTGGCAGTGCATTCACTTTGAAGCTGAACTGGCAGAAGTAAACCAGGGGAGGCAGTAGAGGAATTCCAGGAGCCAAAGCTGGAAGAGGGGTATGTTTGAAGCCAGACATCAAAGATGTGAAATCCCCATTGTTTAATTTCAGTACAGGGCCTGGAACAGGAACATTTAGAGAATACGTGCGGAATATATTTCTGCTTGTGGAAATAGTGCAGAACTCGTTTGTCCACCCAGCAAATGTTTATTAACCCTGTACTATGTGCCAGGCACTGAGCCAGGTCTGGGGATCCATTGATGAGCTAAGTTAGATGTTCTCCCCACAGGGAAATGATCTTGAATCCTTATTCCCATCCCTTGCTGTCATGGGTATCTTTTGTATCAGTGAACAATGATGCCCTGAGAGAGTTATTTTGTTGAGACCAGTGTAAGGCCATATCTTGGGAGCAGGGGTCTTTCCCCAAGGGAAGTTGACATCCCCAGTGTTCATCATCCACAGGAGCTGTTGAATCCCGAGTCGGAGGAGGATTTGGAAGGAGCACCTTAGCTAGAAAGTGAGGGAATTCCTTTCTTCTCTTGAACCCGTGAACATGGTGGCCAGAAACCTGTGGCAGACCCTCTGAGAAGCCTGCTAAAAAGATTCTCTGTGTGCAAGACCCTCTCCTGGACCTTTAATGCAGTCTTGTTGATGGAGCTGCCTGGTCTCATCTGGGCTATGATGAACTAGAGGAAGGGTCTGTATCTAGACCAAGGCCAGGGTTGTCAAGTGGAAAGTAATGCTCTGTCTGTAAGCAGCGTGGGGCTGACGGGCCATTAGTCGGGTCTATGAGAGCAGGTCAGTGTCCAGGGCTAAATGTCCAGCCTCCCTTCCCCATGTGAGAAGTCTCCTTCCGTGGTTGTTATTACTCTGCATGAAGGGGAACCCGCTGGTTTCCTTCACCTGTGACCTCAGACCTAGTCGTTAGTTCCAACAACTCTGTATTTAGTTTAGGTTGTATCGAAAGGCTATAGAAAATGTACCCTCTGAACAGCAAAACAGGAGTCTAAGGCCATATTCATGATTGCCTGACAGGCAAAAATTCGCAAGTGATGTGTGAGAGATCGATGCTATTAAGAGCCTAAAGCTAGTTGCTTTCAAATGCCAGTTATTATGTGAGGAGCCCGGGCATCATAGGCGAGAACACCCACCTCACTGGAATGGTCATTTGAGGTTAAAACTTTCAACTTGGCCGAGTATGACATCCCAGAGCCACCCAGTGATTCTCATTAACACCAAAGCATTAAGGCTGGCCCTGAAGCTCCTCTCCCACCTAGCGTGTGTGCAGACCTGGCCTCTGGCTTCCAGGCTTGGTGCCTGGGTGATAGCAGAGAGCCGGGGAGAAAGAGCACCGCCTGCCCTCTTTGTGGTTTGTACCTGTGCGTGTAAGAGCCCCATTACCAGAGGTGTCCCAGACAAAGGTTATGTTCTTGGTTAAGATGATAAAGTTTCTAAGTTAAAGCTTATTCAGTTGTGTTGACTTCTCCTTCCCGAGCTATTATGTAACTTTCTATTTACCGAGTGATCAACCACTGTTTGTACTGTTATGAGATCTCATTCAAATTCTCAGAGCCAGCTCTTTTCTTCCCCCAGTGTAAACTAAATGTCAGGCTTATGTTAAAGAAACTTCAGAAATTACAGTGCATTTATTACTAAGGGACAGGACGAGAACCCTCCTTTCCTTCTGAGAAAAAAAAAAACAAAACTAAATATATGTCTCTTAAAGTTAAGGACTGAAAAGTTGGAGGTTGCTTTTGTTTTCTAAGCAGGTGAAAACTTTTTAAACCAAGTGTTAAGAGGCAGTTCAAGCTGATGAATAGGGTCATGAGTGGAAGTTAAGGTCCCAGTTCCAAGGGTTCGAGATTGTCGTTTTGAAATATTGAAATATTGAGAAAGTCATCCTTCTAACCATTCAATTTTCCTCCTTTGATGGGGGAGTAACTTTTGTGTGATTTTGCCACAATGAAAAGTTCAAGTGGTTTGTGCAAAGCTTAATTGTTTGCTGAGAGGATTCCTAGAAGATCAAGACATTTAAATTTAATATTAGCACAGAGTTAAGGATTCCCCCTCTTAGACTTTCAAAACAGAAGAAGCAGGAGGTCATGTTCCCTCAAAAGCTATTGCCAAGCAGTTTCCCGTTCTCACACTCAGTCCCGCAAAGGCAAACACGTGTTTGTGTAATATTCCAGCGTCAGCTCCAGAGTTCCTTTCTCTTTGATAAGGGATCAAACAGAGGGGTGTGTTCCCTCCAGGAGCTATCCTCCTCGACGAACTGGTCTCTGATAATACCTCTCAGAATCTTACAAAACTTCCAGGATGAAAAGTGCACGAAGTTGGTCGCATTCAACTTAAATGCTTTTATTGACAATGTCTTTGAACAATAAGCAAACAATGCTTAAATTTTTCATTCAAATTCACTTTCCACATGTCAAAAGACCTCAAGGTAGAAAAAAATAAAATAAAAATATAAATATCTGAGAATCCATCTTAATAAATAAATTAAAAACACAATAAAACGTTTTCATGGAAAACTGTTAATGTCAGAACATTCAGACCACCTCAACAATGCATGATCAGTAACGTTACAATGAACATTGATGTTGAAGGAAAACTACAGTACATGGATATAGCTATTTATTTCTATCTACTAGAAAATAAAGTCATATTTTTCTTAGTTTAATATTGGTCATCGCTAATCAGAACACACTATTGCCAGGAACACAGTAGTTATTGTTAAAATCAGCTGCACTAGATACAATTTGAAAATATCCAGCACCAGGTTAATTCCAATAATGAACCCAATGATTAGTTAATGCTATGAGAAGACTAAAGAGAAAGAGAAAAAGAGACACAGACCCAGGCCTGGCTCAACATGCTACTAACTACCAGCTCTCAGATGTGTCACTGGGAACAATACACACTCCATGCGTTTTGCTACATCTCCAGAAGAGGTAAGGACTCGAGTCCACACGTGGATGCTTTCAAGTCCTTGAGGCCCACAGCCTGGTGTGTTTCACGCACAGATAAGGTCCTCCCTAGGTCTACCGGAACCCTCGAGGGAAGACGTGTTTCTCCTCCTGTAATGCACCGGCTCGGGCAGTGGCACGTGCGTGCCTGCTGCCTCCCCTCTCTGCCCGCTCACAGGGCCAGCAGCGTGGGTGAGCTGAGCGAGTCAGAGGAAGGCTCATTGCTGCTGCTACCCTTGCGGTGGGCAGCCGCACAGCTGGGGAAGGAGTCAGCCTCGGGGTAGGTGAAGACGAAGGAAGACGTGTAAGTAGTGCAGCTGGGGGTACAGGTGACCACCGGGGTACACAGGGGCTCCAGCTCTGTGGCCATGGGCCCCATCCCCAGGGAGCCGCCGTGCAGGGGCTCCCAGTCTGCTGCATAGAAGGAACCGGACAGGTCCATGTCTGGCACAGAGCGCGCTGTCTCAGAGCCACTGGGCCTGGACGAGGCTGGGAACAGGAAGTCATCAAACGGCTCAGCCTTCAGCTCCATGCTGCTGACGCTCTTGACCGGCTCCACTGAGGGCTTGGGCTCCGGGTCATTGAGGAGGGGCAGGGTGAAGGCCTCCTCAGATTCGGGGGTGGCAGCCTCAGGCAGGCCCCCGCTCAGATCAAGGGAAGCCACAGACATCTCCTCGGGGAAGCCCAGGTCGTCAGGGATCTTGCAGGCAGGTCGGTGAGCTGCCAGGATGAACTCGAGTTTTTCCTTCTCCTTCAGCAGGTTGGCGATCTCAGTCTGCAAAGCAGACTTCTCGTCTTCTAGTTGGTCTGTCTCCTGGATCGAGAGGACAAAGCAAAGAATAAGACACAGTCTGACTCAAGGTCTCTGCTCCCTTCTACCCAGTCTCTAACTTTCCCCTTAAGTTTTCAAAAGAAGTGATCCATGGTTCTACCTACCGCTTGGAGTGTGTCAGTCAGCTCCCTCCTCCGGTTCCGGCATTTGGCTGCAGCCATCTTATTCCTTTCCCTTCGGATTCTCCTTTTCTCTTCTTCTTCTGGGGACAACTGGGGGTGGAGGGGAGGGAGACAGCAACATTCAGTAACGGTGCCTGCTATCAGCTCTGCTCACCCACCCCAGGGAAACTGGTCCTGCAGCTTCCCGCCTCCTGGCACCTCTTCTGTGAAGCCATTTCTAACCTGCAGTTGCAAGCTGGGTGTGACTTGCATTTAAAATAAGAACCTCAGCAAGAGAACAAAGAGAAGCTACAAGCATGAAATAGGAAACTATTAGGGAAGAAACTACACGTGGGATATTTCTTAGGGAGGACTATTAGAGTCTGACTTGGGATGGATAGGGCTTGGAGCCAGGGTTCCCAGTCCGGGATGTGTAGTCAGTTCCATCTATGGCTTCACCCTGTCCACTGTGCTCCCCATCTCCACCAAGGGGGACATTACCCCCCAACCCCAGCCACCCCCAGAGAGAAGATGTTGAGAACCCTCACCTGTTCCACCTTGCCCCTTCTGCCAATGCTCTGAGCTCTGCTTGCCGTCATGGTCTTCACGACACCAGCCCTGGAGTAAGCCCCGGCCGAGGGAGTGGGGACTCCGTAGGGGTGGGGGGCTCTGGTCTGGGATGGGGCAACCGAGGAGACCAGGGTGGGTTGCACTAGCCACTGCAGGTCTGGGCTGGTCGAGATAGCAGTCACCGTTGGGATGAAGTTGGCACTGGAGACGGCCAGATCGGTGCAGAAGTCCTAGAATGAAATAGAAGGGGAAAGCTGACGTGAGCGAGCAGGTTCTGGCCGCAGGTGGGGTGAGCAGAGTGCCCAGTGCCGCATGCAGCAGGGAGAGAGGGAGAGAAACATGGTCCTGCCATGGACAGCTTATATATTTCTACATGTCCTTCATCCTGGATGAAAGGTCTCTCCCTTCCCAAGAATTCCGCAGCGCACTGCCTTTCTCCTCCATCCCGCTGCTGCGTTCCCGTTATCCCTTCAGCATCACTCGCTTGAAAGGGGGTTTGTTATAAATATCCCTGACGTCTGCGCTGACGCAGGCGCCGCTCCGGAGTCTCCTGAATGAACTCGCTTTTTATCAATGAAACTGCCTTACACACCCGCCGGCTTCACCCTCCTCCTCTCGCCCTCCTCCCTGCTCCGGCTGCGAGGGGAGGGAGGATCGCCGCTTTTTGCCGCCTCCCCGGAGGTGCCTGGCTCTAGTTAGCGAGTCTTTGCTTGGGACACTTTTGCCCCCAGCTAATGTCAGAGACCAGTCAGAGAGCGTGGGCACAGAATGAGCCCACAGAGGGAAAGGAGAAGATCCTTATTGTGACAAGCATGTGTGCGCTCGGAACAAATCTGGGGCTCCCGAGATAGGGCTGATCCGGCCGAGGCAAGCCTCCCTCTCTGGAGAAAGGGGTCCCAGACTTGTCTTCCTGAGCGTCCCGTCCCAGAGTCTCCTCCCCGGTGAGCCCGAGCCCCGGGCCCCGCGGTGGCACGAAGCCAGCCTTACCTGCGCATTGACGGGAGAGCCCATGCTGGAGAAGGAGTCGGCCGGTGAGTGGTAGTAGGAGAGACTGTCCCCGGCAGGGGAGGCGCTGCTGCAGCGGGAGGATGACGCCTCGTAGTCGGCGTTGAAGCCGGAGAACATCATGATCGCAGGTAGTCAAAGCCGGGCGAGGGACTGAGGGGCGGAGACAGGTAGGAGCTGCGGGGCTGAGCTGGGTAAGAGCGCGGTCGCTGCTCGCTCGCTGCGCCGCCGCCGGTTCCGTCTCAGCTCAGCTGCTCGCTGCAGATGCGGTTGGAGTACTAGGCCACTGCTTTTATAACAGCATTTTATGAATGAGCCCAATACGTCACAGGGCGCTACCATTACAGCTCCCGAGGGGTGGCGCGCGGACCTGGCCTCCTCTGCGGCCTCCTTACTACCCCTTCCGTCCTCTCAGCTGCCTGCCTTTCGTATTATTGTGTTTATTTATCTTGTGGGCTTTTCTCAATCTGGGTCTTGGGGTCGCGTAGAGCCCCTAAGATGAGGGTCTCCAGGAATGGCTCCCCCCACGACCGCAGGGAACGGCCGTGGAAACCTGCTGACGCAGATGTCCTAATATGGACATCCTGTGTAAACGGGAGGGAGGGATTGACGGGAACTGCTCGCCGGCTGCAGCCAACACCAAGGGTGCAGCGCGGGGGGAGGCGGGGGCCGTGGCCGGGGGGAGGGGAGGCGGGAAAGGCAGAGAAGGCAAGCGAACATTCGCACCTGATTCAATGCGGACCTTGTTCCCGGGGTTGGGGGATGGGGTGGGGGCATTTTACTTATGTACAGAAACCGGGGAACGGTTCTGAGGTTCAGGTACTGGCGAAACAGGTACACAGCCCCTAAGGCTTAAGTCTCTGCCCCCGAAAGAATGCGCCTCCACCCCCATTCCTCATTCTATCCTTAATTCAGTGCAAACTGTGGAAGCAGACCCCCACACCCTCGCCTCAAGCCCCAGGGCTCAGCACTACTAGGACTGTTACTGCCTTTGGAAGCAGAAAGTAGAGGGATACAAAATAAGAGAATACGATAACCTACTTTATCTACGATGGTGGGTATTTTAATATTAATTTTTTTAAGGGAAAAGGCTCATTTTTTTTCTCGGCCATATACGGGATGTTACAGTTACTGTCAAACCCCAGAGACACCAGCCAATAAACATTGTGCAGAACCTCGATGCAGAAATGTCTGAAGGGTTCCTTTGCCTGGTTCTGAGCCCGGGCTCCGGGAGGGGGTGTCATGTGGACAAGGTCGTCAGTTTGGGGTACCGGATGGAGTGAGGTATTGGGGGAGCGCAAGTCCGAGCTGGAGAGGTGGGGGTGGTTCGATGCTCCGGAAGCCGGTTATTGGGAGCCCGCAGCGGGTGATTTTCCAGCGCGGACTTGGAGGGGGGAGGACCGGGGGCGCTCAAAGGACAGTGCCCAGCAGCGCCAAGGCCGGAGACCTTGGCGGCTGAGACTTCAGGCACCGCTCCGTAGCCTGGAAAGGGGGCTTTGGGGAGGTAAGGTGCTCTGGAGTGCGCTGCGCCCCCAAACGCCCCATCCTCTTGCTCCGCTGCAAAGGACAGCTGGGGTCATACTGCCGGCCACCTCCGGGACGCGAAGCCTCAGGTCCCCGTGGAGACACAGGTCGCTGTGTCCCTTCCCCCACTTTTCAGGCCCGGAGGTCACGGTGGGCACCTGGACAGGGGCGAGGCGGGATTACGGCAGAGGGCGGATCCTTCGGGACGCGCGGTGAGCAGGACCGCGGACCAGCCCCCGCCGCCGCACCCCGGAGCCAGGCGATCCTGCTATAGATAGTAACAGGGAAGCGGCTGTTTACAGCAACACTGCGCCGCCAGGGCTGTCTCCAGGCGACGCCGCGCGGCCGGGCGCGCCGTCGGCCTGGCGAGGCCGCCCGCCCTCCCTCCTCGCACCCCCCGGGCCTCGGCCTCCCCAGCCCGACTGTGGCCACTCCTGCCGCCTGACATCATCCGCCGGGTCCGGGGGCTGAGAGTGGCTCGCGCGCGGCTGGGCGCTAACCTCCATTCTTAGAGATGAGAGCCCCGCGGGAGCGGGGAGGGCAGGGAGGCGGGGATTCGTGGAACTGGGCCACTTGCTATTTTTGCATTCCCTGTCACAAGCAGAGGTGAAAACAGAATTTCATCATTGTAAGTCACTAGTTTATGTTGGTGGGAATTTAGTCGCTTTTTTTTTTCTCACTTAAAAAGGGGGAGAAAAAAGGAAAAACACAGACTTCTTGGAGCTGCACTGAATCCTAATTTTGCAGCCTTCCGTTCACCTAGTTCTATCATGTGGCAGGCTATACTTCACTGTCCTTGATTCTTTAAAAAATAAAAAGTTATGAAGGCAAATTCATCTCTTCTTATTAGCTTCAGACAAAGTAGGTCAAGCTTTGAATTCCCGGGTCTGGCCTTGCCTTCCATTCATAACTGGATCTCAGGCCACTTAAGTGAAAACCTAGAATGATTTCATTTACTTCCCCTTCAGAATCTTGAAGCAGCTCAGGCCAACACCTAAAGGATGTGTCAGGATTTTATATCCAGGATTTATCTCATATATCATTTATCCTGCCTCTGCCAATAAAAAAAGGAAAAGGGTCTTTGAATAAGCCTGTCTCCTCCACAAAGCTTAACTCTTTCCTTCCTGGCATCATTATGACTAGTGACTTGGAGACTTATTAAACCCATTTTGAAAAGGACAGAACCACACTTTCACTTGTTTTTTGTTTGTTTGTTTGTTTTTTATTTAACAAGGAATTTATTTATTAGGAGTTCCCTGGTGGCTCCGTAGGTTAAGGATACGGTGTTGTCACTGCTGTGACATGGGTCAGTCCCTGGCCTGGGAACATTCTCATACCATGGGCACAGGAAAAAAAAAAAAAAAAGGGATTTACTTATTAAAAGCCTCCCATGGCCTGGCACTGTGCTGGGGGCTGGCGCTTATTGTAATGAACAGGGTGGACCTGTACCTACCATCAGGGAGATTCTGGTCTCATGGGCCAACAAGTCAAAAGAGAATTGCAGAGCAGCAGTAAGTGATTTGACAGAGGTCATAACAGGGTGCTGCCATGCAACACAGAAGAGTTTGGGGACAGGTATCAGAGGAAGCGCCTGCAATACAGAGATGCGACCTGGATCCACTCTCCTCTGGGAAATGACGTGATAAAGATTGAAAGTGGCCAGAGCATCATCTAGGAAGCAAGCGCTCAACCCAAAGCAGTAGTAACAGGTAATACAATCTCAGACTTCCTTTCCTGCCCTACTAATATCTGAACCCACGATCATTCTAACACACTCTTAGTCTACTCGTGTCATCCATTCCAGGACTGTAAAATCACATTTTTAATATGGAGTTCACATAATGTAGCCTTAAATGGAAATCAGACCCAACATGTGAAATTTGCCAAGGTCAGGGTAACTTTGAGACGGATGTGTGTGTGCCACTGTGAGCCCGGCACCACCTTCCAGCAGAACAGGGATTCCATGTTCTGGACAAGTCTGAACGTGTAAAAGCAAACGTACATAGTTTGTGGTTATCTATGTGCTGAGCTCTGCCTATCTGAGGATCCAAAAGTGAAAAGGAGGGTAGACTCCCACAGCTGATTTTAACCCAGATTGCAAACAAATTCATTCTTTCGCAGCAGTTGTTTCTTATCAGATAGAGACTTTTCCTATTTTGCACTTCTCTGGCATTTGAGTTAAGAGACATGACCTAGAGCAGGCATTTGTTCAATAACTCTGGAGGTCAGTACACATTGTTTAGCCTGGTGTTATTGCAACATTAAGTGAAAGGCTACTGTCTGTACCGCCTACGTAAATGCTGCCGCACACAACCCGTCCCCAACATGCAGAAGTAGTTATTTATTTGGGGAAGTGTGGTCTGGTGGTGAAGCGTTGTGGTCAGAGCACGGGACCAGAAGTCAGGAAGATGCGTATAGCAAATCCAACTCCTTCAGGGACTTGGGGAAGTCACTCCTAAGACTTGTTCAGCATCTGCATTCTTTTGGCCTTTGTCTTTTTCATGTACAAATATTCACTTAGCACCTAGTCCAGTGCTTGGCCCATAGTAAGTGTCTGATTAATATGTGTTGAATGGATGAATGAGTGAATGAATGAATGATGCCCTCCTCGAAGCAAAACGAATATATATTATTGGCCTTTACGGGTACTAGGAAATCAAATAGATCATGTTCTTAAACTCTTTGAAAAGGCCGAATAGGCTGAGTCTTTTATTCTTGGGTATGGATAGCCAAAAATTGGGAAAGATAAAATAAGAAGATGTTTGGGGTGTTTTCAGCTGGTGCAGCCTCTGTGCATAAAGAACACTCCCAGTGGTTTGTGATAAAAGATCAAGCTTACCCCTGTTATTGAGCCCCATGAGAAAGACAGCCAGGGCCCATACATAAAGGCCACATTGTCTGCAGTGACAATGACTGTGTTACCACCACCCTCTAATTTATTCATTCTAAATGTCTGGACCCAAGACGGAGAAGTATCCCACAGTTCCCGCAGGACTCACACACACGTGAGCCCAATGAAAAATCTTAAGGGTCAATGTTACTCACCCTGTGGCTCAGACAGTGAACAAAAAACTGTCCCTATTTTAAAACAGTGGGAGACACGGGCTTACCACCACCATCGCCCCCCCCCCCCCCGCCACCACACCACTAATTAGTACTGGGGATTTAGCCTTTGGGGAAAAAAAAGCTGTTTTCATTCTGAACAACTCTTGACTATTTGACAGGAGATGATGATTCAATGGGATCCCCATCCTTCTGCTAATGCAAGCATTTTAACAAAGCTCTATGTGGTCCCTGGGATACACTCCATCTGGAGCTAAGGAAACTAAGGAAGAGCTATGCTGCCTAAGAAGGACACATTTCAGCCCAAGCTCATGGCATCTTCTACCACAACTGGCAGCACTGGACCCCCGTTTGGTCAGTAATGCCAAACCATGATGCAGAAACAGGCATTCCCCATCTTCAGACAAGCAAGATCGTCCAGGCTGTCAGCTCCCCAGATGTCCCGAGCTGACCTTCTTGGGCTCTGGTGGATTCAGCTGCTGGAATTCCAAAGGAACCCTATCTACGTCACTAAGCCTATAGGACAACAACACGCCCTGACTAAGAAACCTCAACTGCAGGGCTCCCATCCAATGGGGAAATCTTACGATCTGCATGGGCAGGGCCGGGGATGGCTCAAATGGGCTGGCACATGGCAAGCTTCAAGGTGTTAGGACATCTCAGGCGTTGCTGACACCATTTGATCCACCACCTTACTCAACAAGAACAACAGGAAAGACCTTTAAAAGTGACATTCTTGATTGTAATAAAAAAAAAAAATCCCCTTTCCCAAACCAGGAGAATCTTGACCAGTATGTAGGAACCCAGAGTTATGTTGCCTTCTGATTGCTGCCTTCTGACCTACAGATCATGGTTCATCCTCATATGTGGACACTTAGTGTCTTAGTTTAGTATCTGATTTGTGTTCTAGGAGAAAACTTCCGGTTGTAACTCACAGTTGAGGTCTGATTTTCTCCATTGATGTTTCACCTGGAGTGTCAATGAGTTACAGATCCTTTGTGAAAAATCCCCCACATTGATTCTACTGAAGAATTCCACCTTTTGACTCTGACCCACCAGAGGCTGTGAGGTAACTAATTAAGATAAGGACAGATCGGAGTTCCCGTCATGGCTCAGTGGTTAATGAATCTGACCGGCATCCATGAGGATGCAGGTTCAATCCCTGGCCTTGCTCAGTGGGTTAAGGATCCAGTGTTGCTGTTAGCTGTGGTGTAGATTGATGACATGGCTCAGATCCTGCGTTGCTGTGGCTGTGGTGTGGGGCTGCCAGCTATAGCTCCAACTTGACCCCTAGCCTGGGAACCTCCATATGCTGCAGGTGCAGCCCTGGGGAAAAAAAAAAAAAAAAGATAAGCATAGACCCTACACTGAAGGTCTCCTCTCCCATTTACTGGGGCTCTGAATTAAATCATAACATAAAACACTCAGGCATAAATCCCCCCAAAGCTATTTAGTGGCTAATTTACCAAATCACACTTAGGAAAAAAAGTCCTCCCTCCTTATTAAGGCCTGGGTGAAACGGCCCCTGCCTTGCCCTCCACTCCCATCTAGAACAACCTTCATTCACTCCATGCCAGCCACACTGGCCTCCTTCTGTTCCTCAATTAGGCCAAGCCACTTCTCGAGTGGGGCCTTTGTACTCACTATCCCCTCTTTCCCCCAGACCTTGACACATCGACTTATCCTTATGATCAAGACCTGCTCAAATAGCACCCAGGGAAGCCTGTCCTGTCCGCCATCCAATGTGGCTTCTCTCCTCCTTGCCCCTTAGTCACTTTCTGTCACATTACCTGGTTTTTCGGGTTTTTTGGTTTGTTTGTTTTTTGCTTTTGGGGGCCACACCCACAGCATTTGAGGCTAGGGGTCCAATCAGAGCTACAGCTGCCAGCCTACGCAGCAGCCACAGCCACAGCCACACCAGATCCGAGCCACCTCTGCTACCTACGCCATAGCTCACGGCAACGCTGGAACCTTAACCCACTGAGCGAGGCCAGGGATCGAACTTGCAACCTCATGGTTCCTAGTCAGATTCGTTTCCACTGTGCCACGAAGGGAACTCCTGGTTTTATTTACTGTCGGGGACTTATCACTAGGTTACCCTGTCTGTTTATTTATGTTCTTTCTCATTGTCTGTCTTCCTCTCCTAAGCCACAAGCTCCACCAAAGCAGGGAGCTTATCCGTCTTATTCAATAGGTATCCATCCTCAGGGCCTCACTTGTTGACACTAGCAGGCACTCAATAAATAAATGTTTGCAAAAGGAATGAACCTTAAACAGAAAGTTCGGGAAGGCAGCATAGATTCCCTGTTAGGATAAAGGGGCTTGAGGGTTGACTTCTTACCTGTATCCTTCTCAAGTGAGAGGAAACAAAATCCTGATCAGCACTTTCTTTATCAGACATAATAATTTTATTTTATTTGAGGGCCTCACTCAAAGCATATGGAAGTTCCCAGGCTAGGGGGCCAAATGGAGCTGCAGCTGCTGACCTACACCACAGCTCAGGGCAACGCTGGATCCTCAACCCACTGAGAGAGGCCAGGGATTGAACTCTCATCCTCATGGATATTAAATTGGTTACCGCTGAGCCACAACAGGAACTCTGAGCATAATAATTTTATCTCGTTTTATTTATTTATTTATTTATTTATTTATTTCGTCCTTTTAGGGCTGCACCCATGGCATTTGGAAGTTCCCAGGCTAGGGGTTGAATCAGAGCTATAGCCGCTGGCCTATGCCACAACCACAGCAATGTGGGATCTGAGCCGCATCTGTGACCTACACCACAGCTCAGGGCAATGCTGGATCCTTAACCCACTGAGCAAGGCCAGGGATTGAACCACCAACCTCATGGTTTCTAGTCAGATTCGTTAACCACTGCGCCACTACGGGAACTCCTGTGCTATAGTTTTAAATCCACAACCGTCCCACCCAGAAACAGTGATCAGCATAAGCCGAAATTTCATCTGGAATTGGTTATCCCCCTGAGCCTTTCTTTTCCACAAACTCAGCCTAATACCACAAGCAACTTCTTAGAAAACATTTGGGCAGAAAGGTAAAAACCTAATCAATTTTTTAGTTTAAAAGCACTGAGAATAGGGCCATAATAAAACTTTTTATGGCCCCACTACAAAAATGATTATGGTACCCTCCCAAATAATTCAAAATAAAAACAATATAAAACTGCAAAAAAAAATTTTACTTAAAAAAATAAAACTTGGAGTTCCCATTGTGGTACAGCAGAAATGAATCTGGCTAGGAACCATGAGGTTGCATGTTCGATCCCTGGCCTTGCTCAGTGGATAAAGATCTGGTGTTGCCATGAGCTTTGGTGTAGGTCGCAGACGCTGCTTTGATCTGGCATTGCTGTGGCTGTGGTGCCGAGAATGCAGCCCTAAAAAAATAAAATAAAACTTACAAATACGCTGAAATATTTTTTAGGGATGGAAAAATTTCTGGTTCCTCAGTGCCTGCACAATAACAAGTGCTCAATAAATAGAATGATGGATACAGTTTTCTCTTTTTTTTTTTTTTTTGCTTTCTAGGGCCCCACCAGAGGCATATGGAGGTTTCCAAGCTAGGGGTCAAATCAGAGCTACAGCTGCTGGCCACAGCCACAGCCACAGCCAAATAAGATCCATGACCTACACCACAGCTCACAGCAATGCTGGATCCTTAACCCACTGAGCAAGGCCAGGGATTGAACCTGCAAATTCATGCTTCCTAGTCGGATTCGTTTCTGCTGCACCACGACAGGAACTCCCCAGTTCCCTAATTCTTCCTTGACTCTTTCTCTCTCCCACCCTGCCCCCACACCAGCACAGGCTTCCTTGTCTTCTTGGGCAATCCAGCCATGACTGAGAATGTGGCGAGGACCAGGTCAGTATTTGCTGATTTTTTGGCATGTGCTGGACAGAAAAACTGGGGTGTCACATACCGCAGGCTTACCTGAAGCCTGGATGCAGCCCCTCCATCAGCCCCAGATGATCTCTGCGGCTACAAACAGCACCACATGCTCCTTCTGCGTTCAGGTTGCTTAGTACCAGGGATGGGATCAACCCTCAGGATTCTTCATTTGAATCATTTGGCAAAACCGTTCTCTTCCTTTCTTTTAATCAAGCGGTTTGGAATGAATTATAGGTCACCTGTCCCAGAGGGTGTCTGTGGGTGGGGAATCTTTGCTTTCTCCAGTTTGTTTGCCACGGATGGGAAACTTCAGAGTAGGTGCTAATTTGCTCCTTCATTTACTGTGAGTACTTCACCATCCAAGTCAAGTTTATTTGAACCAAGATCTTCATCCAGCTGGTGTCTGCCTGAGCTTGGAACTTGGAAAAGAGAAGCAAGGGGTTGTGAATAGGCTGGGGAAATGGAGGAAACCTGATATTATTCAAACAGCACTCCATCCATTAGCCCCCAAAATCCACCAGCTCACCAAACTGTAGCTCCAAACATAACTCTTATCCATTTTCTTTTTTGGTCTTTCATCTTTTTAGGGCCACACCCACAGCATATGGAGGTTCCCAGGCCAGGGGTCAAATCAGAACTACAACTGCTGGCCTATACCACAGCTCACAGCAACATCGGATCCTTAACCAACTGAGCAAGGCCAGAGATCGAACCCTAGTCCTCATGGATACTAGTAGGATTTGTTAACGTTGAGCCACGATGGGAACTCCTTATCCATTTCTGACCCATAGGGCAAAAGGACCAGAAACACATGTAAAGATAATAATAATGGAGAAAACAGAAGAGTTTCAAATTAAGTGATTTTAGATTTTTTTTTTTACTGCCTACGCCACAGCCACAGCACCCCCAGATCCTTAACCTACTGAACAAGGCTAAGGATCGAACCTGCATGCTCATGCATACTAGCTGGATTACTGCTGAGTCACAATGGGAACTCCCTATGTTGTATTTTTATATAAGAGCAACCCTGAGATATTAATTTCACACATCTGGTTTGAGATTAATATAGTTATATTCTTATCAGATATCTCTCATCTGCTTTTTATTTTTCTGTTGGTTTCAGAGTTCCCTCCAAGGAAGAAAAGGGTCTTACATACCTCAAAGTATTATTACCTTGCCTAAGAACCAGAAAAAACAATACCTGTGGGTAACCAGGGTACGGCCTCTACAAAGTTAATCCTTTCATCACTCAAGCTGTATAGAGGAAATTATCTTATTCCTTATTCTTCATTCAGTACCTTTATTGAACACCTACTAAGTGCCAGTCAGTTAGTAAACAGACAAGCTTTCTACTAACACGAAGATCACAGTCTAATAGTGTAATAAACAAGAAAACAAACGAACACATCAGATAAAAGTAATTGCTGAGCAGGTAATAAAAACGAAGCGGCGTGTCATGAGTGATTGTGTTGCTCCTTTGGATTGGGTGGAAGGACATTTGTCATGAGAAGAGAATGACAAGAAGGAACCAGGCCTGGGAGGATGGGGAGCAGAGCATTCTGGGTAGAGGAAATACTTCCCAATGAGAAGTATTGAGAAACATAACCACCGAGCCCAGCAACCCTCTTTTCTTGTGAGGTGTCCCTCAAGCCCTAGTGTCTCGGTTACCAAAAACCATCTCTGCCTCCCTCACACCATAAACATCAACTTTTGGATCAGTGCTACGAAATTCAGAAATGCCTGGTTATTTCCAGTTTAGTTTCCTCCTTAGCTGTCACTATACTTGAAACTGGTTGATTCTATTTCATTCTCACACAGTAACAACCCATATGGATCCTTCTTATGGATGGCTCCACACTAAAATCAGTGATGGATAAGCTCTCTCTCAATAGCTT
This sequence comes from Catagonus wagneri, assembly GCA_004024745.2. Classification (NCBI taxonomy): domain Eukaryota; kingdom Metazoa; phylum Chordata; class Mammalia; order Artiodactyla; family Tayassuidae; genus Catagonus; species Catagonus wagneri. The sequence goes on along the minus strand of PVHT021183631.1, from coordinate 7,834,736 downwards.
AGACAGTCTTAAATGAAAACGCCAAAGGGAGCTCCCGCTGTGGCACAGTGGGTTGAGAATCCCCAGCACAGTGGGTTAAAGGATCTGGGTTGCCACAGCTGCAGCATAAGTTGCAGCTGCAGCATAAGTTGCAGCTGCAGCTTGGATTCAGTCCCTCACCAGGGAACTTCTATATGCAGTGGGTGTGGCCATAAAATAATAATAATAATGATGATGATGATGATGATGATAAAGGTAGAACTGAAAAATAAGATGTAAATTGCCCTCAACCAGGTTTTGAGGTCTTCCAGGGCCCTTTTCCCCAGGAATTTGAAAACAGGCACATTCCATTTTGCTCTTTGTTAGAAAGCTTTTGACAACAAACAGAGCTCAGTTTAGAATTTGTGCTATAAAACAGCACACTGAATAAACCAAGTTTCTAACCCAGGGTGACACTCTCCTATATTCTGCTGATCCTTACACAGGGTTTAAGCAAATATGTGTGGGAGAATTATGGGGAACTAAACTCTCAAAGTACTAGTTTCCTGAATTCTTTGTCATTTTGACTGCACTGGAGACGATTCCACAAGCCATGATCAGAATCCACCCATCTTCAGTTCCCATAAATATGACGTCTACACAGAACTATGTGAACTATTTCATAACTGGGATGAGAACCGGGCTATGAAAACCTACTAATGGGAATGACAGAGGAAGAGCATTAAAACTTAAATAGGAGAAAATTCAGTAGCAAAGGAAAAAGGATTATGTGTGTGTTGGGGAAAGAGGGTAACGCAATGCTCAGAGACTGATTATTCAGTCCACGCTTGATTATTTCAATCCAGCAGCAAATGTATGCTGACACATTCCTGGGGGCACCAGGGTGACTTTCATTACCGCAAGTAAAAGCCACAGAGGTCACTGCTGTCTTGTTGGTACTAATTGTTCCAGGCAATGAGACCAGGGGAAGCCGAGGCAGCGACTGTCAACTGCCCGTGATTCCTGGGAAGGAGCAGTTGCTGCCGTGCCTTCTGGGGCCAAGGGCTAAATTCACTCTGGATGCAGACTTCTTGATGCAGGGACTGTCTTTGGCAGTCCCAGCATCTAGAGCATTTGGAGAAAGGCATCTAGCATGGAAAGCATAAGTTAAATATGAGTTACTAGTATTATACATACATTCTCTGTGCCCATCTCCCACTGTGTTCCTCAATTAAACCTTCTCTTACCCGGATCTCAAACTGAAAATTGTCTTAACCTCCCAGAGAACTTCCTTGACCACCCAGGCTGAATTAGGAACCCTTCAGAAGCCCTCGTTCCACCCTGGGCTTTGCACGTATGTCACCAAACACCATTTGTAGGAGTTCCCGTGTGGCTCAGCGTCATCACAGCTGTGGCTCTGGTTACAACAGTGGTGCAGGTTCAGTCCCTGGCCTGGGAACTTCCACGTGCCGTGAGTATGGCCAAAAACAAAAACAAAGAAATACCATTTGTAATAATATATACTTATTTAGAAAGCAATTGGGCTAATATCAAAAAGATAAGTTCCACAAAGATAGGGATTTTGGTTTTGTTCACTGATGAACCGTCAAGCAGCTAGAGAAGGCCTGGTGTTGGTAGTTGTGAATTGTTAGTTGAATTTTTTGGTGTCTAGCTCCCCAAGGAAGGCAGAAACCTCACCTGTTGCATTCATTATTGACTCTCTAGACCCTAGTACAGCATCTGACCATGTGAAGGCTACTCAAAAAAATATTTCTTAAATACATGAAAATAACAATAGCTAACACTGATTAAGTGTTTGCTCAGGGATTATGTTTAGTGCTTTACAGATATTGTTGCTATTTAATAGTCACCAAAATTCAATAATATAGACATATGATGTTATTTTGGTAGAATAGTTTTGATAATTTTTTAAAAACAATAACTTTATAATTTTCTAATCCATAATAGACAATTGGACTAAATTTTCTCCCCAGTGTAGTAAGTAGTGCCTTGATGACCTGAGTGAGTGCACTTGTTTCCCTAGGTGTCTGCCTCTGGTAGCTGCTGAGAAAGAAACTCGGTCTCATGGGACTTAATTATGTTTAAATTGCTTAGTATTAAATTATAGCCTCAGTTTCTAGTCACACTGGGCTTCCTTTTTCTTTCTTTCTTTGGCCACACCTGCAGCATATGGAAGTTCCCACACTACGGGTCAAACTGGAGCTGAAGCCACCAGCCTATGCCACAGCCACAGCAACACAGGATCCAAGCCACATCTGTGACCTACATCACAGCTCACAGCAACGCCAGATCCTTAACCTTCTGAGTAAGACTAGGGATCGAACCCATCCTCATCGATACCTGTCAGGTTTGTTACCGCCTAGCCACAATGGGAACTTCCGGCAGTGGGCTTTTGCAGGAAATATATTTACTACATATCATAGGTAGATAGGTAGGTAGATAGGCAGATGGATGCTGTGCTGATCACGCTGGACTCTTATGCAGCCACAGAACATGGAGAGTATTTCCACCTCTGCCAGAGGAAACTGGAAGCAGGAAAAGAGTACTGGCAAAATCTTGCCCGAGATGCTGGTAAAACTGGCTCTGCCAGTGTTTCCTACACTTGCCTGGGACACCAGATGGAAGGCAGTCTTGTTCCCTACTCCGGGAGCTTTGCCCGTCTCCACCATTCAGCTCCATCCGATCTGGCTGAACCAGGTATAAGGCAGTCACTGATCCCACCTTCCTGAGTAAAACCAGAGGTATTGGACAGGCAGGACATGGTCCAAGCAGGATCAGACCAACTGGAAACAAACTGACCTGCCCCAGAGTGGAAGTTACTCCAAGGGAATTACTCAATGGACTATATTCCCACCCCTGGGAACCCATCCAGTGAGATCACCTTACTCTCCTTTACCAAAGAAACGGGTGAGTCCGATGTACATAATGAAAGAAGTGGTCAGTTTGATCAGAAAACTTAAATGGTCCTTTCCGCTCCTCGATTCCTCCATCTGCTCTTCACCCCTATGGACACGACCCCACAGGGAATGAAGAATGAATAGAACTGTCAAAGGAACAGAGGAGAAGTAAAGACAAAGGAAGGAGTTTTCATAAAGCTACATATATTCAATTTAAAAGGGCTGTAGGAGTTCCCATCATGCCTCAGCGGAAACGAATCTGACTAGCATCCATGAGGATGCGGGTTTGATCCCTGGCCTGGCTCGGTGGGTTAAGGATGCCGTGTTGCCGTGAGCTGTGGTGTAGGTTGCAGATGCGGCTCTCCTCTGGTGTTGCTGTGGCTGTCGCGTAGGCTGGCAGCTGTAGCTCTGATTCAACCCCTAGCCTGGGAACCTCCATATGCCACAGGTGCAGCCCTAAAAAGACAAAAATAAATAAATACATAAATAAAATAAAAGAGCTGTCTTCAGAGTTCCATGGTGGCTCAGAGGGTTAAGGACCCCATGTTGTCACAGCTATGGTATGGGTTGTATCCTTGGCCTCAGAACCTCCACATGCTGTGGGTGCAGCCAAATAAATAAACAAATACAGGAGTTCCTGTTGTGGCTCAGTGGTTAACGAATCCGACTAGGAACCATGAGGTTGCAGGTTCGATCCCTGGCCTTGCTCGGTGGGTTAAGGATCCGGCGTTGCCATGAGCTGTGGTGTAGGCTGCAGATGCGGCTTGGATCCCCCATTGCTGTGGCTGTGGTGAAGGCCGGCAGCTACAGCTCCTGTTAGACCCCTAGCCTGGGAACCTCCATATGCTGCAGGTGCGGCCCTAGATAAGGAAAAATAAATAAACAAATAAAATAAAAGGGCTGTCTTCAGTCTTAGGTTATGTTCTCTTGACTTTCTGAGTGTTAATATGCCCTTTCATTTGTGAAGTGATGGCGATAATAAGTGGTGATTGTTGTCAACGGGTAATATTAAAAGTGAGTAACCTATGTCAGTTCGCCAACTTTTCAGAAATTTTGCGGGCCCCTAATATCCAACAGTGTGGGAAGCCCTGGGTGACCGTCCAGCAGTGTCCTCCCAAGGCTTTGGGTGAAGACGGGGAGAAGTCTCTTGCATGTGCGTGGGACATGTCTGATCACTTCCTTTATGTTCGACTTCAGGAGCTTACTACTCAAAAGAATCTGTATTCCAAAACTAAGACCTGAGGCATATAGTGCTGAAAATGCATGCTCTGAGGGACTGTGAGGGAGCGTGCCTTGATAGAAGGTAAATCGAATCACACAGATGTGGATCCATTTGGCCTGTGTGTAAATTACAATCCTCGGGCCCACCTTGACATCGATCCATTTCCAGGTCACTTCTTCTTATAACACATTTATAAACTTAAAAATACATTTTGTTGGATTTCCCTTTTTGGCACAGCAGAAACAAATTCGACAAGTAATCATGAGGATGCAGGTTTGATCCCTGGCCTCTATCAGTGGGTTAAGGCACTGGCGTTGCCATGAGCCGTGGTGTAGATCGCAGACATGGCTCGTATCTGGCGTTGCAGTGGTTGCGGCTGTGGCTGGCAGCTGCAGCTCCGATTTGACCCCTAGCCTGGTGGGAACTTCCATATGCCACGGGTGTGGCCCTAAAAAGCAAAAAAAAAAAAAAAAAAAAAAAAGGCAAAAACTTTGGCTTTATGGTTTTCAAAATGCTTTCACAAGAATTACGTAGTGTGAGCCTCCTAACAGTCGGAAGAGGTGAAAGATAGTCATATATTCATTCTCACAACTAAGGACAGGCAGACTTGAGTAGGAACTGAAGAGCTGAATTCAGTCATGGCTGTGGTGTGGAAGAGGTCCGGTGTGCACCTGCACTTTGGAAAGCCACATAGGCCACGGCTCTTACCTCTCATGGCCTGGGACAAGGCCTCTACGCTGTAGAAACCTGGGGGGTGGAGACTCCACTTAGCACTAAGGCAGGAGGTGTTGGGGAAATTATACCCATTAATAATAATCAAGCATTTATATGCCATTTGTTATTTCCACAGTGCTAATAATCACTATATCATTACAGTCTTCTTAGGTCAAAGCAAACATGTGGGGTCAGTGAGTTCTCCAGACCCCATTTTATAGATGAGGAAGTAAGCCGGGGAGATTAATTATCTTGTGGTTTGAAGAAATCAGCAGTGTAGCAGGACATCACGGTCCTTAGGTCGCAGTCGGTCAGCTGAATGGATCGACTCAGCCAAACCACAGAGCAGGAAGGGTCTGTGCACGCGTGTGTGCGCGTGTGAGCGCATATGAAACAAACTGCCGCTTTCGGTACCATCAAAACTATAATCTATTTGGTATTTCCTGGATTAAAAACTCCCTAGGCCACACACCATGGCTCACAACCACGTCAAGTTCATGGACCAAAGAACAAAAAGAACTAAGGAAAAAAGGAACCAAGTCTGGGAGATAGAAAAAGACATGGAAGCTCTGAGGTTTTAACTGATATCCATGGACAGAATCATAAAATCCAGTTCATGTGCTGGAGTCAAATCTAGGCACTTAGAGACTCTGTCATCTTCCATCTTCTATCCTCTTCCGCATCCAGACTGAGAAAATGTCCTCAGCCACCTCTCCGAGCTTTTCAGGTCATTTTCAAGGTACAATGTAAAGACTGCCTCATTATTCCTCGTCTGGCGTAACCCAGATATGCTGGCTCTCTGAGACCAAGACACTGATTCCTGGAAACGTAAAGGGAGATGATAGAATTATAAAAGGGTGTTTGATCATTTTAACATGACCTTCTATCAGACTTTCAAATATTCCCTCAGAGTCAGGACAGGAGGAAGACTTGCCTGGCAATTTAACATATTTACTGGGTAAATAGTAAGCACTTGCAATTCCTGTGACTTAATCAGAATGAAGTTCATTACGATAAAGAGCTGTGTGCCCTTTGGTCCTATTTGCATTAAGCAGCCTCCCAATTTCATTTAATTTTGCTCACATCTCCAGAAGGAAATTATAGGCTGTGAGACTGTAGGGGTAGGGGAAGGACAGTTAGCAAAGCTATTCACCAGAATAGATAAAGGAGAAAAAGGAGGTAGCAGGTTAAGATTAGAACAGAGAGAAAAGATACCCTCCGTACTCCCTATCGATTCCGATCTATGAGAAAAATTTTACTTTCTCATTTTTAACTTGAGGTTTGCATCAGCATCCCTCCCTTTTTCTCTCTGTGTGTTTTGAAAATATATTATCGGGTCATCTAACCTCATGAAACATTTCAGACTTGTACGTGCATGAGGTGGTGAAGATTTATTATATTTGACACCATAACTTAAGATTTTAAGGCATTCTTTTAAGCATAACTTGACTGAAAACCCTGAGGCTAGATCACTATCTCTTGCCAGATGTAAACTGGGTAGGTTAAAACTATTTCTGGAGACATTAGTGCCTCAGAATGTTTAACTCCATCAGGATACTAGTATTATATATCAATAAGTCTGAGATTTTAAGGCAAGAATTCTCCCCCACCCACTCCCCCACCTCTGTCTTCAGTTTATGTCTATCTCTCTCGGAGAAGTCAGGTGCCCCCTCTGTTTTGAATTAAAATGAGCAGGGAGAAAAGCATAAGATTATACTAGCCCAGGAATAGAAGCGCCCCCAGCCTCGTGTCCTTGGGGATCTTTTGGTATCTGCTCAGGCTACAAGAAATCTGGGCATCAATGTTTGGGAATACGGATAAATGATGTCATTCAACAGAATTAGGACCAGACGGAAAAATGTAGCCAAATCCTTCAGGGAGTAGCACTGAATCCTGCCTGGCATTGGATATGAAAGGCCATCCTCTGGGTTTGAGATCGTAAACAAGTGTGTGAAGGGAACCATAGTCTCTGGGATGAGACTTAGAGGGTAATAGTCTCAGATGTGATGCGGGGTGGGGTCAGAGGGTGAAACATCAAGTATTGGGCTGTGATTGACGCCTGCCGGAGGCCGTGACTCCCAAAGGGGACTTGCTCACAAGGGAACCATGTCTTCGGATGGGCTGTAATCTGTAGGGGCAAGCTGCACGTTAAGCACGTTTCCTCTTGCATCGCATCCTTGGCAACAGATCCAGACCTCAGCCTCTAAGATCTGTCAGAGAAATAAACAAGTGGGAGACAAACAACCAAAACAGCAACACAGTAGAGCTGGCGCTGGAGATAAAGCTCCGCCTTTGGAAGCTCCGGGCCAATCAGAAGCCTGTTGCTGGGGTCGGTGTTCGGCCGCCTGACGTTCCCATGGAGACGGAGGAACGTTACACACTAAACACTGGGCGACGTTGACGTCTATGCATTATATCCATGGAGACGCCTGCGTAAACGTCATTTCCACCCCCCCTTCTCCCCGCCCTCCCGCAGCGCCAGGGGCGGAGGGAGCGACGCAGGCGCCGCCGTCACGTGCTGCAGGCCGGGAGCGAAGCCGAGTGGGCGGGGTCTGTTGCTATGGCTGCAGCTGGGGCTGTTGTTGTTTGGAGCTGCAATTAGAAAGTGCTGAAACGGCAGTGGAGCCAGAACCGATTCTGGAATAGCGTCTCCCGCCCCCGGGCTAGAGAGGGTTCCCCAGCCCCTGGAAAGCCAGGACACCCCCTAGGCTGTCCCTGCACGCCTCAGCCCTAGGTCCTGAGCCAAGATCTCTCTGAGCTGCCTGTGAGTGCGGACTGAGAGCCAAACCCAGACCACTCCCTCCACCCTTACTTGGCCATAATTGTCAGGGTGACCTCCGGAACTGCCATCTCCTCCAGACAGCAGCCCACAGAACAACCACTGAACAAACTGCCTGGCCCAGAAGACAGGAACAAATTCCAGCGAGGAAAACTTTCCCACTCTTGGAGTAAAATCCCGAATCCAAGGGAATCTCAAAGAAGTCTGGGTTTCTCTTTTATACTTCAAAAGCAGCAGAACTTTAGATATTCTTTCCTTAGAGTTTTGTTGAAGACTTGAGGGAGGGGTGCCTGTTCAAGAAGAGTTCTTCCCAAAGGGAGAGAAAAGTTAGAGCCCCTGGGGACTAGGATACTGAGAAATGGGAAGGCCTGAAAAACCCAGATCAATAGAAAGTGAACCTTTGATTTCTGTGTTGCTTAATTTTGTCTTAACTATAGAAGCTAGTGGGGTGTGAGAAATCCCTGTGTGCCAGTCTCCTTTTTCCTCACACAACTCTAGAAACATTTACAGGAAGGTTGCAGCAACAAATTATCAACAAAACCAGGTCAACCAACAGCAGAGTGAAGGTTTGGCATGACCATGTGAAGGCTACTGCCCCGAGCAGAGTGTGACATTGGAATGATACCTCATAGCTGAAGGGCCCAGGACTTTGAATTTTTTTCAAATATCATAATCCTCTTTTTTTTCCTTTTTTCTTTTCTTTCGTTCTTTTTTTATAATGGAGTTCCCAGGACAGGGATCATATCTGAACCGCAGTTGCAACCTACAGGGCAATGAGGGATCCTTAACTCAGTGTGCTAGGGTGGGGATCGAACCTGTGCTGCAGCGCTCCAAAGACACGAGTGATCCCGTTGCGTCACAGCAGGAACTCCAAATATTGTAATCTTCAAGCTTACTTGAATTTAAATTGTGTTTTTTGTTTCTGAGGAAAAACAAAGGGGGTGTTATTTTCTGGAATTAAAAATAAACCGAAGGGGGTGTTCCTTGGTGGCCCAGCGGGTTAAAGATGATGTGTTGTCACTGCCGTGGTTCCAGCCCTGGCGTGCCAAATATAAATAAATAAATAAATAAAATGTAAATAAATAAATAAACCGTGGGGATGTGCATAGCATCTGTTTCTGATGGCAGAAGCATAACAAGAAGGATTTCATTAAAGTGAATGGCATCTGGAGTTGGTTTGGGGTCCCTCTGTTTCTTCCACCAGCACACAGCCAATCCCATTTTCCATCTGACAAATCAGCACCTTGGGGTTCCCTCCCTGCTGCTCCATGCTAGCCTTCCCTGTCCTCCCATTCAGATATTTTACTACCTGGCCACAGAGCATATCCGTTCCCTTTCAACATTCCCTTGCTCCAGCCTCTGACCTCCCTATTACTCACTTCCCCGACACTCTTCTCTAAACAGTTCTCCCTCAACGCCCTCCCCACTCTGCCGCCACTCCCCAGGTATGTACCCAGTTAACCAGCACTCCCCAAACCCTTGCCCCAGCCACCCAACTCCATCATGTTTCCTGTCTGGTCCTTACTTAATAGAAAATGTCAGGCTTTTGCAAATGTAGGCCAGACACAGGAGGAAGGGCATAGTGAGCTGAACAAAGCCATTATCTGCCCTTAAAAAAAAAAAAAAATCCCCAAATAATAGCTGAGATCCATGACACACAAGAGATCTGCTTATCACAAGACCAGGTGGGGAGTTTCCATCAGGGCTCAGCGGAAACACATCCAACTAATATCCATGAGGACAAGGGTTCGATCCCTGGCCTCGCTCAGTGGGTTAAGGATCTGTGTTGGGGTGAGCTGTGGCGTAGGTCACAGACACGGCTCAGATCCTGCGTTGCTGTCGCGTAGGCTCGGATTCAACCCCTAACCTAGGAACCTCCATATGCTGCGGGTGTGGCCCTAAAAAGACAAAAGACAAAAAAAAAAAAAAAAAGGACCGTGGACAAGGCAGCAGTTTACTAATTATGACATCTTCAGGGAAGTAATGTTAATTTCTACTTTTTTCCGTCAAACTAGACCCCTTTTCCAGTGTCAGTTGTACTCCCTTTTCCCTTCCCCTCAATACTCCACCTGGAGCACAAAGCATATGAAAAAGGGAGAAACCTCAAGTTCAGGTTAATGGGAAGGCCTGACTTGATGAGATGAGATTGACTGAGATTGAATCAGTTTGGGCATGGGAATGAAGTGGTTTGCGTTTTGTTTCAGATGGGAAATTAACACATTGATATGATTTACCCCCAGACATATAAATAACCTAACTTACCATCTAGAAAAAAAAAATGTGGAGGAGTTCCCTGGTGGCTCAGAGAGTTATGGATCTGGCGTTGTCGCTGCTGTGGCTCAGGTTAGATCCCTGGTCTGGGTGCAGACCAAAAAAAGAATGGAGTAACAGTCTTTCTTATCTTCCCCACTTTAAACTCAGAGTTAAGTTTGAATAAGACAATTTTGTTTCCTATAATTCTGTCTCTTTCTAGATCTCTCATCCAATGCTTCAGGCCAATTAAGAACCCAGAAAACCACAGATCTAGTCCTTTGATGTGCCAGACTATACAGAATGTTTTTTGCTTTCACATATGTGATCTCATTTTATCCATCCAACATCCCTGTGAACTAGGTCTTCTTGTGCCCATTTGACAACCAAAGAAACGGAGCCTCAAGCTGTTAAGAAGCTTGCCCAAGGATGTGGTACAGAGCTAGGCTTCCAATCCAGGTGTCTACTTTCAGAGCATCTGCTCTTCCTGTGCCCCCATAACAAGGTGAAAGGCACAGAAAACATCTATGTGGCTCACTTCACTAGTTTACCTTTCCACAGGAAGACTCTACTAGCCCCTTTTTACAAAGAAAAAAAATTAGGCAAAGGGGAGAAAGGAGGTCTTTCATGATATCTGCTAGAGCTTCACGAAAAGGCACTGACACCACAAAGTTAAGAACATGGATCCATCCCTGCCTCCTGGGACTAACCTATATTTCCTCATTGGCCCAAGATCCAAGAGGCAAAGAGAGACATGCCCCAGAGCACACGCAGCAGAAAGGTTTGGGCGGGTTCTGGGAGACTCTGACCTGCCCCAGGCTAGGGAGGGCACCACCTGAGTTCACCAGCTACCTGGAGAGCTCAGCCCAGATCTGAAGCTGTCGCTTAGGCTTGGCCCCTCCTTCTTCCCCTCTCCCTCCCCCATGCCTGACCCAGCGGAGGAGCACGTCTGGCACGAATCCCTCCAAACCTCAGATACCTTGAGAATTTTTAAGTGTCTGAAGACAGACGGCATTAGTCAAGAGCAGTGCGTGGGAAGGGCATTTCCCGGCGATCCAGGGTTTGGGGGAGACCCTCCTCCCTCCTGCCTCGCAGGCAGCTCCTGGAGGGACCCATGTGGGTGGCATGAGGACAGACAAGCCGGAGGCTTTCTTGCTGGGCAGGAATGTCCATGGGCCACACCTTCTTCAGCCCTCGGAGCACCTCATGTCTGGACATGCGAAGGAGGCGGCCGTGCCAGGGAGTGGGTTCTCCTATGTCTGGCTCCAACAACCGGTTTATTGTGACGATTCTATTTGTGTTCTCTGTGTTCTGTTTGACTTGGCAGCTGGGGAGGGAGAGGGCAGCAGGTTCACTCCAGTTTGCACTGGGTGCTTCCTGTAGCCACACCCAGACATTAAAGCCAGAGGCTTACAGCCGGGATGCCTCTACCTGGGCGCCTTGGCTGTGCAAAGGCGAGGTGTGGGAAGTATTTATTTCCTCTTTATGCGCCAGCCAAGTGTGGCTGGCATTTCACCTATTCCTGTATTACTGATGTCACTCAGAGTCAGGTCAAAGGGCAGGCTTGCCAGACTTCCACCACCCTGAGATCCGGGATCAGGGATGGTTGATCATGTCCCTTTGGACTGGATTACCCTAAATCCCTAGGGCCCACAGGGCATCTTAACTCCTGGATTTTAGACAAGAATCCAACGTCTGAAATTGCGTTCTGTTTTGGAGGACTCATGTCCCTGAAGTTGAAATCTGGACTTTTTTTTTTAATGGATGCACCCGCGGCATATGCAAGTTCCTGGGCCAGGGATTGAATCCGTGCCACGGCTGCAAGCTATCCAAGCCACTGGTGCAATCTATGCTGCTGCTGTGGTAATACCAGATCCTTTAACCTACTGCGCAAGGCCAGGGATCAAACCCACAACTCCCTGGTGACCCGAGCCAATGCAGTCAGATCCTTAACCCACTTCGGCACAGCAGGAACTCCAAAATTTGGAGTTTCTTTTTGGTTTTTTTTGTTTGTTTGTTTTTTGTTTTCTTTTCTTTTCCAGGGCCGCACCCACGGCACATGGAGGTTCCCAGGCAAGGGGTCCAATCAGAACTACAGCTGCTGGCCTACGCCACAGCCACAGCAATGTTGGAGTTTCTTAAGGCATTCAAAGTAGGGATTCTTTGAGTTCCCATCGTGGTGCAGCGGTTAACGAATCCGAACTAGGAACCATGAGGTTGCAGGTTTGATCCCTGGCCTTGCTCAGTGGGTTAATGATCTGGCGTTGCTGTGACCTGTGGTGTAGGGCCCAGATGCGGCTCGGATCTGGCGTTGCTGTGGATTTGGTACAGGCCAGCAGCTATAGCTCAGATTTGACCCCTAGCCTGGGAACCTCCATATGCTGTGGGTGTGGCCCTAAAAAAGCCTAAAAACCCCCCCACAAAGTAGGGATTCTTTCTGTACAAGGTGGTAGCATTCAAAGAGAGCAGACTTTATGATCAAATAGACTAAGTCTCTGGATTTGCCCTTTTATTTATCTGAGCCCCTATTTAGAACTAAAATCTCTAGCATGTGGGAAATAACAGCCAGCACTTATGGTATCACGTGCCAGGCACATGTTCGAAGCATTTATGAAAACTCGTTTAAACTTCAAAACAACCTAAAGAGCTGAATAGGTGAGTACTATTATTATCACTCTTCGTTACACATGAGAAGCAGAGGCACAGGGAAGTTAAGGAAACTGCCAGAGGTCCCCCAGCTACCAGGATTCTACCACAGATACTCCGGCTCTGAACCCATGTGCTCAACCACTATGTAGTGTCATTTCTAGAGAGCACTGGGGGCTAGACATGTGTGAAGATGAGACACAGACATTGTCCCTGGTCCGCCCCCCACCTTTAAAAAAAATTTTTTTTTTTTAGGTCCACAGGTGCAGCATAAGGAGGTTCCCAGGCTAGGGGTTAAATTGGAGCTGTAGCCTCTAGCCTTTGCCACAGCAACTCAAGATCTGAGCCTCATCTGTGACCTACACCACGGCTCAAGGCAATGCCAGATCCTTAACGCACTGAGCGAGGCCAGGGATTGAACCTGTGTCCTCATGGATGCCAGTCAGACTCATTTCTGCTGAGCCACGACAGTAATTCCTTTTTTATTTTTATTTTTAGTTTTTTACTTTTTGGGGCTACACCCCCGTCATATGGAAGTTCCTAGCTTAGGGGTTGAATCAGAGCTGCTGATCTATACCACAGCCACAGCAATGCTGGATCCTTAACCCACTGAGCAAAGCCAGGGATCGAACCTGTGTCCTCATGGATACTAGTCGGGTTTGTCACAGCTGAGCCACAATGGGAACTCCTCCCCATCCCCCTTGATCTTCGTACTTTACTTCGGAAGCTCTCAAGTCATCCTGAAAGGGCCTTTCTGCCAAGCCTAGAAACTACCCTTGTCCCAGACCCTCAAATAGCCTTTCCTTGAATGCAGGCATTTCCTAGATGAAGGTGACAGTCATGGTCATCCAGCCAGGTCAATAAAAGGACCTTCAGAAGTGCACTAGCTTCTATGGGCTCCTCACCTGCCCTGGGCCGGGGGCGGGAGGGGGTGGGGGCTGGCATAAAAGAACATTCCACTGGGCAGGCAGACTAGGAGCTCGCAGAGCCAGGCTAGGGTGCTGGGCGTCACTAAGCATGTCCAGCAGGCAAGGCCACAGAGCCCTTCCCTGAAGAAAGTGGCCCTGACCTAGACAGTGGGTGATGAAACCATTTCCTCTTCAGGAGAAGCCCAAACGCATGGCTGCAGGGCCTGGCAAGGCCACAGGCTTTGTTCACCAGGCCACTCCCTGCCGGCTGTGATAACGTACACTGTGGGCTTAAGACAGTTAGCATTACTTCATAGGCAGAGACAAGGTGCAGCTAATTACCATCGCCCACATTTATAGCCTGCTGTCTGGGCCTGATATGGATTCATTTATTTAATCCTTTTAACAATCCCATGAAATAGGTTCTAGTATTATCCCCATTTGACAGACGAAAGAGTGTGGGTACAGAGGAGTTAACTTCCCCAAGTCTGCACAGGCAGTGAGTGCAAGTCCAACCCAGGGCTGTCTGGCTTCCGAGACAAAGTGGAGGCCCTTCCCTTAGAATCAGCGGGGACTCGGGACTAGGGTGAAGTCCTGAGACATGTCCATATTGGACTGGGAGGTTCAAAGCCCTGAAGTCTAATTTACTGGGGATCTTTGGAGCCACTTGGTCCATGCCCCCAGAAATGTCATCTGCTTCTGGCCCCCAGGCTCTCTAGCCACTCTGGAGCTCCATGAGCCAGAGTCGGCTCCAGTAATTCCCGTAAGCTACCTAGATTCCCACACTCAAAGTCTAAGTCTGGGTGGGAACCTGGCTGACTCTGCAAGAACAGAAAAGGATACGGGCGGAGACTAGATGCAAAACTATATCATATTTCTGGGTATTTGTCTGAATATGCCCTCATCTATCCGGGCTTGGGTTCTGTTCAACAACTGGGACGGCATCATGTCAGACCAAAGCAAGCCCCCAAGGCACCCTTCTATTCCTGGCCTTTTTATAGCACCTCTTCTCTTTCCACCTCCTCCCAATAAAACTTATGCACCTCGGGTGTGTTTAATAATATCAATCCCGGAGCGAGACTCCCTGGGTTCTAATCCTAGCTATTTCACTCATTTGCAAAGTATTTCTCTTCCAAATTACTTAATCTTTCTCTGCCTCAGTTTCCTTATCTGTAAAATGGGCATAACAATAATACCTTCTTTATAGTGTTCTCAGGATGACACTGAGATAATGTATATGCATGAGAAATGCTCAGTCAATGTTAGGCATTATTACCATTGTGCTGTTTTGTTATTTTTTTGCATCCTTCTTTCTCTAGATATATGTTTGTTGAAAATTTGGCTCTAAGCTATCATTGACTAAGCTATTGTTTATACTCCTCTCATGTCCTATAGCTATAAATCCTTTTGCAGTTCTTCCTGAAGAGATCCAGGAATGGGTACTATTTTTTTTTTTTTTTTTTTTTTTGGCTGCACCCAAAGCATGTGGAAGTTCCCCGGCCAGGGATCAAACCTGCACCACTGGAGCCACCCAAGCCAATGCAGGGACAATGTCGGATCCTTGACCTGCAGCGCCAGAGAAGAACCCCTGGGTACTCTTAGAATGAGGAAGAAATCCCATTAGACTGGGTCAGGGGTCTTTGGGAAATTCCTTAAAGCCAATTTTCTTGAGAATTTTAATGGGTCAGCTTGGGAAGGCAGCCAAAGCTATTAATTTGTAACAGCTGCTGAGAAATCCTTTTTCAACACCTCGGTATAGATCCTCTCTGTTGGGCACAGAGGTAAGGTTGGAAGTCATAAAACCTAAAATAATTGTTGAGCAACAGCAATATAGGGGATTACTGAGGGCAAAATAACCTTTAAAAAAATCCGCTCCCCCGCCACCCCTTGGCTATGTCCCCCGGAGACTCTCACCTTCCTTTTCTTAGATTATCATCTCAGTCGGACTACAAACCATGTCTTAATAGATTTGACTTCTAACATAAGGGCATTACAAACCCATGTGCCTACTAAATATAAGCTGCTGATGATATGGGCCTAGGATAGAAAGTGAGCCACTTAATCGGTGAGTTAATGCCACAAAGTAGAGTCAAGGAGGAGGGGGTACCTTATCTCAAATCTGAACAAAGGAGTATATTTCCTGTGAAGTCTGATGAGAAAAAGAAAAAAAAAACAAAAAAACCTGTGGTTTGCCTCCATCACACAAGGTAAGTTACAGCAGGTCTTGCCCTGCTGTAGAATTTTAAAGCCCTGAGCAGCACATTTGTGGTTTGGTTGTGTTATCCGATTCTGGGGCTGATTACATGCTGCTTTTAGTTCACGACTATAGAGTTTCCAGTCCTCTTTTCAGCTCTTACGTTATGGTTTCAGATTGGCCACACGCCTCTCTCCGCTGTTCAGATGGAACAGCTCGAGGTACCCCCACCCAAGAGGCCGTACTCATGACAGTAGCTGCCAGGCATGGCTCTATCTGCCTCCCTTCACCGGCGATACTCACTTTACAGGTGAGGGAGCTGAAGCTCAATACAAGTGATTGATCCAGGGTCACACATAGCAAGGTGTCAAGTCTGGATGTCACACCCGAGACCATATCACGTGACTGCCCAAACCAGGTGCTTACACATCAGATCATGCGGTATCACCAAATCTTTCCTCCTTTGCTTATGCTGTGCTTTGCCCCCCCCCTCCCTTTTTAAGGGCCTCACCAGCAGCATATGGAGGTTCCCAGGCTAGGGGTTGAATCAGAGCTACAGCTGCCGGCCTACACGGCAGCCACAGCAACATGGGATCCAAGCTGCATCTGCGACCTTCACCACAGCTTGTGGCAACGCCAGATCCTTGATTCACTGAGCGAAACTAGTGGAACCTGCATCCTTATGGTTACTAGTCAGATTCATTTCCGCTGAGCCATGATAGGAACTCCTGTGCTTTGCCCTTTTCTGCTGCATACCTACCGTAAGCATCTCCACTCCATCCTTCCCTTAAAGAGTTTTTCTTTCCAAGCATTCCAATCTCATCCATCCAAGTTTTTTCATCTGGACCATCGACTTCAGCACTTTGTTATACATTATCTTACATTATTATCCAAATGTTTAATTGCATAGGCTCTGTCTTCCTAACTAATCTACAAACTTCCAAAAGTCAGGATCAGCGTATTTCCCAGCTCTCAGCCTAGAACTCCGGACACAGTAGATGCTAAGTGTCTGCATAAATGAAAAAAAAAAAAAAACGCTCCAGATAAATACTTTAAATGTAATCTCTCTTACAGAGGTCATTTTTTGCAAGTGAGAATCATTTTGAGCTTAGTTGCTTTCAACCATAAACCTTTTTGCAGTGCCTGGCTCAATAAATAGGTGACCAATAAATATTCAAGGAATGAAAGAACGAAACTCCAGCTGCATCACTTATGGGTGATTTGGGCCAATTATCTTAACCCCTCTGGGTCTCCTTCAAGTTTTCCTGTCTGTGAAATAGGGACAGTACTTGGAGAAGTTACATGACATTAAAGACACATGAAGCACCTCTTACAGTCCTTGATACACAGTAGCTGCTATAATCATCATTATCATCATCATTATTTTCTAAACTTTTCATGGGAAATGGGTTCCAGCAACTAGAACATAAAGGACTTTGGTCACTAGTATAATGAGTGTGAAGTGGAAAATTGCTGCAGATGATCAGAACAATCCTAAGCAAACGTATGACCCACAGGTCTGCATATTCTTATTTACAGGGTTTCAGGGTTACGTTTTGTTTTTGCTTGTGGCCAGGTCGGAACCCCCGTGGTGTCTTCCTATGGAACTCAGCCTACCGTTGCTGCGGGGGCCCGCTTTTCCTTTCTTTATTAAGAAAAGGAAACAGGAAATAGAATCTAAAACCCTCTGACGGTTAGTGTCACCACGAAGTTGTGAATTTAACCACACCCCCGCCAGGAAATGAAAGTACAGTTCTCACACTGATGTTCCCTCTCCTTTCGTGGCCCACACGGTGTTTTTCAAATTTTGGTTAGATAGTGTAGATGAAAGGGCTGAACTTGGGCGGTGGGCTGTCATTGGGTGTTTGTTGATTTGGGCATAGATTTAACACAGATTCGAAATTACAGCATCGGAGAAGGGATTTTCATTCGCTCTAGGACAATACAGCTCTATCAGATGTCACAAATGTGGGGCGTCCACAGATTCTGACTTCTGGGTGTGTTTTTCTGTTCCAACCCACATAGTATATTTTTTTGTCTTTTTAGGGCCGCACCTGCGGCATATGGAGGTTCCCAGGTTAGGGGTCTAATCAGACCTACAGCTGCCAGCCTATGCCGCAGCTACAGCAATGCCAGATCCGAGCTGTTTCTGTGACCTACACCACAGCTCACAGCAACACTGGATCCTTAACCCACTGAGCAAGGCCAGGGATCGAACCTGCATCCTCGTGTATACTAGTCAGATTCGTTTCCACTGAGCCATGACAGGAACTCCCCACATAATGTATTTTAAAATTTGTTTTGTTGCCAATGTTTAGAAACAGAGAGTTTTCACACGTGTGTGCATGCACATCCAATCTGGGTTTTTACCCTCTTTGGAGGGGCGGGAAATAGTGATAGGTGATAGGGGCTCACATGTCTTTGGCTCCAGGCACCAGCCCAAAGCACTTGCTTTACCCTCCTGCCCCGGAGGCATTCAAGAGTTAGGGCTTAGTGTCTGTGTATCTGAAAGGCGGTCACAAGGCTGCCATCCCCAGAGGAGATAGGTATAGTTTCCTGATACCTAGAGTGTGGCCTTCTGTCTGTCTATTCAAGCTTTCACTTTCACCAGTTCCTCCTTGCACATGTGTCGTGATTTCCAGGTCACTAGGGCTGGCTGCTTTATTTCTGGACAGTTGTTATAATCTGCCCTCGCCTGATCATAAGGAAAGTATATCATTTCTTTGCACCTCTCCAGTCTGGATGCGAGTGGCACTGACAAGGAAACTTTCAGGGAAACCAGTCAGTTGAGGTGAACAGTATTTCCTCTAAACAGTACTTCGTCCTCCTTTGATGGGGTGGACTTCCTTTTTTTTTTGTCTTTTTTGCCTTTTTTCTAGGGCTGCACTTGCGGCATATGGAGGTTCCAGGCTAGGGGTCTAATCAGAGCTGTAGCTGCTGGCCTACACCATAGCCACAGCAACGCGGGATCTGAGCCGCGTCTGCAACCTACACCACAGCTCACGGCAATGCCAGATCCTTTACTCACTGAGCGAGACCAGGGATCGAACCCGCAACCTCACGGTTCCTAGTGGGATTCGTTTCCACTGAGCCATGATGGGGACTCCAGGGTGGACTTCTTTTTGCCTCCCAACACTCATTCCTGCTTCTCCCAGCAACTGAACTCTCATTTTCCTCCGGGGACTCGCCCTCCTCCTCACTCTCGTTCCTTGTGCTTTAAGTGCAGTGGACCCTACCTTTCACTCCATGGGAGGATCCTAGAGCTCCTAGATGAAGTCTTGCCTGACACAGATTCCCCTGGATTTTTCAGGTCCACAAGCTGCTCCTTAGAAATTAGCCCTAAACCTTTTTACACATTTACTCTATATATTTTAATTCAACCACAGTGAATTCATGTCACACATTCTGTTCACAGTTGTCTGCCTTAACTGCCATCTTTGACATCACTCCATGTACGTTCCCTGATGAGAACATCAAGTTCTTGGCAGAAGGCTGGGGAAACATCACTGGACACAAGTGACTTCCAGGGCTGGCAGCCCATTCGGCTGCTGGTTGAGCTGCTCCTAAGGCCTCCAGCAAACAGGAATTATCCAGACATCTGAGGCAAGTGACAAATGGACAGCAGGTGGTCTTCAGCCATTAGGATACTGTTGCACCTTTAGTTCGTTGGCCATTGGCTGATGGGTGCCCACGTACTACATGCTCTTCAAGGGCAAGGACTGTGCCTTAGCCCCAGTTTTATTTCCAGTACCTGGTACAGTGTGCCTAGCATACTTGCCGCAGAGTCAGCGCTCAAGAAACATTGATTTAGGCAGAGCCGCCTTGCCTGCCCACTTGCATCTCTTACAAACATCCTAACTTTTTTTTTGTCTTTTTTGTCATTTTAGGGCTGTACCCGCAGCACGTGGAGGTTCCCAGGCTAGGGGTCTAATAGGAGCTATAGCTGCCGGCCTACGCCACAGCCACAGCAACGTGGGTTCCGAGCCACGTCTGCAACCTACACCACAGCTCACGGTAGCGCCAGATCCTTAACCCACTGAGTGAGGCCAGGGATCAAACCTGCAATCTCATGGTTCCTAGTTGGATTCATTTCCGCTGAGCCACGACGAGAACTCCAACAAGCATCCTAACTTAATAAATCTATTTCTTGCCTATCCAAAAAAAGAAATATTTATTTACTTATTTATTGTCTTTTGGGGGCCCCGCCCACAGCACATGGATGTCCTTAGGGTGGAGGTCAAATCTGGAGATGTGGCCGCCAGCCTACACCACAGCCACTGCAATGCCAGATCTGAGCCACATCCGAGACCTACACAGCAGCTTGCGGCAATGTCAGATCCTTAACACAATGAACGAGGCCAGGGGTCGAACCCGCATCCTTATGGATACCAGTTGGGTTCTTAACCCACTGAGCCACAACAGGAACTCCTCAATAAACGTTTATTAAGTGAATAGATGCAGGGATCACTTGTTGAATGCTTTGGGGCAGGGCATTTAGAAATGAGATTCACTCGGAGTCTTCTGTGGAGTTGCTGCTAAGCCCTGAAGGTGACGTGACCTAGGTCCATCAGCATTTCTTAATAATGCCGTCATGCTGTCGTTCATGCAGGATTTCCACATAGTTTCTCTCATTCCTATGTACTGAGGTAAAACACACACCTTGCATACCATCACCAGTTTTAAAAGGGCGCATGAGCTACTACGAAGTCACTGTAGAAGACTGGTTATAAGTTTGGGATCTCAAGTCAGACCACCTAAGTCCATTTTTTTGTTTTTTGGCCACGCCTGTGGCACACAGAAATTCCTGGGCCAGGGCTCAAACCTGAACTACAACAGTGACAACACCGAATCCTTAACCACCAGGGAACTCCCATAGACTGCCTAAGTCCAAATCTTAGCTCTTTCATGGACTAGCCGTGTGGTCTTGGGCATGTTACTCAATCTCTCTGTGGTTTTATTTCCTCCTCTGTAAATTGGGGACTACCCAGTATATAAAGTTGTGAGGATTACCTGAGTTGATGAATGTAGAACATTTAAAAGAACAAGAAGCAGACAGTGAGCACTGGGTAAACATTAGGGAGTACTTTTTTTTTTTTTTTTTTTTTTTTTTTTTTTGCTTTGTAGGGCAGCACCCGAGGCATATGGAGGTTCTCAGGCTAGGGGTCTAATAGGAACTATAGCTGCCAGCCTATGCCACAGCCACAGCCATGCCAGATCCGAGCCATGTCTGCGACCTACACCACAGCTCACGGCAACACTGGATCCTTAACGCACTGATCGAGGTCAGGGATCGAATCCACAACCTCATGGTTCCTAGTCGGAGTCGAGTCCGCTGTGCCATGACAGGAACTCTGGCAGTACTTTCACTAGAGTCCTGTTTGTGACTTTTAAAAAGAAACCAAAATAAATGATAAACATGAGACCCTCCTATGATTTCTCCCTCAAAATGCCCCAGAAGGCCAAACGGGCTACCGATTTCAAAGTATCTTACATTTGGAACAGAGAAGACATTGTTTCAAGGTGTTTTCTTCCCTGGAAGGTTTTCCAGTTCATTTTGGTTTCTTGGCAGTTAACGCACATACCTGTCTGCGTGATGGTAATTGTGCTTAATATACATAATCCTTTAATACCCACCCACGGTGTAAACCGAGTCCCCTCTCCTTGGCGTCATCATCGTCAGCTGCCGAATCTTCTTTCTCTTCCTTTCCCCTAAGTGGCCCAGCGTCATCTCATTCAGGGGGAGCTACTCTAACCGCTTGCAGCTGTTCTAAAATTGTGAGCATGCCCACAGCCACCCTCCTTTCCTCTCAACTCCCCCGGCTCCCATTCACGCAGGCTCCCTCCGCTCCCTCTCTGTCACAGCAGGGTGAGTGTCTGTCAGGATTCATGAGCCTAAAAAAGGCACTGCTTAAAATTCTGAAAGTTTCCAAGAAAATGGTGCTTATGTTCCCACCTTCCCCATTGCAGGTTTCCTCCTGGGTCCATATCATCATTAATCTATTATCGGGAGGCAACTCTGAGAACAGGGTTGAAGGACTTAGGACAGCCCACGAGCACGCACGCACACATGCACACACGCACGCATGCACACGCAAAATTGTCTTTGGAAGAGCAGTAGGCAGCTTCCAACACAGTGTCGAGTGGAAATATTTGGGGCAGTGATGCCCTGAGAGGACAGAAAAGGTAGACTCTAATAACAGCCAACAAATGAAAATGGGAATATTAACAGAGATGAATTAAGTGGTGATTAACCATCTTTTAAAAAAGCACTTCCTACGTGAAGGCTGAATCAGGGATTTAATTAAAGAACCTCTCTCAGTGCATTGGAGATCTGATTTATAGTACGAGGTCCCCTTCAAACCTACCTCCATTTCCCCAGAAATGCCAAGTATCTGCTCCCACTTAGAATTGCTGAGCTGAATTCCCCTGACCCAAGGGTGCGTAATCTAATTCAGTCAAGTGTGAGGCTTCGGCAAGCTGGCTTCTCTCCGTGGCCCCGGCCAGCCTCTTCAGGGTGTGGCCGAGCGGAGGGAGCCACCAGCCCAGTGGGAAGGAATCCGTGAGAGTCCAAGGGTTGTGGCAGAATCACGCCTGCCTTGGCAGTTCTTGGTGTGACCACGGGGAGGGCACGGATGGAGGCCTGTGTTTCTCCAGGAGTGTCACTGAGGTCCAAGTGCGAGTCCCCTCCCCCCACCCCACAGATGCATGGTGGAGGGGAGGGCAGAAGAGGCAGACGCTGTGTAGACTGGGGAAGAAATGCTGATCGGGCTGACGGATCACTGTGGGGATACTGGCCTCACACTACACTGTGAGGCTTCTGGCTTAGGCTGCAGAGACAGCTCTGGGCTCACTGGTACTGTTCATGATCAGTTTTCCTGGGACCTGGACTTTGCTTTTCAACCCATCAGCATTTCCCGCCAACCCTACCCCTTGTGATGTTTGAGGAACGTTTAGTTCTGAAATGTGGCTTCGTTCTTCAACAAACACTGCTGCACACTGAGCAGTGGGCCAGGATAGGAGCTGCAGAGTCCCCGTCCTCTAGAAGCCCAGGGTCTAGGCAAGACAGACTGCAGAGCATTTAAGTACTGAGAGCAGAGGTGAGAACAGATGCCAGAGGAGAAGCACTTGATCCAGGCACAGAGGGGTTAACACAGCTTCCTGGAGAAGATGATACTTGAGTTGAGGCATGAAGGAAGCTTAGGGGGTGGTTTAAAAAAAGACTGGAATGACATTCCAGGTAGATGGAACAGTCCATGCTAACACACAGATAACAGGAGGACGTAGCACATTCGGGGGATTAGGGGTGTTTAAGGTTTAAGGAGTCAGGGAGCGGGATGAGGTGGGTGGCAGGAGGACCGCAGTGGGGAGGGTTGAGAGGGTTGCTGTGTGACCTAAGCCAGAGACACAACCAGGCCCCAGGTCACAAAGATCCTTGTCATACTGTATGCTCACGCATTTGGATTTTCTCTGGGGAGAGAAATAAAGAGCCTTTGAAGAGGTTTACGCAGTTGGGTGACCAGAGTGGCGCTTTAGAAAGGTCACTTTGACACCAGTCGGGGGTGGGGGTGGGGAGCTGGGAGGCAGCAAGGAGACCAGCAAGGAGCCAGAGCAGTGAGCTCCTGCCCCCAGCCAAGGTGGGCAGGGGCACGAGTGGTGAGATTCTGTTCAAGCCAATTATTACTAACCTAGACACACAGTGATTCATTTACACCTTCCCCATTCCTGGCTTCATTTCCCCATCCAGCCCCTGCAAGCCCTGTCTTTGATTCTGGTCAGCTTCTCTTTCCTGCTTCCCTCAGCAGCTCCCTTCTCTGGAAGGCTCCGAGGTGTCCGCTCCCTTCAGCCCTAGGTAGCAGGCTTCCAGATTCTTCCGGTTTTCTTCGTGGAAAGCTCCCGAGTCCTTCTTTCTAAAATCCCTCAGAAGGGCTTTGGCCAATGGAAGAGAAGGGTCTCTGATGTCTTTCAAAGAGCAGCTAAGAAAGAGCGCCTCAGTCGAGTTACTAGAAACGGGAGCCCCACCTGCTGCGGGCGGCCCGCTGGTGACGGGAAAACCCAAATCAGAAACACGAGCGCCAGCCTGAGGCCACACATTCTGTCCGCCTCCAAGAGCCAAGCTGTGTCTGTGCCAAGTCTTCCTTCCCTGAGGGAGTGGATGCCTTATGGGCTCTATCATGTCGGTCAGAATATACCCTGAGATTATATGCGGGGGACACAGCACACCAAGCACAGGACATCGCCCTTCTCCTCCTCTTCTGCTGGGCGACAGGACAGACACATGCCTGGCAAGCTCGGCCAGCTCGGTTAGGTTTGTTCTGGGTGGATAATTTATATTTTGGGAAAACTGGTTCTTCCAAATCCATAGCCTAATAATCTGTTAAGATTAAGATGCTGATGTATGTTTGTCCATCAACACTGACATATTTAAAAATATGTTTTAAGACTCGATACTGGGAGATACAAAGATAAATTAGATACCATGCAGGGCTCAACTAGCAAGAAACCACCTTTACATAGTAGTTCCAAGACTGGCACGATAGAGGTTTTTGGGTCTATAATGAAAATTTTCCCAGTAAGATTTGTACCCAGTGGTTTGGAAAACGCCATCTTCTGTCATCGACCCATCCCTAAACTCAGGCTTTCACGTTTGTTAGTCTAGCTGCTTGCTCCTAATTCCAGATGAAAAAATTCCTGCCGTTCAGAGGCAGAGCCATTTGTGTATAATTTATGAAACTCTTGGGTTCCTTCAAAATGAAAAGAGTTCCCGAAATAGAAGGTATTCTTATTGCCATGCCAACAGCAGACCCACAACAACAACTCACAAACACTCTCTGTCCTAAAGCCCAAACACACGTACTCACGTTCTTCCATCAGAAAGATCTTTCCATTTCCTTCAAAAACAAACCTCCTTCACGTACAATCCCCCCTCCCAGGAGTATAAGCAGGCCTCCTCCCTCAGTGAGCTGGCAGGAGCACGCACACAACACACACACACACACACACACACACACACACACACACACACGCTCCTCCAGCACAGACCTCCCTTCTCATTCCCCAAGAGCTCTGTGTGTGTGTGTGTGTGTGTGTGTGTGTGTGTGTGTGTGTGTGTCTGTGTATGTCTAAACTGATGACATATTATGACAGAACGCGCAAGAGTGAGGCACAGCCACAAAGCAATGCAGGTCACAGCAATAGGCTTTATATAACCCAGAGCCACAGAGAGACCCAAAATAGCAGCCTCCCTGCTGCTCAGTTAGTCTCCTCCATCAACCAGGGATAAAATTAGAGCAGGCACTGACGCGTACCTGCGTCTGCACTGGGACTCCAGGGAGACAGTGAGAGCAAGCTCCACGCTGCCATCGGCCATGCAGACTGCCAGATTCTTCAGGCCCAGTCTGTCACTAGACCGAGGGGTGTGTGGGGTGTGTGTGTGTGTGTGTTGCTGTGTGCAGGCTGTAGGTGTGCATCATGTGGAGCCTTGCTCTGCGGAGAACATTTCAATGGAACAGTCAAGAGCTAGTGCAAGGAGCTTGGCTGTACTGGACTTAGAGAAGAATGTTCCAGGCGTTTTTTTTGTTTTTTTTTTTTTTTTTTGCTTTTTATGGCCGCACTCGTGGCATATGGAGGTTCCCAGGCTAGGGGTCAAATCGGAACTGTAGCTGCCGGCCTTCACCACAGCCACAGCAACGCCAGATCTGAGCCACATCTGCAGCCTACACCACAGCTCACGGCAATACCAGATCCTTAACCCACTGAGCGAGGCCAGGAATCGAACGCGCAACCTCATGGTTCCTAGTTGGATTCGTTTCCGCTGCACCACGATAGGAACTCCTGTTCCAGGCTTTTCGGGAGGAAGTCAGTTCCCACATCAGTCCCCTTTTTACCTCACTGTTCCTCTTCAGTTCCTTCCACATCGCTTCTCTCTTCTCTTGGCCCATATGGCATCAGGGTTCCCCAGAATGCCCAGCGTGCCCACCCTCCCCCGCTCCAACCTCCTTCCTCAGAGCAAACAAATAAAAACAAAATCCTACTGTGTTTATTTAAGTCCAAGCAATCACACACAATCTGGATTATTAAAAGGTTGTGCCATGAAATCCAGAGGAGGGATGAGGCTGGGTGGATTTGGCTGGCTCTTCTGACAGCCTCAGGGCCTTGACCTTGTCCAAAGCCATGATCGCTGCTCACAGGTGTGGCGGGCAGAACTGCGGTCCAGCCGAGTCAGCTGGGGGATTTGTTTTCTTTTTCTGACAGAGAGGAGGCAGGGCAAAAGTTTTTTTCAAAAATAAAACAGAACGAAAAGCAAGCAAACAAACAAAAAAACATAGTTATGGGTTTGTTATCTTGATCGTTGGGTACCAGATATAAACTCCAAGGGAGGAAGCCGACCCCAGGGACCGGAGACCGGAGATAATACGTGGATAGTGCAGATAAGACAGAATGAAATCAGGTTGTGGTTTTTTTGTTTGTTTTTTTGAAGAGTCATCATTCTAATTACCTCTGAAATTCTACTAGTACACGTTCCTTTCTAAGGGTTGAGGGGGTTGTTTCTGCTCTTAGAGTTCTCTTATGTAAATACTTCAGAGAGTGATAACATATTAAACTATTTCACAAGGAGGTATCAATGATTTATTAGATCCCTTTCCTTTTAAAGTAACCCAAATAAAGCCTAGAGCTCCCATGCGGCCCAGGCTGTGCACGGTATCATCCTCTAAAACAAAACAAAACAAAAAACCCTGTACATATAGGAGAAATAATCGAAACTAACTAAAAACTAATTTTTGAATTGATTCCTTTTTTTTTTAAATATTGAGAAGAGAGAAAGAGAGAGAGAGAGAGAGAAAAGAAGAGTCTGATCAGTAAACATAGCCTCTTTAAACCTCGTGTCTCTCCTAAATTCCCTAAAACTTCCAGACGCCAGCCTTCGTGGGTATTCCTCTCTCTCTCCTAGCCTCTTCTCTCTTAGCTCTTTATTTTGGTGTAGATTGACTACACCACTGTAGTCAAACTTCGAGACCTCTCCAAACTTCCCACTGTTTGGCTTCTCCATGCACAAAAAAAAGGAAGTATCCAGAAGCCGACTCAGTAAGAACTGGGCATAAGGGTCCAGGAAGTGTGTGGATATTCATCCTGTTAGACCAGCAGAACTGTGATGCACTGATGGGTGGGGCCACGGATCCCTGGAGAGAGACTTCTGGAGGAAGGACTTTTCTAGAGGAGATGGAATGGGGGAGATGGAGAAGTGCAAGCGCAGGGAGCTTTAAAGTGAAATTTTTGTTCTTTGACAGTTTTGCCTCTAGCCTACCCTGTACGGTCACCAGGAATTGAGCCCAAGAACTCACTGAAAGGACAGGGTGTTCATGACCTAACATTCTGTCTACCTTTTCTTTTCCTTTTTTTTTTTTTTTTTTTTTGCTTTTTAGGGCTGCACTCGCAGCATATGGAGGTTCCCAGGTTAGGGGTTAAATAGGAGCTACAACTGCCAGCTTACCCCACAGCCACAGCCAAGTGGGATCCTAGTTATGTCTTTGACTTACACCACAGCTCATGGCAACACCAGATACTTAATCCACTGAGCAGGGCCAGGGATCGAACCCGCAATCTCATGGTTACTAGTTGGATTTGTTTCTGCTGCGCCACAATGGAAACTCCTCTATCTTTTCTTAATCTCCAACTCCCTCCCCAACCTATGGCCCCTCTGGACAAGTCCATTGCCACTAAGCAGTCTTCTTGATGCCCTTATACCCTTGTTTGTGGTCTTCTGTCTTTCTATGATGTCCTTCCCACCCTTCCTGCTTCTCTCCCCAACCTGCTCTCTTCCTTGGCGGCCTAAAGCACTCACATTAATTCTTCATCATTCAGTTCAAAGGTTATCTACCCTGGCACTTTCCTCTTCCTTCTTCCTCCCCCACCCTTATTGGACAGAATTTTAAGATAACCCCCAAGATTCTGGCCTTCTGGTGTACATGCCTTTTGTACCTTTGTATACCCTTTAGTGTGGGTAAGATCTGTAAAGATGATGTGAGAGCACCTCCTTGATTACAACATAAGGGATTTCGCAGATGTAATTAAGGTCCCTAATCAGTTGATTTTGAGTTAATTAAAATAGAGGTTATCCTGGTTAGGTGACCTAATTAGGTGAGCCCTTCAATAGAGGGATTGGGGCTCTCCCTGAAGTCAGAGAGATTCTCTTGTTGGCCTTGAAGAAGTAAGCTGCCACATTGTGAGAGGGCCTATGAAGGAGCCAGGTGACAAGGACCTAAGGACAGCCCCTGGTTGCTGGGAATGACAACTCCCAAGAAAACAGGGACTTCAGTCATACAGATGCAAGGAACTAATTTCTGCCAACACCCATGTGAGTTGGAAAGGGGACCCAAGCTCCAGGAAGGAATGCAGCCCAAAAGACATCTTGATGATACCTTGGTAAAACAGAGGACCCAGCTACTCGATGCCTTGACTCCTGATGCGTGGAAACTGTGAGTTATAAATGTTTGTTGTCTTAAGCAACTAAGTGTGTGGCGATGTGTTGTGTGACAATAGACAGCTAAGACCAGCCCCCTCCCAAGAATCACTTCACAGCATATTATACTTGCCAGTATCGTAACCCTCCTCATGCCATAGCATAATTATTCCCTGCACATCTGTCATCCCATTATCACTGCAATCCTAGACCCAGTCTTCTTTGGGCCTAGTACCCAGTATCGGGAAGCCAATTGGTAGTAAAAAGTAGAAAGTAATATATGTTCATTAAATTCATGATATGCAAAAAAAAAATCACTTTTCTTTCCACTTACTATTTTAAGTAGAGGTAACATTTTTTACCTCATGTGTAGGCAGGGCTGGCTCAGTTCTCCATGACATTTTGTATGTATATAAATAGATTCAATTATTAATGGAATGCATCCCATAATGCCCCTAAAACAAGGCATTATTTCAGATTTCCACTCCAGCTTTAGGCTATAATGTTTCTCTCCAATGTTCTGGGAGTACTCACAGCATCCTCGCTAACAGCATCTTTACAATCATAGATAATCATGCTGATCCTTAATGGGCTATGAGCTGCCGGAGAGCCTATACTTACACACCCAGATCTCAACTCTTAGCCAAATCTTGTCTCCCCCAGAGGCCTCTGGGTCATCCACCGAAACATCCACCAACATCTCTGCTGAACTATTAGCCACCAGCCTCTGCATATCATGTGGATGGGATCAGTTTCATTGTTGCTGTGTTGTCCCCTCAGAGACAATTATACCGGCCAATCCACGTGTCCTAAATTTTGGTTTAGAAAATGCCGTCACTGAAACCACGTATGACCAAAGAAACAGGGGACAGTTCCATGAGATTAGTTTGCCTAAATGCTACCCCACGTTCATATACCTGTGTGCACATGCAGACACAGACCTGCAGGCACACACATCCCTTCTTTATTGGTTCCACTGATAACATAAAATCTTGTAGCAGGGCATGGATATTGCTATTTATTTATTTATTTATTTATTTATTTATTTATTTTGATTTTTTTTTTTTTTTTAGGGCCTCACCCACGGCATATGGAGGTTCCCAGGCTAGGGGTCAAATCGGAGCTGTAGCTGCCACCCTACTCCACAGCCACAGCAACGCCAGATCCAAGCTGCATCTGCGACCTACACCACAGCTCACGGCAACACCAGATCCTTAACCCACTGAGCAAGGCCAGGGATCACATCCATGTCCTCATGGATACTAGTCGGGTTCGTTAGCAGCTGAGCCATGACAGGAACTCCAATTTTTATTTCTCTCTGTGTAAAAAGGTTTTTGGAGTAAAATTCCCAAACAGGACTTGGGATACACCCAAGGCACACGTTTCCTTTGCCAGCATTTGGCACTTCTGGCCAGAGTCTCCTTGGCTTTAGGAGAAAAAAAAAAGGAGGAGGGATTTTTCATGGAGGAGAGAGTCTAGGCCAGGGGACTTGGGGGCAGGGACAGAAGAGGAAGTGAGGGTGGCATGGCAGGCACCTCTCTGTGCCTTTGATTCAGACATTCCTGATGCTCGCTGGGCATGGACACCTTTCTCTGAGCCTGTTGCCTTGTGTGCAAAACGGGTGTAATCGTCGTACTTACCTCAGGGGTTGTGTTAGGGATGATATGAAACAACGCTCGTGAGGCACAGAGCTCACAACTTGGCACACAGAAAACCAGCCCGCGCCCTCTGGCTGTTAGCATTATTTGACTGGTAATCAAGCTCCAAGGGGGTCTCGCGGGGTCTCAAAAACCGGCTGGAAGGCCTGACCCCGGAGCAGCGGGCTGCTCCTTAGGCCTTAGAGTCTCCGGAAGGTAAGCAGGTCTGACAGACTCCTCGTGACAGCCAGTTCTCCAGTCACCTCACCCCCTCACTGGGAGTGGCAAGGAAGGCATTTGGCAAGAAACCCAGGAGTGAGACAATAGGTGTGAATGATGAAACAGGAAGTCTGGTTTGGAAGCAAGCGCCAGCAGTGACCCACCCGTGTGAAGCTCGGTCCGCTGACGGGGTGCTGAGCCGTCATTCCGTCCAAACCTCAAGAGGAAGGTTTCTATCGGTGTCCCCAGAATTCGAGAACGTGGCCCTTCAGGTCTCTCAGGAAATAGATTTAGCTGGAGACTAAGGGCTCATTTTTTTTTTTTTTTTTTTTTGTCTGTTTGCCTTATCTAGGGCCGCACCCGCGGCATATGGAGGTTCCCAGGCTAGGGGTCTAACAGGAGCTGTAGCTGCCGGCCTTCGCCACAGCCACAGCAACGCGGGATCCGAGCCGCGTCTGCAACCTACACCACAGCTCATGGCAACGCCAGATCCTTAACCCCTGAGCAAGGCCAGGGATCGAACCCGCAACCTCATGGCTCCTAGTCTGATTCGTTAACCACTGAGCCACAACGCGAACTCCTAAGGGCTCATTTTGGATACAGCCAAAGCTTTGGCCTTCTGGGTTCAACTCTTTTGTGACCTTGGGCACATTATTCAACCACCCTGAGCCTCAGCTTCCTTATCTCTGAAAGGGGCAGGGCTGCTGGGAGGGTTGCGATAACATGGAAAGAGCCCAGCAGCGCCTGGCCCGCTCCGTAAATGTGTCCCCCCCTCCCACTTCCCTTCCCAGGCGTCTGGGACTCCCCTCCACCCCTTCCTTGTCTCCCAGGCTGAAGACGGTTGCCCACTATCTGCTACCTGGGATGACGCTGGTTCTTGATTATTTGATATTGCCACACATTTGGCCTTATCACCGGTTATTGACTACAAGTCTCTCTGCTCCACCTGGCTCCTTCCTGCCAGGTGGTTCTCCTGACGCACATGGGCAGTGGCAAAGGGTTGGACCAGGTCACCATGGGAAAAACTCTCTGCTTAATATTCCAAATGTATGGGAAGGAATTACTTTACAAATGCATGTGTGTCTGTGTGCCAATAGCATGCACCCCTTGCCAAGCCAACCTCCTTCTGGTGCCAAGCTCCATCTTCCTTGTGCGTGTTCCGCCTGTTTCCCCTTCCTCAGTTTATCTCCCAGGTGTTGGGATTCCAGGGGTTTCCTTTTTTCTTTTTCCTGTTTTTTTGGTTTTTAGGTCTGCACCTGTGGCATATGGAGGTTCCCATGCTAGGGGTCCAATCGGAGCTACTGCTGCCAGCCTATGTCACAGCCACGGCAACATGGGATCTGAGCCGCCTCTGCCACTTACACCACAGCTCATGGCAATGCCGTATCCTTAACTCACTGAGTGAGGCCAGGGATCGAACCTATAACCTCTTGGTTTCTAGTCGGATTTATTCCCGCTGTGCCACGACAGGAACTCTGGGATTCCAGGGTTTCCACCCTCAGCCCTCTTCCCTCATCCTCCTCCACACACTCCCTGCGTGATCCTGTCCAGGACCTCAGCTCTGCATGCCTTGATTTCGTACTCCATCTGTTAAGCTCAGGCTCCTCTCCTGATGACAGAGCTATATAGACAGCTGTCCTTAGAACGTTTCTACCAGGTGGTTCCACAGCTCTTCAGAATCAATCTTCTCACCACCCACCAAATTCTTCTATGTTGTGTGCCCCAGTAAATGGCACACCACAAACCCAGGAGTTTAAACAATCCTCCTAATTAATTTCCATCTTCTTTCTGTTTCCTTAGTCTCCCTTGCCTACAGCCCCTTTTCTTTGTTTCTCCTTTTCTTTCTTTCTTTCTTTCTTTCTTTCTTTCTTTCTTTCTCCTTTCATTTTTGTCTTTTTAGGGCCGCACACGCGGCATATGGAGGTTCCCAGGCTAGGGGTAGAAACTTAGGATCAGCAACGCCAGATCCAAGCCACATTAGTGACCAAGACCATAGCTCATGGCAAAGCCGAATCCTTAATCCACTGAGCAAGGCCAGAGATCGAACCTGCATCTTCATGGATACTAGTCAGATTCATTTCCACTGAGCCACAATGGGAACTCCAACATCAACATCCTCTTTTCTTTTTTTTTCTTTTCTTTTCTTTTTTTTTTTTTTTTTTGGTCTTTTTAGGACCACACCCAAGGCATGTGGAGGTTCCCAGGCAAGGGGTCGAATCGGAGCTATAACCGCCGGCCTACATCACAGCCACAGCAACTCCAAACCCAAGCCTCATCTGCGACCTACACCACAGCTCACAGCAATGCCGGATCCTTAACCCGCTGAGCGAGGCCAGGGATCAAACCCGAGTCCTCATGGATGCTAGTCAGATTCACTTCCCCTGAGCCACGATGGGAACTCCTCTTTCCTTTTTTTTAACAGCCACACGTGCAGCAAATGGAAGTTCCTGGTCCAGGGCTTGAATCCGAGCTACACCTAGTGCTTACACCACAGCCAGGGCAAAACCGTATCCAAGCCTCAACTGTGACCTGTGCCACAGCTTGCAGCAATGCTGGATCCTTAACCCAGTGAGTAAGGCCAGGGATCAAACTGGCATCCTCACAGAAACAGCATTGGATCCTTAACTCACTGAGCCACAACAGGAACTCCACGTATCCCTTTTCCTTCTGTTTTCCGCAGCCTAAATCTCCCCACCCCTTGCGATACTGCAACCCCTGCTGGAATGGGTTCCCTGTCTTCTGACTTCATTCTCCATAATTGTCCTTAGAGAGATCTTTCTAAAATGTAAATCTCCCAGAGTTCCCGTGGTGGCTCAGTGGTTAATGAATCTGACTAGGAACCTTGAGGTTGGTTGCAGGTTCGATCCCTGGCCTTGCTCAGTGGGTCAAGGATCCAGCGTTGCCATGAGCTGTGGTGTAGGTCGCAGATGTGACTTGGATCTGGTGTTGCTGTGGCTCTGGCGTAGGCCAGTGGCAGCAGTTCCAATTAGACCCCTAGCCTGGTAGCCTCCCATATACTGTGAGTGTGGCCCTAAAAACAAAACAAAAAAAAAAGACCAAAAAATTTAATAAAATAAAATAAAATGTAAATCTCCCTTTGAAATCCTTCAACCCCACTCTATCAATCAGAGTCCAGCTAGGGAACTGAAATCACACCAGCAATTCTAACTGAGTCATTTAAGATTTAAGATTAGGAGTTTCCATTGTGGCTCAGTGGTAATGAACCCAACTAGTAACCATGAGGATGTGGGTTCGATCCCTGGCCTTGTTCAGTGGATTAAGGATCAGACATTGCCATGTAGGTCACAGACATGGCTTGGATCAGATGTTGCTGTGGCTGTGGTGTAGATGGGTGGCTGCAACTCTGATTCAGCCCCTAGCCTGGGAACTTCCATAAGCCATGGATGCAGCCCTAATAAGAAAAAAAAAAAAAAACCCTTAAGATTAATTTCAGATTGTCTTTACTAAGACTAAAGTTGTCAACTGAAAAGACAAAGAGAATGTTAAGGTATCAATGAGGCAGCAGCTGTAGGGAGGATTTACTGCCCCACCCACCCCCAGAGCTCTGGAAACAAAGGCAAGAATTTGGGATAGTTAATTTCTATTCCTTTAATGATAAGAAACAAACTAGTTTGATGTGCAAAGCCCTGGATCTGTCTCCCAAGCATCTCCCTGGCCTTCTCTCCAGACCCAGCACCAGCAGCTTCTCCATTCTCAGCCCAAGTCTGCAGTTATTCTGCTCTCAAACCTCCAAGTTGTGCTGCTACTGCTGCCTGAAACGTGGCTCTCCACACTTTTCCTGTAACTTATCCCTCTAGAAAGGCTCAATGAGGCTTGTCATTCTGAGTCTTTCCTGACCACTGCCTCACTTCAGACAGAGTTCAGTGGCCTCCTTTCTTAAGGGTTCCTGCAACATGCTGGTCATGTCACTATGTCGTTATGTGTTATCATTTTTACTTTACCCAACTGTGAGTTCTGTGGGGCAGGACTGAGGCAGTTCTTTTGGCCCCTTTGCACCTACAACTTTCAATTCAATGCCTAGAAGATAGTATATGCTCAATAAAAGTGTTAAAATCAAACTCACATTGCCTCTCACAATGGATAACCTCCCACCCATTTGATGGGTAGCTTTCCCATCAAATCCATCCTTTCCAAGGGCAGCTCTGATCAATATCTGTCTGATGATCAAAAAATCTTCAGCAGCTCCCCACTGTCTGAGGAATAAAGTCCAAACTCCTTTGCGTATCATGTCTGGTGCTTGTCTCTAACCTTCCTGTCTAGGCTTATTGCCCTCTACTCCCCTGCACGCACTTGTGCCACTCCCAGGCCAGGCCACCCACTCTTTCCTCAATACCTTGAACTCTTTCCCTCTAGATCAGAGTTCACTCTGTTACCTTTACCAGGAATGCCTTTTGGGGCTGTTGCAATTGTCCCCAACCTTCAAAGTCTCGTCCATAGTTCGCCTGTTGCAAGAAAACTTTCTGCTCCTTCAGCAGTGGAGGATAAAGTGCCAAAGGTTCAACAGGACCCTCGTATCCCTGTTCTGGCCTCTGTTCACTGGCCCAGCCTTTCCTCTTTCCACTTTCCCCCTGGCTTTTGCTGGTCTTGGGATGAGCCACGCTCTCTTATGCTGCTGAGCCATTGTACAAGCTGTTCCCTCCTCCTGGAAGGCCATCCCTGCCCTCAATTTTCTGAACACCAGGCCAAGTTTGCGTTCCCTGTCACACACTCTCCCCCCACGCTGGGTTTACCCTATTTTGCAGCTCCTGTCACCACATCTATAGGCCAGATTGTATGTTGCGTGAAAGTGCGGCCCCATGTGTATCACGTTTATCACTATACCCCTGGCACTTAACACAGGGCCTGGCACACACTAGATGCTCTGTCAATGTCAAAGTGTTTATCCTCTCCCAAACTCCTTCGTTTATCTAATTCTCAGTAGTCTGTAGCAAAGTAGTTATTTGTGTACACTTCTTGCATTGTGTGTGTGTGTGTGTGTGTGTGTGTGTGTGTGTGTGTGTTTAGGGCTGAACCTGCTGCATATGGAGGTTCCCAGGCTAGGGGTGGATTTGGAGCCATAGCTGCCGGCCTACACCACAGCCACAGCACCGGATTCAAGCCACATCTGCAACCTACACCACAGCTTGTGGCACCGCCAGATCCTTTAACCCACTGAGCAAGGCCAAGGATCAAACCTGCATCCTCACGGATACTAATTGGGTCCTTAACCCACTGAGCCACAATGGGAACTACACTTCACCCATTCTTGATCCTAAGTTTCTTTAAAAAATAAAACAGGGAGTTCCCGTTGTGGAACAGAGGAAAAGAATTTGACTAGTATCCACGAGGATTTCGTTTCCATCCAAGGTCTTGTTCAGTGGGTTAAGGCTCCGGCATTGCTGTGAGCTGTGGTGTAGGTCATAGATACAGCCTGGCTTCCATGTTGCTATCTGTGGCTATGGTATAGGCCAGCAGCTGTAGCTCCAATTTGACCCCTAGCCTGGGAATTCCCATATGCCTCACCTGTGGCCCTAAAAACAAAATGAAATGAAAGTTTTCTTATTTTGGCCATTTTCAAATGTTCACAAAAGTCAAGAGAATAATAACTCCCCCCTTTTCCCATCATGCTGCCTCAACAGTCATCAACATTTAACCACCTTTGTTTCATCTCTTCTCTCTTCTCCACCCCCTAGGTTATTAAAAGACATCAGAAATCAAACATTTCCCCAGAGTCGATATGTCTTGCTCATCTTTATTTTTCACATAACTCTTGACTTAGCATCTGGCCTCTAATACATGACAAATGGTAACTGAATTAATTAACTAGAGGAAATTTTCATTCATTCATTCACAAATTCATTGAACAAAGACTTATTGAGCAGCCACTGTATGCCAAGAACTGTTGGCACCAGGGACAAGTTCTAGTGGGAGGACACACGGACTGAATGAATGAACGAAAATTTTAAAAGTATCCTACAGTCGAAAGTGATATGGAGATCATGAAAAAGAGACAGTATGATAGCAGGTGATTAAGTGGCTATTTGGAACACGTGGTTGGGGAAAACTTCTCAGAGGTGGTGACCTTTAACCGATCCCTGAATGACAAGAAAGAAACAGCCACATGGGTAGCTGAGTAGACAAAGAGTCCAGAGGTACAGATGTGAAGAAAGCCAGTGTATTGCCCCTGAGGAGGGAGCCAGCCAGGCTGCTGGAGGAATGGGGAAATGGCAGTGTGGCCGGAACAAGGAGGCTGGGAAAAGCAGCAGTAGCAAGCAGGCTTCATCTTGTCTTTTTACAAGCCAGGGCAAGGAATTTTGGGTTTTCCCTTTTTTTTACATTGTATATGGCTTTTTTTTTGTCTTTTTTGTTATTTTAGGGCCACACCCGCAGCCCATGGAGATTCCCAGGCTAGGGGTCTAATTGGAGCTGTAGCTGCAGGCCTACGCCACAGCCACAGCAACGCCGGATCCGAGCCGCATCTGCAACCTACACCACAGCTCATGGCAACGCCAGATCCTTAACCCACTGAGCAAGACCAGGGATCGAACCCACAATCCCATGGTTCCTAGTTGGATTCGTTTCTGCTGAGCAACAACAGGAACTTCTTATACATGTTTTTAACAGATTTTTTTTCTCTTTTGGAATCATCAATTACACTTTACATTAACTTTAATGAATCATGCATATATTAAAATACGTACATTTTGAGCATGACAGTTTGGTGAATTTTGACAAATGTATCACCACCAGCCTGATCAAGGTGTGGGAGATTTCCACCACACCAAAAACTTTCCTCAGGCTGCTTTACAGTCAGTTCTCCCCACTGACCGTCCCAGGCAATCCCTGATCTGATTTCTACCACTGAAATATTAGTGATTACTATTTGTGAGTCATACCAAATATGACTGAATATTAGTTTTGCTTGGTGTGGAATGTGTATACATGCAATCATACACTAAGTGTTCTTCGTGTCGGGCTTTTTCTCATGTTGTTGCATTATGGATTCCATGAAAATGGCTGCTCAGAACTCCTGCTACAGGCAATG
Source organism: Catagonus wagneri (assembly GCA_004024745.2). Taxonomy (NCBI): domain Eukaryota; kingdom Metazoa; phylum Chordata; class Mammalia; order Artiodactyla; family Tayassuidae; genus Catagonus; species Catagonus wagneri. Next base: position 7,797,789 of record PVHT021183631.1, on the reverse strand, counting down.
TTATTGACTGATCATATCACTGACCCCAGCTACTGCGCCCAAGTCCATCTCTGTGTGCGTGGCTGAAGGCCTGCTTCACTCAGGCTGTCCTAGGAAGGACTGCATGAGGCAGGAAAGCAAGGGCACACCCTCTCCTGCGAGAAGCAGGACTGACTGGCAGCTTTGGTGTGAGGACACCCTATCAGTCTGGCCAAAATCTTCTTAGAACTCTGCTGCTATCTGAGATGATTTTGAGTTTTGGGTTTTATTAAAGGTTTGTAGGAAATCTGTTTGAGACCGGCTGATATAATCCATTTAAAAGTTCATTTGGGGAGCTCCTGATGTGGTGCACTGGGTTAAGAACCTGGCTGCAGCAGCTCGGGTCACTGCTAGGGTGCAGGTTCCAATCCTGGTCCAGTGCAGTAGGTTAAGGATCCAGCATTGCCTCAGCTGCAGTTTAGGTCACAATTGCGGCTGGGATTCAATCACCTGCCTGGGATTCCACATGCAGCATGTGTGGCCATACAAAAATAAAAATAAAATAAAAGATCATGACGTTCCCATTGTGGCTCAGTGGAAACGAATATGACCAGCATCCATGAGGACACAGTTTCGATCCCTGGACTCGCTCAGTGGTTATGGATCCTGTGTTGCTGTGAGCTACGGTGTAAGTTGCAGATGCAGCTCGGATCTGAGGATCTTTTGTTGTTGTGGCTTAGGCCAGCGGCTACAGCTCCGATTCAACCCCTAGCATGGGAATATGCCGCCAGCGCGCCACCCCCCAAAAAAGATTGTTTTGGCTGTGACAGTGTGGAGAATAAATTATCAGGCAGCAGGGCAATTGCAACCATTTAGGAGAGAATGGAGATGTTTTAGACCGCAGTGGCGGCAGTGAATATAGAGAGCTGCGGAAGACACAGGAGATGCTTTGGCGCCAGAGCCCACAGGTCCCTCTGGGGGCCTGGATGTGGAGGAGAGAGAAGATCAGGGACATTCCCAGGAGGAGAAAGGTCACTCTTACCAAATGAGGGAGGCATCCGGGGCGTGGGAGGAGGTGATCGGGAAGAATCAGCTAGTGAACAGCAGTGTGTTCATACATGACACCAGGTGGAGTCAGCTAAGCTCACACAAGGCTTAGAGGCTCAGGCATCAGCCTCAGTTTCCTCTTCCATCAAATGGGCATGACGTACTATCTTAAGTGTTTCTTTTGAAGGTTGAAAAAGAAAGTATAGGGAGTTCCCGTTGTGGCTCAGTGGTAACAAACCTGACTGATATCCATGAGGATGCAGGTTTCAAGCCTGGTCCCACTCAGTGGGTTAAGGATCCCAAGTTACCATGAGCTGCAGTGTAGGTCGCAGAGGCGGCTCAGATCCTGATATGCTGTGGCTGTGGCATAAGCCGGCAGCTGTAACTCCAATCTGACCCCTAGCCTTGGAACCTCCATGTGCCACGGGTGCAGCCCTAAAAAGACAAACTAAAGGAAAAGAAAGTATGTAAAGAGCCAGCAGTCTGGCACGGAGTCAAGGCACAATGAATGAGAGCGCTTCTCCTCTGCCCCTCCCCCAACACGCCCTCCACCCACCAGCCGAAGTCTGTCTGAGCCTCCATCTGGGGAGTGGGTGCATGTCCCGCCCTCCTCTGGGGGTGTCACAATTCCCAGGGAGAACCAATTCACCCATTCACGTCTTGGGTAATTCTTGCCCATTTGGCACTTCCAGTAGGAAGGGCTGGAATAAGCAGCAGGAAATCTTGGCCCCAGGGCTAAGTTTTCCTGGGATGAGTGAGACCCAGAACTTCTGGGGGACCTGGACTCCCCCTAGAGGGGTAAGAATGAGTGGGAGGATAGCAGAGGGGGACTGTATACTCAGCTCCCCTCTCCTGTGTGGGACACAGGGTCGAAGGTCCCCCAGGGCTTCACTGTTCTCTGCTCAGGGACCTCCCCCAAATGATGACTCAATGAGCACAAAAGGCCCCAGGAACTTGCCTCTACTTGCCTTTGTAAAATTTTTTTATTTTTCATTTTTTTGCTTTTTAGGGCCGCGCCCGCGGCATATGGAGGTTCCCAGGCTAGGGGCTGAATCAGAGCTACAGCTGCCGGCCTATGCCACAGACACAGCAATGCCAGATCTGAGCCACATCTGCGACCTACACCACAGCTCATGGCAACACCAGATTCTTAACCCACAGAGCAAGGCCTGGGATCAAACTTGCAACCTCATGGTTCCTAGTCAGATTCATTTCCGCTACGCTAGGGTGGGAACTCCTGCCACTACTTGCCTTTACTGGAAAGGCTTCTAGACCTCCCAGAACTGGAACCCTTGAGCAATCCCCAGGGCATCCGAGAGAACTCCTCCCACCTCCCCCATCTCCCCACAGAGCACAAGCGCTAAATCTTTTTTTTAAAAGTTATATATGTATGTGGTGGGGTATATACACATACATGCATATATATTGTATTTTATCTGTGTGTGTGTTCATAGAAAGACTAAAAAGATATACGTTAGGAGTTCCCGTTGTGGCTCAGTGGTAATGAACCTGACTAGTATCTATGAGGACTTGGGTTCAGTCTCTGGCCTTGCTCAGCGGGTTAAGCATCCGGCATTGCTGTGAGCTGTGGTGTAGGTCACAGACAAGGCTCAAATCCCGAGATGCTGCGACTGTGGTGTAGGTTGGGAGCTGTAGCTCCAATTCCATCCCTAGCCTGAGAACTTCCATACGCCATGGTGTGGAACTAAAAACACACACACACACACACAAAAAGATATACTTTAAAATAGTAAAGGTGGGATTTCCCATACATAGCTAAGTGGAAACAAATCTGACTGGCATCAGTGAGGATACAGATTCGATCCCTGGCCTTGCTCTGTGGGTTAAGGATCTGGTGTTGCCATGAGCTGTGGTGTAGGTCGCAGATGCAGCTCGGATCCGGTGTTGCTCTGGCTGTGGTGTAGGCCAGCAGCTGTAGCTCCAATTGGACCCCTAGCCTGGGAACCTCCATATGCCACAGGTACGGCTCTAAAAAGACAAAGAAAAAAATAAAAATTAAAGCTGAATTTTCTCAGAGTGGCTACGCCATGAATGATTTTCATTTTTATCTTTGCTTTTTTGCATTTTCCACCATGCAGTTTGCCCATGAGGGAAAAATACTATAAAGAACTTCTAAAATATCTTACTTTCAAGGGCACAGAATCTTCCGCAGTTCTGATCTGTTCCTAAAACCGTGACCATGGGGAATGTTTGCGTGGGAGTCATGCTAGAGAACAACCATTCACTCACACATTTGTTTCATTCATTCTCTCATTTGACAAATATCTGAGTGCATAATGGGTATGACTGCTGGACCCTACGGTAAGAGCAGGTGTAAGATACAATTCCTGTCCTCGGAAGCTTTTAAATTCAGATTTTAAAAACCTAAAGCAGAATACTACAAGGAAATGAGTGAATAATGCAGAAAATAAAGCGTCTTGAGGAGGATGCAATGAGCTTGTAGCTGGAAGTATCGGAGACAGTGGGAGAAATGGGGTTTGAACTGGGCCTTAAGGGCTGGGTCAGACTTGAATACGGGGAGCGGTGGAAGGGTGTTCCAGGCAAGGTGAATGACATTGTCACTCATTCAAATGAGTGACATTAAGTCATTCATTCAAAGGAGCAGAGACAGGAAAGGATCAGGGATGTTTAAAAAAAAAAACAGCAAATAGGAGTTCCCTGGTGGTGCAGCAGATTAAGGATCTGGAGTTGTCACTGCTGTGGCTCAGGTTGCTGCCATGGCGCAGGTTCATTCCCTGGCTTGGGAACTTCCACATGCCATCGGCATGGCCAAAAATATATATATTTTTTTAATTAAGAAACAACCAGTAAAGCGCACAGTGTGCTTAGGCACCAGAAGCTAACAAGTAAAAGTTTTGGGTTGCAGGGAGGATTTTTTGGCCATGCCTGCAGCATGTAAAAGTTCCTAGACCAGGGACTGAACCCACACCACAGCAGTGACAACGCCGGGTCTTTAACCAGCTGAGCCACCAGGGAACTCTCAAGGCGTATTTTCTTACTTTCTTGAGAGTTTTTCTCTGAGTAATCCTGGGAAGTAAACTGAGCCATAGCAGTTCCCATCGCTTAGGCAGGGAAACTAAAAGTCTGGGGAGATAACGGCTTCTATCTGAGGCCTCTAAAGAGCAGCGGATGATAAGGACAGAGAAGATTCTCAGATCTTCTGACCCCAGCGGTGCTCCATCTGGAAAAGGGCCTCTGGATAGAAACAGAGCTTTTCTTATCAAGAAAGAAAAGTCACTAAAAATGCAGAGCAACATTCCATTACTCATAATCAAGTAAATTATGTGCATATAGGTTGTACGTCATTGTTTGGGCCTAGAGAAATGCGTAGAAAAATATATACCAGGCTGTCAGCATTCACTTGGGGGAGGAGGGTGCTGGAAAGAGAAGGGAGGAGGAAAAAAGAAGAAAGAAAATGAACTAAAAGTTTCAGAGAAGGCAGCTGGTAAAAGCCTAAGAATGTATATACAGATATGTTTGCTGCCGGCATACTTTGTAATGGCAAAAATGTGAACAAGTAAAATGTTTAGGTACACTTTAAATAGTTATGGCATTATTCATACATAGAAAGTATACATAATTATTCACTTGAAAGTGTTTATAAGACATTTTTTTCTTTTTTCTTTCTTTTTTTTTTTGGCCAAGATGTGCAGCAGCACGATGTGGGATCTCAGTTCCCAGACCAGGCGTTGAACCCGAGCTTCAGTGGTGAAAACACTGAGTCCTAATAACTAGACCACCAGGGAAATCCCCAGCAGACGTATTTTTAGGTGGGAAAAAATTATGTAGTAGTACGCACAATGAGTCCATCTCTTTATGTTAATTTGCACATGGGAGGTATTTCAATAATGACTGTCAGTGACTGTGAGATTGTATTTTCTTCTTTTCTTTTTCTCTTTTTTTTTTGCTTTTTAGGACCGTACCCACGGCATATAGAGGTTCTCAGGCTAGGGGGGAAAATCAGAGTTGTAACCGCTGGCCTTCACCACAGCCACAGCAACGCAGGATCAAAGCCGTGTCTGGGAACTACACCACAGCTCACAGCAACACCGGATCCTTAACCCACTGAGAGAGGCCAGGGGGAATTGAACCCACAACCTCATGGTTACTAGTCGGATTTGTTTCTGCTATGCTGAAATGAGAACTCCTTTTTTTAAGAGGTTTCTTTTTCGTGTTTTTCAATAGGTAGTTTTTTTTTTTTTTTAGGGCCACACTTCAGGCATATGGAAGTTTCCAGGCTAGGGGTCAAATCAGAGCTTCAGTTGCCAGCCTTTGCCAGCCTATGTGGCATTGCCAGCCACAGCAATGCCAGATCCAAGCCACATCTGTGACCTGTGCTGCAACTTGCTGCAGCGCTGGATCCTTAACCCACTGAAGGAAGCCAGGGATCAAATCCACATTCTCGTGGACACTATGTTGGATTCTTAGCCCACGGAGCCACAATGGGAACTCCAGGTTGGTTTTAAGATTTGGGAATATTAACAAGAAATCTGTGTGCTTTTTTTTTTTTGTCTTTTTGCGTTTTCTAGGGCCACACTCGCAGCATATGGAGATTCCCAGGCTAGGGCTCCAGTCGGAGCTGTAGCTATCAGCCTACGCCACAGCCACAGCAACGCGGGATCCAAGCTGTGTCTGCAACCTACACCACAGCTCACGGCAACACCGGATCCTCAACCCACTGAGCAAGGCCAGGGATCGAACCCGCAACCTCATGGTTCCTAGTCGGATTCATTAACCACTGAGCCACGAAAGGAACTCCAAATCTGTGTGCTTTTAAATCACTTTTTCTTATTTATTGAACTTAATCTCAGGCATCATCCTTCCTTTATTTTCCTAATTGATCAATGGTCCCCCTGGAGCAGTTCGACAAGGCCTGTCTATTTCTTGAAATGCTCCACGTGCAGGAAGACTTGTTCTGCTGCCCATCCTGGGGCTTATTCACAGCAGATCCTCAGCCTCAAAATAAACAGCCAGGGTGTTTCCTCTTCCTAAAGGGGAAGCAGAAACTCCTGGTGAGCAGAGAGAGGGGAGGGTGAGCCCTGTCTAGACCATCATCCAGGGGGAATTCTGTCCACACAGTTCCCCCTGGAAATCCCCGTGGCCCGGAGCAACTCTGCTGACTCAGGTCCCCCATCTGATGGCGCCCAGATACCAGCCCTTCTCCAGCACCCCAATCCATCCCACTCCCCTAAGGAAAGGCAAATTATCCTAGGGGTACACTGATCGGGGTGACCCGCTAGAGGAGAATTTGCTCAGATAAGATAAAGGGTCCAGTTCAAGCCTCCTAGATGGATGTGGCTGCCAGGTCCAGCCTCGAGTCTTGCCCACAGGTTGATCCTCTCCTCCCAGCTCTGGGAACACAGCTAGCTGAGGCCTGGCCCAAAGACACTCAAAGAGGTATTGCAGGAGTGCAGGTGAGCAGGCCCGCTTTCAGTTCTGAGTCAAAGAATCAAGTCAAGGAGTTCCCATTGTGGCTCAGTGGTTAATGAATTCAACTAGGAACCCTGTGGTTGCGGGTTCGATCCCTGGCTTCGCTCAGTGGGTTAAGGATCGGGCGTTGCTGTGGTGTAGGTTGCAGAAGTAACTCAGATCTGGCATTGCTGTGGCTGTGGCATAGGCTGGCGGCTACAGCTCTGATTAGACCCCTAGTCTGGGAACCTCCATATGCTGCAGGTGCAGCCCTAGAAAAAGGCAAAAAGACAAAAAAAAAAAAAAGAAAAAAAGAATCAAGTCAAGTGATTCTCAGCCATGGGCAATTTGTCCCTGGGGAGACACTGGGCAATTTGTCCCTGGGGAGACACTTGGCAATGTCTCATGACACTTTTGGTTGTCACAACGGGAGGGTGTGTGTGTGTGTGTGTGTGTGTGTGAGCGTGTGTGCACGTGCTCACACGAGTGCAACCTGAGATCTGGAAGCTTCCCAGAATGCGCAGAATAGCACCTCCCCTGTCAAAGATTTAGCCAGCCCTAAACGTCAATAGCGCCGAGGTTGGGAGACTCGGGTTTAAGGGATGTTCTTTACTTTATAGACTCAAAGAAAAAGGGCTCTGGGGGATCCCCAGACTTAGGGACATCTGAAAAGGAAGACCCACAAGGAGGAGGGTTTTCCTGAAGATAAAAGTTTCCAAGCTACCGACTCTCCTCACAACATGGTATAGCTCTATTTCAAAAGCATGTTTTAAATACATGATTGTCTTATACTTATCTTTATTTATTTATTTAGGTCTTTTTAGGGCTGCCCCCACGGCATATGGAGGTTCCCAGGCTAGGGGTCTAATACGAGCTGCAGCTGCCGGCCTTCGCCACAGCCACAGCAAAGAGGGATCTGAGCCGCGTCTGTGACCTACATCACAGCTCACGGCAATGCCGGATCCTTAACCCGCTGAGCAAGGGATTGAACTCACATCCTCATGGGTACTAGTTCGATTCGTTACCACTGAGCCACAACAGGAACTCTTATTTTTCTTTTTAAAGAAGTGAAAATAAAATGGGAAAGCCACTAGCTTACTCTGTTCTGAGCATTGGTAATTAAAGATAGACTTCTTTGTCAGAAACCCAGGAAATAAAGCAAAAGAATAGAATCCTTATTTGTCATGTCAATGGTTATAATTGCAATCTTGGGAATATCCTCGACCACCCTTGAAAAATATATTAACATAATACAAAGTGAGCTATAAGTTTAATAGCACTTGAGTTAACTTATACGTATGCTGTCAAATGTCTGAGGTTGAAGTTGTATCAGCAAAGATTTGGATTATCTATGTCTGCAGGGATCACATCTGCCAGATGTTTGATTAGTTTCTCCCTGGGAATCTGGGGTACTTCCTTAGATATCTTAAGCCGGAGTTCCTGTTGTGGCGCAGCGGAAATGAATCCGTCTAGGAACCATGAGGTTGCAGGTTCGATCTCTGGCCTTGCTCAGTGGGATAAGGATCCAGCATTGCCGTGAGCTGTGGTGTAGCTTGCAGACGCGACTTGGGCCCTGCATTGCTGTGGTGTAGGCTGCAGCTGTAGCTCTGATTCAATCCCTAGCCTGGGAACCTCCATATGTCACAGGTGCAGCCCTGAAAAGCAAAAAAAAAAAAAAAAAAAAATAGATATCTTGAGCCTTTCAGTAGGATGCCATTATATATCCTCTTCCTGGGACTCCTTTCCCAAGATCTGATCTGACTCACCAGGACTAGAATCCTTCCCATGTGCCCTGCAGTGTGGTAGCTGCTGTGGATACATAGCACAGTGCTTAGATGCTAAATTACAATTCGCACCTCTGGAATTGAAACTGAAGGTTTGAAAATATGCTGTTGCTTCCAAAGGAAAAGAATACTAGGTGAGTGAGTGGGAGCTGGACTGGGCTGGAAGATAATGACTCAGCATCTGATGATCAAGGACGTCCCGGTAGAAAATGTTCGTGAAACTTTTGGAGCTGGAGGGTTGGATCCCAGGTAGGAATGCGAGCTCGAGTTCTAAATGTGGAAATCTTCCACATACAGATGAGTCCACAGAGACTGGCAGAAAGTAGAACAGAAGCCCAAGGGCTGGGCCTTGAGGTGCAACTCATAGTTGAGGGGTAGGAGGAGGAAGAGAAAGCAGCAAAGGAGATAAGTAAGAGCAATTAGAGAAATAGGAAGAAGCTCAAGAGAGCACAGCACTGTTATAGTGGAGGAGCGGCGAGCGTTTTTTGGTTTTTATTTTTTTTATTGTCTTTTAAAGGGCCAGCCAAAAGGTACCAAAACTTCATAACATGAACCCCAAGAACCCTGGGATAGAGGGTGACCAGCTGCCCTAGTTTGCCCAAGGCTATCCCAGTTTCATTACTTGAAAGCCCCATATCCCAGGAATCATCTCAGTCTTAGGCAAAGCGAATGGTTGGAATGTGCCAAACTTTAAGCTAGATGCTCAATTGGGCACCAAAAATGAAGCGCTCAGCAGCTAGTCATGTAGATACATACCCTCTAAGAGATCGTATTTTTAAAAATCAGATCCTGTATTTGCCACATCCTCTAAGCATGACCCTGGCTCAGACACAGGCCAAGGTTAACAAACTGAACTATTTTGATCCAGTCTTTGAAAACCTTTGATCACTTTTTGAGAGTTTTGGCCTGCAAGCATTTCCTATCATAAAGCTTAGTTAGACAAACTCTTATTTGGCTCGAGTACCGTTTCTCTAAATTGCCTTCACTCCAGTCATTGCTTTTACTGGAAACTCAGCTGTCAAGATAGAGCTGATGGCCTTTTAGAAAAGAAAGTAAACCTAAAAAGTGATGTACACCCCTCCCCAAAAAAAAACCCTCAGACAAACAAAAAACCTTGATGTACCTGAGAGAAAGATGAAGGAAAATTAACTCACTCCATAAAAAGCTATAGATCCAACTTTGAGGAAACTGCAAAACTTTTGGGGAACTACAAGTTACCTCTCTGACAACTTCCAGAAGCCCACAGCTTTTCTGAAGACCAAGCATATTGTGGTTTTGTGAGCAGTTGTCCCTAAGCTCTTTTTCCAGTAGTATTTTATGGTGTTTGGAAATCGGGAAATTATGAATGATTTTCATGTTTTCTGTTTTTGTTTTTTTACATGTTTCTGTTTCTGCCCATTTCCTTTAAGCCGGAGGCCAAAAGCTGGCAGCCTGTGAGCTAGCTCAGCCTGTGAATGTGTTTTCTTTGGCCTACAGAATGTTTTTCAAATTTTTGAATTAGTTGCCAGCATTTAAAAATTAGAAGATTTCATCCCCCTAAAAAAAAAATCCGGATTTCCTGCTTTTCTTGAAAAATTGGAGGATCTGAAGACATTAGGGTTGCACGTCCACATGGCAATGATCCACAGGAGCTGAGCAGCATCCGCCCCTTTCGGACAAGCCATGTGCTCTTCCCTGGCCCCAGTCCCACCTGGCCTGCGACCTCCCTTTAATGACCAGGCCCATCCCAAGACTCCACAGAGAAGGAGGCCTCCAAAATACCTTGGTCATTAGTTCTAAACCACTTGCCTTCACCTCCTTCCTGTTCTACACCCCAACATGTTCCCAAGACATGGAGGCTCTGATGTCATGGCTGATTTGACTCATCCCCCTGGTCCAGCACCTGGCACCGTTCCCTCAGGCTACCTGTGCTTCCTGCCCGCCCTGCTGCTCCCCCTCTAAACCAGGAAGACCCACCCACGTGCCGTGCTGCTGGTGGCTACAAAAACCAAGCCAGAGGCGCCATGTGTGGTTTGCTTCGTATCTGTCCTGCTCTGATTTCTCACTCACTGCTTCTTTCAGCAACCCCTCCTCCCCGCAGGTTGCTGACTTTATCTCCTATTTCCATCCTTGAAATCATCCCTGGGACTTGACCATGGAGATCAGCACTTGTTTCCACTCTGAGCTTTCTCTCTCTCTCTCTCTTTCTCCCTCTTTTTCTTTCTTTCTTTCTTTCATTTTTTTTTTTTAGGGTCACACCTGCAGAATATAGAAGTTCCCAGGCTAGAGGTTGAATTAGAACTGCAGCTGCTGGCCTACACCACAGCCACAGCAACGCAGGATCCAAGCCAAGTCTGTGAGCTACACCAGAGCTCACGGCAATGCAGGATCCTTGACTCACTGAGCAAGGCCAGGGATTGAATCCGCACCTTCATGGATACCAGTCAGATTCATTTCTGCTGCGTCGCAATGGGAACTCCTTAAGCTTCTCTCTCTTAAGCTTTGCTTGTAACTCTTCCTACTTACAAAATCTCCCACTGGGGAGTTCCCGTTGTGGCTCAGCGGGTTAAGAGCCCAACTAGTAACCGTGAGGATGAGGGTTCAATCCTTGGCCCCAGTCAATGAGTTAAGGATCCAGCATTGCTGTGAGCTGCGGCATAGCTCACAGATGTGGTTTGTGGTACAGACCAGCAGCTGCAGCTCCAATTCAGCCTCCAGTCTGGGAAATTCCATATGCTGCAGGTAGGGCCCTAAAAAGAAATCTTCCCCTGAACCCAGCTCCAGCTCTCGGAAATGTGTTAGAGTAGTGTTATCTGCTTTAACAAACAAATCCCCAACATTTCAGTGGCTTAAGACCATAAAAATTTATTTCTCCCTCCCATAACAGTCAAATGGGAGTTTTCTTGGCCTGAAGGCAGGACCCAGGCTCCTTCCCACTGTGGCTTTGCTTTCTTTGCAGGTCTCAGAATCCTCTGTATTCAGCTAACGGGCAGCAAAAAGGAGAGAATGGTGAGGAACCCCTGCTTCGTTGCTGCCTTCCAGCCTGGAATTGACACGTGTCGTTTCCACTCACATTCCCTTGGTGAGAGCGGGCCACGTGTCCCCACCTAAAGTAAGAGGAGATTGGAAGTGTGGTCTGGGGTGAGGTCCCATCCCCAGGTGCGTGTCTGCAATGGAAGGGAGAGGCTGCGTTTGGGGAGGGCGGCTGGCCTTCTCTGCCGCAGCACCCTATCCAAGCAGAGGCCCCCAGAACGGCTTCCCTGGCTGAGCTGGTACGAGTCCCCATTAAGTGTGGGAAGGAAACTGCACATTTTTCTCCAGGATTATAGAGCTCTCCATGGCAACTGACAAAAACCCGAATCAGCCTAAGAAAAAAGGGCATTTATTGGTTCTCCTAATTGAAAAGGTCAGGGGGATAAGGTGGCCTAAAATGCAATTGGATCCAGACCCTTAGCCATGGGATATAGGCTTCTCTTTCCCTCTCCATTTCTATATCTTGACTGAGGCCCCTCTATCTTTCTGAAGATTTTCTCCCCATGGCAGCGGAAGAGGCTGACAGCTGCCCTTGCGTCACACCCTCCCAATTCCATGCTCTAAAAGACCCAGCCTCAGAGGAGTTCCCGTCATGGCGCAGCAGTTAAGGAATCCGACTAGGAACCATGAGGTTTCAGGTTCGATCCCTGGCCTTGTTCAGTGGGTTAACAATCCCACGTTGCCGTGAGCCGTGGTGTAGGTTGCAGACGCGCCTTGGATCCTGCATTTCTGTGGCTGTGGCGCAGGCCGGCAGCTACAGCTCCGATGCAACCCCTAGCCTGGGAACCTCCATGTGCCACGGGTGCGGCCCTAAAAAGCAAACTAAATACATATATAAATAAATAAAAAATAAAGACCCAGGCTCTTCTCCA
>PVHT021183631.1:7724340-7784686 GCA_004024745.2 Catagonus wagneri | reverse complement strand
GGGAATGGGGATAACTAGTGCTTTAATGATGGAAAAGCAAGGAGATCCAACTGTATAGCATGGGGAACTATATCTAATTACATGTGACGAATCCATATGTGTACATGTAACCGGGTCACCACACGGTGTAATTGGAAAATCTGACAGAAATCTGTAAACCAGCTATAATGCAAAAAAAATAAAAAATAAATTATAAAAAAAAAAAACCAGACAGACAGAGCAATACATACATAAACCTTGGACCGCACAGCCTCTGACCACATCTCTGTGGCCAGTCCAGACGCCAGGCCTCCGTGCACGTCCTAGGGAGCAGCCCCCAGCAAGCAGAGCACATTTACTCTGTACGCTTTTAGTCAAAGCTATACTTTCTGTAAGAATTTGTAAGATCTTCATGGCTTGCCATGAATTCACCAATGCTGGAAAAGGCCTGATGATTTTTCATAAGACCTGAAGGCTTTGTGAGTTCCATCAAATGGATATACTTACATAATGAAATATCCTTAGAAAGGTGTGTTTCTAAGACAAGTTCTTCAGGCAAGTTTCACTTTGAATGCTTTTTTTTTTAATTTACTTTTTATTTTTATTTCTTTAGCTTATTTTCACTTCAAATGCTAAAGTACCTCTTTTACTCTTCCATCCAACAAATAATTATTAAGAATCTGCAAAAGAGTTCCTGCTGTGGCACAGAGGAAACTAATCCAACTAGGAACCGTGACGTTGTGGGTTCGATCCATGGCCCCACTCAGTGAGTTAAGGATTCGTTGTTGCTGTGAGCTGTGGTGTAGGTCACAGACGCAGCTCAGATCCCGCGTTGCTATGGCTGTGGCGTAACCCGGCAGCTGTAGCTCCAGTTCAACCCCTAGTCTGGGAACCTCCATAGGCCCAGAGCGCGGCCCCAAAAAGACCAAAAAAAAAAAAAAAAAGGAATCTGTAACATGCCCAGTAAGAGTCAGGTGTTAGACATATGATAACAAGTTCAAATGGGTTGTAATGATCGTTAAACAACTATAAATGTAATAAAATTCATTAAAATAAGTAAGTTCAACTCCATGGCCTCACCAGGTTTAGAGTCTCTAGTATAGTATATAAGGAAACACAGTTGAGGCACAATGTTGATACCATGACCAAGTCTTTTTCTTTCCTTCTTTCTTTCTTCCTTCCTTCCTTCCTTTCTTTCTTTCTTTCTTTCTTTCTTCCATTTTGGTTTTTTTAGGGCCACATCCATGGCATATGGAGGTTCCCAGGCTAGAGGTCAAATCTGAGTTGTAGCCACTGGCCTACACCACAGCCACAGCAACACTAGATCCGAGCCATGTCTGCAACCTACACCACAGCTCATGGCAACGCCAGATCCTTAATCCAATGAGCAAGGCCAGGGATCGAATCCGCAACCTCATGGTTCCTAGTCGGATTCATTTCCACTACACCACGACGGGAATTCCCATGACCAAGTCTTTAAGATAATATTGTTACACAAAAACAAACAAAAGAAACCCTGAATCCTGAGTGTAGAATCAAGAGATTCTCAAGAATGGAAGAAATTCCTGATATGCTGACTAAATATTCCAGGAGAAAATAGCAATCAGAATATCTTGGAATCATGATATATGATGAAGCGATTTGGGGTGAAGTTGTCACTGGTATGCTACCTTGCAGGTATGACCTCGAGACCAGCATCCTCTGACTCCTTCCTTGATTGCTACTGAGTTTTAGTTTGGAGACTTTTTTTCCCCATAAACACATATTTCCAATTTTTTATTCTCAAGTCAGTGGCAATTGTTTTACATTTTCAGAGCCTTGTAATACCATTACTCAAAGTAAAGAAAACTTATAGAGCTTGATTCCTTTAACAAACTTTTAATTTTTAAATGATTTTTGATCTACAGAAAACTTGCAAAGATAATACAGAGAGTTTCCATATACCGCCTTACCCAGTTTCCCCTCAGAATACATTGGTCAAAACTAAGAAACCAACTTTGGTACATTATTATTAACTCCCTTCTTTGTTCTGATTTTACCAGTTTTTCTGCTAATATTCTTTTTCTGTTCCAGGATCCAATCCAGCATAGCACGTTGCGTTTTGTAGCTCTTGATTTTTTAGGATCATTATTCGTCAGACATGGGCCAACTCTTCTTCCTTTCCTCCTTGTTACCTTGCTACCAACATTTCATGGTTCATTAGCACCTGCTGTAGAGTGTGAAGAAGGGAAGGAAACAATTTTGAAATGCAAATCAGCCAAATGTTGTTATTTATTGTTTTGTGGCAGTTAGCTCGGTTGTTAAGAAGGCCAAGGTTATTGGCTCCATTGTGGTAAATGAGTCAGCCGGCTTAGCAATGACAGGGGAAGTTTTGTCCTCTGGACATTATTTGCTCCCTCAACACTGTTTGCCTTCTCTGAACTGCAAACTTTTTGCCGCAGTGGCGTAGGGGTGGACGTGTCTACCCTATCACCTTGCTACTCAAAGTGTGGCTCAGGGACCAGAAGCATCAGCATCCCCTGGACCTTGTGAGAAGTACCGACTCTCAGGCCCCACCCAGATCTGAGACTCAGAATCTGCACTTTTGTGCCTGTGTGTGTCCCGCACCCTCGGCACATAGAGGTTCCCAGGCTAGGGGGTCGAATTGGAGCTACAGCTTCTGGCCTACACCACAGCCACAGCAACATCAGATCCAAGCCACGTCTGCGCCCTACACCACAGCTCACAGCAACACCGGATCCTTAACCCACTGAGCAATGCTAGGAATCGAACCCACATCCTCATGGATACTAGCTGGGACGGGAATATTGAAGGGCTAAGAGGAGGAGTCCCAAATAAAGCATCCTATAATAAAAGGACACATGAGTCCCATAGGGCTAGAAGGCAATGCTCAGGTCAACATTAGGAGGGGATAGATTTTATATTAGTTTTTTTTTTTTTTTATTTCTACATAACAAATCACCACAGTCTTAGTGGTTTAAAATGAAAGTTGCACATTAGCTGACAGTTCTGCAGATCAGGAGTCCAGCAGGCTCAGTTGGGCTCTCTGCTTAGGTTCTCACAAGGCTGAAGTCAAGTTATCAACCAGGCTGGACCCTTATTTGGAAGCCCTGGAGAAGAACTCGCCTACAAATTCATCCAGGTATTGGCAAAATCCAAGTCCTTGTGGCTGTAGAACTGAGGTTCCCATTTCCTCGCTGGCTTCCAGTCAGGATCCATCACTTTCTGCTCCTAGACACCACCCACATTCTCTTTCACGTGGCCCCTTATATCTTCAAAGCTGTCAACAATATATCAAGGACTTCTTCTGTGGCAGGGGGTTCAGAATCTGACTGCAGCGGCTCAGGTTGCTGCAGAGGAATAAATTCAATCCCTGGCCTGGCTCAGTGCTTTTAAGGCCAGCTGATAAAAGGCCTGGGACAAAGGCTGTTACTGGACTTCCTCTTCCACAGGCAGTGAGGAGCCATTGGGGTTTGGAGCATCGCATGTCAATTCGTGCTACCAAGTTCACTTATATCGACTTAGCCAGTACAGGAGATTTTTTGTTTGGGGTTTTTGTTTGCTTGTTGTTTGTTTGCTTTTGCGAAGCCCGCAGCAGGCCGAAGTTCCCAGGCCAGGGACTGAACTGGTGCCACTGCAGTGACACAAGCCACTGCAGTAACAATGTTGGCTCCCTGTGGTGCAGTAACAAGGGAAGTATGTTTGCAGGTGTATGCTTTCAGATTATACCAAACACGCCTTTACACACACACACACACACACACACACACACACACACATCCTTCACAGAAGAGAAACTGTTTGTTAAGAACCTGATTTGTCGTGTTTTTTTTCCCCCTTTGGCTTAATGATTCTTTACTTCACCGGGAATCAGCAGCATAGTATTGCCTCTGACAGACAATATATTAGATGAGATTAAGGAGCTTTCAGCATCCAGTTCCCCTTTTTACTGGGCCCTCTTAAAAGCTAGAGAGCTATAAACTATGTTTCTCAGAATCCCTTGTGGCCGGGGCTCTGGTTGATGCAAATTAGGCTCCATCAATTAAAAGCACTCATGAGACATTTAAATGGCACAAGAGAGTCAGGGGACACTTTTCTGATGCTTTGGTTATGTCTGCTGACAGGCAATGTCAAACCCACGTGGACATCTACCGCAGCAGTCCAGTATTCAATTTCCAGACCCGTAAGTGTCAAGTGGAACTTGTGGCAGAGGGGCAGACTTAACTCCAGATACGACTAAAGTCTATACTTCTCTGGAACACTGCAGAGAGAACACCCAGAACCTTCAGGTCATCACATGCCATGCCGAGGCTGGATGAGCCCATCAGTGGGACCAAAGGGTGGGGTGGAGAGGAGACACTGCAGAATGAGCCTGTCTCCAGGAACAGCACGTATTCAGCACACAGTCGTTAAGTTCAGAAATACCAGCCTTGGGTGTGTTTGTTATGGAGACTTACTATAGCAAAAGGGAAGGTAAGAACCCAGGATTATTCTCAAGGGGAAACCTGGCAAAGTCATCTCCTAAGAGTCCCTGTCAAAAGCCACAAACCCCAGACGCACTAATAAAATAAGGGAATAGCCAGGAGCCACCCTACCTCTCTGTCTTTGTTTTCATCTCCCAGACCTTAGAAGAGATATTGCAGATATATGACACTAAATGGAATGAGTACAAATTGCAACTACTCAGAACCTATACTTTGATAAAGCTTAACTGCAACAGCGGAGAGATAAGACAGGAAACTGGACTAGAGGACATTTAGAAAAAAGGGTCTGATAGGTCAATGATTTCCATATGCCAGTCTATCGACCAGTGTCCAGCTGACTACAGAATAATCACCCGTATGGGGGGTGGGTGTGTGTTTAAAATTTTTTTCAAGCTTTATTGAGATATAATTGACATATAACATTGTGTATGTTGAAGGTGTACAAGTGTTGATTTATATTCTTATGTATTGCAAAATGATTGCCACCACAGGATGGGTGTGTGCTTTAAAATTATAGATCTCCAGTCACCACCCAGAGAGTATTTTGGCTCAGGTCAGAAATGGACTCTTGGGATTGGTGTTTTTCACAAATTGCCCTGACACAGTTCTCTCTTTTTTTTTTTTTTTTTCCTCCCTTTTCTTTTTAGTGCCACACCTGCGGCATATGGACGTTCCCAGGTGCAGTGTTGAATCGCCCTACACCACAGCCACAGCAATGTCAGATCCGACCCTGGTCTGGGACCTACACCGGAGCTCAGGGCAGGGCCAGGGGTCGAACCCAAATCCTCATGGATACAGGTTTGTTATTGCTGAGCCACAGAGGGAACTCCCTGCCCTGACAGTTCTGATGTTCAGTCAAGTTTTCAAACTACTTTTTGAGCCCTTGTGATTCGTGTCTTATTACTTCCTTCCATACCCCACAGGCCCAGCCAGGTTCAC
Source organism: Catagonus wagneri (assembly GCA_004024745.2). Classification (NCBI taxonomy): domain Eukaryota; kingdom Metazoa; phylum Chordata; class Mammalia; order Artiodactyla; family Tayassuidae; genus Catagonus; species Catagonus wagneri. The sequence continues at coordinate 7,779,284 of PVHT021183631.1, read as the reverse complement.
TTTTTCCACATTGTTGACACCAACAGCTTGATAACCCATCTCCTGCTCCTTTCTTACCTTTAAACACTTTAGAGTCAAACCAATGATTCCCAAAAAACAGGAAAATCATACAGTAAAGAGAAATAGAATTTAGTGTCCCAAAAGAGCTTTCCCTCTTGGAAAAGTCATGTAACCTTTCAAAACTGCCACTTTTCCTCATTTAAAAATAGGGGTTAGAAAGAAGAGTTAATAGGAGTTCCCATCGTGGTGTGGCGGAAACGAATCCGACTAGGAACCATGAGGTTGCGGGTTCGATCCCTGGCCTTGCTCAGTGAGTTAAAGGATCTGGCGTTGCCGTGAGCTGTGGTGTAGGTCACAGACTCAGCTCAGATCTGGCATTGCTGTGGCTGAGGCTGTGGCTGTGACCGTGGCCAGCAGCTGTAGCTCCAATTCGACCCCTAGCCTAGGAACCTCCATATGCCACGGGTGTGGCCCTAAAAAAAAACAAGAGTTAATAAAAGTGCCCTCATTACTGGGTTGTTGTAAGGATCAAACAAAACTATTGACTCAAGCACCTAGTGATACATGATCTAAGTTAATCACATTATTTCTGGGCTCAGGAGCATCCAGTGGCTGCTACAGCCGGCATGTCTTGTCTGTCTAGCCAGCATCTCTCCCTTTGAGAACTGTCTCCCTTTCCGTGTTCTGCAGGATTCTGCGGTACAGTCAACCCCAGAACCTTTGCAATGGGCACATGACCCAAGATAAGCCAATCAGACTCTCTCCTGGAAATCTGAATTCTTTTTCTTTTTTGCTTTTTAGGGCCCCACCCGTGGCATATGGAAGTTCCCGGGCTAGGGGCTGAACTGGATCTGCAGCTGCCAGCCTACACCACAGCCATAGCAACTCAGGATCCGAGCCGCATCTGCAAGCTACGCTGCAACTCATAGCAATGCTGGATCCTCAACCCACTCAGCAAGGCCAGGGATCGAACCTGCATCCTCATGGATACTAATCAGGTTCATTACCATTGAGCCACAGTGGGAACTCTGGGAATTTGAATGGGGATACAGGGATGAGAGCTTTGATGTCGAATCATGAATTTATCCGCTGGCGAGCCTCTCTCACCAAGTCAGGTCTTGCTTCATTTCTGTCAGCCTCCCAATATCCCTCCAACAAACGACCCTTTTTCTCATTTCAGCTAACCTAGAATTGATACCTGTCTTCCCAAACTAAAAAGCACTAACTGATACAGCTCCGCATCATCTTCAGAATGAAGCATGCAAACTTCTCATACTGTGTTACAGATTCCTTTTTGTTTTTGTTTTTTTTTGGGGGGGAAGAGGGGCCACGACAACAGCATGCAGAAATTCCCAGGCCAGGGATGGAACTCATGCCACCTGAGACATAGCAGAGATAATGCCAGATCCTTAACCCACTAGGCTACCAGGGAACTCCTGTGTTACAGATTCTCCACGTTGTGTTTATATCTCACTTAATGGCCCTTCCCTAACTAAGCTTAAGCCCCTGTGTAACATTCTCTGGGAGCTAGCCATTAGACTGTTCGCATTTTATGGGCAAGGAGGAGGTCTAACTCATTTCTGTCCCATGCCAGATGGTCTGAAGTATTTCCATCAGATGTAATTGAGAACCAGCTTTGACATTTAAAAATAAGAAAACGCATCCTGTGGCTCAGAGCAGAAATGGTTCCCAGAGACTAAGATTACAGAGAATCTGGCATCAACCAAATTCTAGGGATTTTGTTTGTTTGTGTGCTTGTTTGCCAGAGCGTGCGGCGGCTTGATGTGGGATCTAAGTTCCCAGACCAGGGATTGAACCCAGCAGCAGTGAATGCTCCAAGTCCTAACCATTAGGCCACAGGGAATTCCCACTAGGGATTTTTTTTGGCCGCATGTGGAAATTTCTGGCCCAGAGATTGGACCCTGCACCATAGCAGCAACCCTGGCCACTCTGGTGACAAGGCCATATACTTAACCCTCTGTGCAACAAGGGAATTCCAGCCACTACAGATACTTTTAAAAGTAAGTTCTAAACGGTGTATTTTATTCCTTTGGCTAGAAATTAGATTTGGAAGTTTAAGACAGCTCAGCTCTGCTCAATGAGGCAAAACACCCCTGGCTTTATATATTACAAACCTCTGGGTTATGCATTTGGATGTTCAGAAAGGTTATTTGAACCCTCAGGACATCTTGATGACCCAGGAAATCTTACTCGTAAGTGCTGAGTTCTGGGAACTTAAAAAAGGTTATAACTGGAGTTCCCGTTGTGACTCAGAGGTAACAAACCCAAGCAGTATCAGTGAGGACTCGCATTCGATCCCTGGCCTTACTCAGTGGGTTAAGGATCCAGCATTACTGTGAGCTGTCGTGTAAGTTGTAGATGCATCTCAGATCCCATGTTGTGGCTGTGGTGTAGGCCGGCAGCTGCAGTTCCAATTCAACCCCTAGCCTGGGAACTTCCATATGCTGCAGGTGGGGCCCTAAAAAGACCAAAAAAAAAAATTATAGTTTTTTTGGCTCTGCATGTGGCATGTGGAACTTCCCAGGCCAGGGATCAAACCTGCACCACAGCAACAACGCTGCTTACCTAAACTACTGTGTCACCAAGGAACTCCTACTTTTTTTTTTTTTTAACTAAAGGAAAGGAATGCAAATCCTTTTTTTTTTTATTTTGTTTGCTCTTTAGGGCTGTACCCATGGCCTATGGAAATTCCCAAGCTAGGGGTCAAATTGAAGCTACAGCTGCTGGCCTACACCACATCCACAGCAACGCCAGATCCAAGCCACATCTGTGACCTACACCATAGCTCACGGCAACGATGGATCCTTCACCCACTGATAAAGATCAGGGATTGAAGCCACAACCTCATGGTTCCTAGTAGGATTCGTTTCCCCTGCGCCAGAACAGGAACTCCAGGAGTGCAAATGCTGAACTGATCACAAATAAAATTAGAGAAACGTGTGAGAATTAACATATGTCTTTTCTATCAAAGGAAGTCTTGGTTATTCCATTTTGTTCCTGCTTCGTCTGAGACACCCTCCTCCACCCCTCCCGCCTTTCGCTTTTGTCCCAGTAACAATTTGTTTCATTTATTTATTTTATTTTATTTTTTGTCTTTTTGCCTTTTCTAGGGCCGCACCCACAACACATGGAGGTTCCCAGGCTAGGGGTCTAATCAGAGCTGTAGCCGCCGGCCTTCGCCACAGCCACAGCAACGCAGGATCCGAGCCGCGTCTGCAACCTACACCAGAGCTCACGGCAACCCACTGAGCAAGGCCAGGGATCGAACCCACAACCTCATGGTTCCTAGTTGGATTCGTTAACCACTGAGCCACGACGTGAACTCCCCCCAGTAAAAATTTGTTTCAAATTAGCCAGCCGAGAAGACTGTGTGCCCTGACCTGACCAATGAGAAGGGGACAGGTGTCCCACCTGCGTTGGGGATAAACAGGGGACGTCTTCCCTCTTTCACGAGCGCTTTTTGAGAACCCGTGCCCTTCTACAGAAGTAAAGAGCCTTGTCGAGATCTCCCTGTGTTCATGTCTCTCACTTTCTGACACTGACGATCCGAGCCAGAGTCATTTCCCCCAACATGAGGTTGATTTTAAATTGATCTGATGGCAAGACTGTCAGCAAACTTGCTTTCCCTTCCTTGTCTCTCCCTATCCCTCTGCTAATATTATTAACTCTAGATACCGACTAGCCATTGCTTTCTGGGGCCACATTCACCAGAGGTTTTATCTTCCCTGATAGTAGAGAGAGGGGCTGATTAGGGACATTTCTGCATCAAGAATCTTGCAATGAACAAGGTCGCCTTGGAGTCTAATAAGCTGAGGTTTATATCCTACTCTGGCACTTGTTAGTAGTTTAAGCAAGTTTTTCCCCCTCTCTACATCTCAGTTTCTTTGTCTCTAGAATGGGGACAGTGTTATTGAATCTCCAAGATTACAATCCTGATGGTCCTTGGGGGCCGTGGATCATAGGTATTATGCTGTGAGGATCGAATGAAAAGCCTAGCATAGTGGCTGGCAGAGTCTGTGCTCAGCAAATGTTCCTTTCTCTTCTCTTTCCCTGGTAACATCTGTATATAGTCACATTACATACAGGTATAGTGACATAAAAACACATGATTGTAATATATAGACATATTCTATGCACATATTCATTCATTTAACAAATAGCTTTTGAGAATCCATTTGTGCCAGGCACTGTGATTAAACCAGTTAGACAAGTTTCCTGTTCTCATGGGTCTTATTTTCTAGTAGGGGGTTATGTGAGGCTCAGGTGGGCCACGTGGACTGGGTAAGTGAGGAAGTCTTCTCTGAAGAGGAGAAGGGGACAAGGAGGAGCCAAGCAGGAATCAGACCAGGCAAGAGAACCCCAGGCAGAGGGCAGAGATGTGGAAGCTGGAAAATGATGGGATCCAATCTCTTCAAAAAGTATCATTCTGGCTTCCCATTGTGAATCAGTGGGTTAAGGACCCAACATTGTCTCCATGAGGATGTGGGTTCGATCCCTCACCTCTCTCAGTGGGTTAGGAATCCAGCATCGCTGCAAGCTTTGGCATAGGTCGCAGATGCAGCTCAAATAGGTTGTTGCTGTGGCTGTGGCACAGGCCAGGAACTGCAGCTCCCATTTGACCCCTCGGCCTGCGAACTTCCATATGCCACAGGTATGGCTGTAAAAAGAAGAAAAAAAAAGGGGATCGCTCTGGCTGCTCAGTGTCGCTGGTGTCTCAGTGAACTATAAGAGGCCAGGATGGAAGCAAATCTACTTGACTACCACACAGCACACCTGACACAGGTACGCGCAGAGAAGGACAGGAGCTCTGGCCCAGAGGCGCAGGAATGCCTGGAAGGTCACCAGCCTGGGGAACACGGGTCCTCATCCTCACCAGCACAGCGCAGTCCCCTGGGGGCCCTGCTAACAAAATTCCAAGGATCCACAGACCCCGCCATTGGGCCAAGAGAATCAGAATCTCATCGATGGGGCCACGCTAATGGGATTTTTGTTTTTTTAAACAAACTCCGTTCAGAGTTGAGAATCGTTAGGTCTGGGTGAACTCTCCAGGACGCAAGCTCTCAGTGCTGCCAGAGATAGCTTTCCAGTGTTGGAGACCCCATTTCTACAGTGCTCTTTTTCAGAGTGGGCTAAAATCAGCCTCTGGGAGGCTCCCCTGTACCCCCACTCTTGTGGGGCCAGCCAGCAACTCTTTCTTCTACTACAGTTACAGCACCAACCCCCACCTTCAGCCCCACTCTCACACCCCCCATCACCCAAGGCGAATTGTGGCAAAGGGAATGAAGGACTCCAGATACAGGAACCCAGGATGGGGAAGGAGGAGCTGTCAGGCTTCTGGGCAGCCCTCTCACCAGCTGCAGGCCCCATCTAAGAGGCTTTTGCACCCAGGGCCACTGGGTGGGCTGCTCAGAGCCAAGCCTTGTGGCAGCAGGAGTCAACACGTCCCCAGGAGATGAACTGCTGACTGTCCTTTCCCACCCAGTCCACTCGAGCGACCAGAGAATTTGAGAACAGGAAGGGACTTTAGCATAAGCAGTTTAATTCTAACTTAACCATGGGTGTGCGGGGGAGGGAGCCAGGCAGTAAATATAGCCAGTCTTGTATTTCTGGGGCATTCCTAGAAGCTTGAGAAGGGGGAAGGGAACTCCATCAACTCCATTCTGGCAGCCTTGCTGTTCTATAATTTACAGTCCTCACAAAAGCTTCATGGAACAGATGCTGTTCTTCTCCTTGAGAGATTGGGCAACTTTACTCAAAGTGGTAAAGCAGCTTGGCCAAGTTCACACAGCCGATCAGAGCCCAGGGCTTAATGAAAACCCAGCTGGCTTCTCACCACAGCTCAGTCTTTGTCCAGCACCTCTTGGTGTCCTTTTCTACCACCTTCCTTCCACGTCACCCTGTCTGAGGTCAGGAGCCAGCTCCCCATTGCCCATCACTCCAGGACCCCTGTCCCCTGGGTGCCCTCTACCGATGCTCAGCCCCTTCAGGCCCCCTCTCCTCTTTTTCTACCATGTTTGCAAGACAAACCCAGGCCAGAGCACAAAGAAACTCTAAAGTATTAAGAAAAAAAACCAAACTTCGAGTTTGAACAGTTGTCCATTTTGCTTGCATGTTTTGATGGAGGGGGTAGGAAGGAAACTCCTTTCACTTCTTGTTTTGAACTTTTTTTTTTTTGGCCACGCCCTCGTTGTGCAGAAGTTCCCAGGCCAGGGATGGAACCCGAGCCATAGCAGTGACAATGCTGAATCCTTAACCTTCTAGGCTACCAGGGAACACCTCACTCCTGTGTTTGGACATGTAGCCAGTTGCTTTACCTGGGTTGCTGTGATGTTGCACGCTGATTCCTCAGCCATGAGAAGTTTCCTAACTACTCCAGGCCTCCGGCGAGCTCTCCTTCGTAGACTGTGCCCACAGTTAGCACTTACCTAGGAAATCGGCTTGTCCTGTAATGTTCTCTTGCATTGAATCTGGACAAGTTATGACCAACCACTGCCATAACCCCGTGTTATTATTATTATTTTTTTTGGTCTTTTTGCTTTTTCTAGGGCCGCACTCAGGGCATATGGAGGTTCCCAGGCTAGGGGTCTAACAGGAGCTGTAGCCGCCGGCCTTCGCCACAGCCACAGCAACGTGGGATCCGAGCCGCGTCTGCAGCCTACACCACAGCTCATGGCAACACCGGATCCTTAACCCACTGAGCAAGGCCAGGGATCGAACCCGCAACCTCATGATTCCTAGTCGGATTCGTTAACCACTGACCCACAACGGGAACTCCCCACAACCCCCATGTTAAACTGAGGGGCTATGTTCTACATTCCATCTCTTCCCCAGCATGTGAGTTACTAATGCGTCCTCGTGGACTGATTGGCTGACCTGTATGCAGGGACCACCCAAATGAAACCTGAAAGATAGCACCACACCTACTCTAGACCTCAAAAGAGCAGTGAAAAGAGCCACTACTGACAACGCTGGATTCTTAACCCACTGAGCCACAAGGGAACTCTAAGAAGCCATTCGTAATGGTGTTTTGCTTTCAAGGCAGAACTCAAGTCTCTGGAGCAAGCCATTCCTTTAATCAAGGTCCTCTCCCACCTGAAGGAAGCCTCCTCCAGCTCCTGGAAGACCCTCCCTCGCCTCCCCTGGGAACTAAGGAGCTGATATCATTATCTCAGGGGCTCCGCCAGGCCCTATATGGATCTTAGTTTATTACCAGCCAACCTAGGTAACACAATTCCCATTTCACAGCTAAGAGAACTCAGGATCAAAAACGCTAAGTAACTTGCTCCAGGGTGTAGAAAGCTAGTAAAGAGCAGAGATGGGATTAGAACCCAGGTGTGCTGGGCCACAAAGCACCAGGGCACCTGACTCTCATGTGTGTGCTTTTTGACCAGATTCGAGGCTCCTCAAGGGAGTTCCCATCGGTGGCACAACGGAAACAAACCTGACTAGGATCCATGAGAATGCGCGTTCCATCCCTGGCCTCACTCAGTGGGCCAGGATCCGGCGTTGCCGTGAGCTGCGCTGTAGGTCGCAGACATGGCTCAGATCCCGCATTGCTGTGGCTGTCGTTTAGGCTGGCAACTATAGTTCCGATTAGACCCATAGCCTGGGAACCTCCATATGCCTTGGGTGCGGTCCTATAAAGCAATAATAATAATAAGACTCCTCAAGGTGGAGACCAGGCTGGGGTTCCCCCATAAGTCTTAGCGTAGGGCTGGGGCATAGTGTTTGCTCAGTAAATTGTCGCAGGAAGTTTACTCTGATTACCTATTGTGTGAGAAACAGTATTGGGGAAAGAGGAAGTGTTTGTGTAGTGATAAAGCCCGTGTGCCTGATGGTGGCCCCAGGCCCTGGGCCGGGGGCCAGAAGCAGGAGGGTGGGCAGCAGAGTGGGGCAGGGAGAGAGGCCCCTCCCTGGCAGGGGCTGAAGCAAGGCAGGAGGAGGGACTTAGTGGAGGATGGGAGCTGCCCTTGGAAGGCTGACTGGCTTTCCTACCCCGGCATCCAGGCCTATAGGTTTCCTCCCCGTGAAGGAGCTACTGAGACAGGGAAGGAAGAGGGAGGCGAGCTCTCAGTGGACACCAGGGCCCCTGGGGGTTGAGGGAGAAACCAACCCGGATGACTGTGTGTGAGGCCACGACTTTGGGTCTGAGACCCTGGAGGCCATCTGGGATGTGGAGGAGCACTCCAGGAAGGTGGACGGAAAATACAGTGTGATTCCAGCACCGCTGAGAAGAGGACATTTTCTTGGAGGGTCCCAGACCGAGGAGGCAAAGCATGGAAAAGCATGGCTTGGAGGGATCAGAAAAGGTGGCACTTGAAGTGGGGAAGCTGTGTGAAGGAGGTTTAGGAAGCCGGTTGACAGAGACAGCTGGGCCTGGTGAGGGCACAGGGAAAGCCTTCGAAGGGATCACAGCAGGGCCGGGTAGTGGTGGGAGCCGGGACCCCAAGCTGATACTAACCACCCGACCTCACTGTGCACTGAGGTCGGGTGATTAGTTTCCTCATCCATAAAACAGGAGATAACACCACTGTCTTATACCATTGTTGTGAGGGTGAAATGAGATCAAGCACATACTGAGCTTGGCACAGTGCCCAGAGAAGACAAAAGTTCAATAAATATTAGCAATAATTAGTGACAATGAGGGATCTAGGAAAACGGAAAAAATAAGCCACTGCCAGCCTGTTCTGTTTCAGCCTGTTCTTGTTTCACGACAGCTTAACTTACTGAGTGTGTACTACATACTAGACACTCTTCTCAATGGTTTGAATGTTTTATTTCATTTAATCCGCACCACAGTCCTAAGAGGCAGGCACAATCATGTCCCTCATTTACACAAGGAAGCAGAAGCACAGAGAGTTGAGGTAACTAGCCTGAAATTGCAGTTAGTGGGTAACAGAACTCAGGCATTCTGACTCCAGGACCATACACTTACATCTTGCCTCTCATCAGCATATATATATTTTTTGGCGGGGGGGTGAACCGACGGCATATGGAGGTTCCCAGGCTAGGGGTCGAACTGGAGCTACAGCTGCTGGCCTACAGCACAGCCACAGCAACATCAGATCCGAGCCGTGTGTGCAACCTACACCACAGCTCACAGCAACGCTGGTTCCTCAAACCCACTGAGCAAGGCCAGGGATCGAAACCGCAACCTCGTGGTTCCCAGTCAGATTCATTTCTGCTGCACCACGACAGGAACTCCTGGGCTTTTCTTCTTAATTGAGGTATAACTGACATATACATTATATTAGTTTCAGGTGTACAACATAATGATTCAATACTAACGTGTGTTGCAAAATGGTGGCCTGGGCTTTAAGGATGGATAAGATTTTGTACCTCCTTCTATCCTTCTCCATCTGGGGGCTACATTGGGCTGAACTGTGTCCTCCCAAAAAAAACGTTGAAATGGTAATCCCTGGACCCTGTGTGACCTTAACTGGTAAAAGGATCTCTGCACATGTAATTAAGTTAAGGAGCTTGAGGTGAGATCATCCTGGATTATGTGGGTGTATCTAAATCTAATAACAAGTGTCCTTAGAAGAGACAGAGGGAGTTCTCACTTTGGTGCAGTGGGTTAATGATCCGGCTTGTCTCTATGGAGGCACCAGTTCGCTATCTGGTCTGGTGCAGCAGGTTAAGGATCCAGTGTGACTGTAGTTGTGGCCACTGAAATTCGACCCCTGGCCTGGGAATTTGCAAGGCGGGTGGCCAAAAAAGAAAAAAAAGAGAAAGGAGTTCCCGCCGTGGCTCAGTGGTTAACGAACCCAACTAGTAACCATGAGGTTGTAGGTTCGACCCTGGCCTCACTCAGTGGGTTAAGATCTGGCGTTGCCGTGAGCTGTGGTGTAGGTTGTAGATGCAGCTCAGATCTTGAGTTGCTGTGGCTGTGGCGTAGGTGGCGTAGCTCTGATTCTACCCGTAACCTGGGAAACTGCATATGCCCCAGGAGCAGCCCTAAAAAGAAAAAGAAAAAAAAGAGACAGACAGAGGAGAGATACAGAAAGGAAGCCCATATGAAGACAGGCAGAGATTGGAGTGATGCTGCCACAAGCCAAGGAACACCTGCAGCCAACAGAAACTGGAAGGGGCAAGAAAAGAAATTTCAGATGAAGCACATCCCAGCTGTCATCCTGATTTCAGACTTTTGGCCTCCAAAACTACGGGAGAAAACATTTTTGTTGTTTTAAGCAACCAAGTTTGTGGTCACGCGTTATGGCAACACTGAGAAACTAAGACAGAGGCTTTCATCCCAAGCACACCATTTGCCCTGGAGAAGTTTTTGAAATTAGACGCTGAGCTGTGGAGGTCCTGGCCTGCAGACAGCTCCGCTCTGCTTGCTGAACCCCAAGCCAGGACACCAGGCAGGAAGGAATGGCAGCTGTGAGTGCTGTAGAACCATTACCTTTGCAAGCCTACGGCTTCGTTTTGGATGCATGCTTGTAAGAAGTCAAAGAAACGCTCTGTCCTCACTCTCTGGCTTCACATTTTACAAAGGAGGACATCAATATCTAGATGGCGTAATTTCCAGCCCAAGATCGCTCAGTGAGTGGGTGACAGGGCAGAACCAGAATCCCTGTTCAGAGCACACATCTCCTGAGGGTTGCCCAGTGCATGGCTCTCAGTGTGGGCTTGCTGTGAAGCCCCGGGTATCATAATACTGTAATGTTGTTACTTTAATTTCACTTGAAAGAGTCGACTCTCCAGACGATTCTGCTTGGTGGTCAGTCTTCTTGCCCCTGATCAATATGCGGGTAGTGGCTTTTGACCTCTGCCTTGGAGACTCTGATGGTTCCCTTCCCCACCGCTGAGTCTTCTGCTTTAGGGCTGCAAGTTGAACTGTCTTTGGAAGCCACTATCTGAAATGCGGAAGCTGGCCATCTGTAGAACTGACAGCACTGGCTGTGGTCTGTGAAACACCAAATCTTGGAGAAGTATCTCTTTAGAAAGGTTATTAATACTTCCTTTGTCCACGTGCCACAATGATCTGCAAGAAAGAAGAAGCCTCCTTCATGTGCCTGCGGAGAGAGCTTCCTCCTCATCTGAAGCCCTTGCTTCCCATTCCTCCTCCTCTGCTAACATTTGAGCCGGCAGCACGTGGTTGGCCCAGGAATGAACCTTGTCCCTAAGCTGGGCTTCCAGGTGCTGTCCTTACCAGAAGTCTGATCTCGTGTCAGGTTCTAGGAGCAACAGTGCTTTCGGAAACACTGTTTCGGAGCAACAGTGCTGGGCTTCCAGGTGCTGTCCTTACCAGAAGTCTGATCTCGTGTCAGGTTCTAGGAGCAACAGTGCTTTACAACCAGGGATGTAAATCAGATTGAGAAATATTTATTGAGAGCATGCTTCTCGGAAGGCATGGAAAGGTTAGGTACTGATATAGGAATAGCCAAGGGTTAGGCGGAGCCATTAGTTTTCAACCCTGGATGCATACTGGATCACAGGCAAGTTTAAAAAAAATCCCAGTGCTGGGGAGTTCCCATTGTGGCTCAGCGGAAACAAATGCGACTAGCATCCAGGAGGACTCGGGTTCAATTCCTGGCCTCACTCAGTGGGTTAAGGATCTGGTGTTGCTGTGAGCTGTGGTGTAGGTTGCAGATGTGCCTTGGATCTGTTGTTGCTATGGCTGTGATATAGGCCAGCAGCTACAGCTCCAATTCGACCCCTAGCCTGGGAAACTCCATATGCCATGAGTGTGGCCCTCAAAAGACAAAAAATAAAATAAAATAAAATAAATCCTAATACCAAGGTTGCATGCATATCATTCACACCAGAATGCATAGGGTAGGGTGGGGTGTGGAGTCAGGCATCAGAATTTATTAAAGATCCCCAGATGGTTCCAGCACACAGCAAAGGGTGGGGAACAACTGAAATATGCTGTTCCCTGGAACTAGACCCAGATATTCTATTTTCAGTGGTCTGTGCTGGATCCTAGGTGGGTCCTAGGTATTGGTAGTTTTTAAAAGGTGGTTAGGAGTTCCCATCATAGCTCAGTGGTAAGGAACCTGACTAATATCCATGGGGACGTGGGTTTGATCCCTGGCCTCGCTCAGTGGGTTAAGGATTAGGCATTGCCATGAGCTGTGGTGTAGGTCACAGATGTAGCTCAGATCCTGCGTTGCTGTGGCTGTGGTGTAGTCTGGCTGCTGCAGCTCCAATTCGACCCCTAGCCTGGGAACTTCCATATACCGAGGGTGCGGCCCTAAAAGACCAAATAAAACAAAATAAAACAAAATAAAATAAAATAAAATAAAATGAATTGGTGGTTAGGTGATTCCAGTGTGCGGAGATTATTCAAATAAATAATAAAGGGAAAGTCACATAGACTTTATCAAGATATCCATGGCCTATGGTCATTTCCCATCTGTATGGTCCATTTTGCTCACAAGATGGAGCTTTTGTTGAAAGAGAATGAGTTTTGATGGATTTCAGAGACAGCTGGTGATGGTGGACACCGGATACTGAACGCTGAGTGGCCTATCTAGGAAAATGCATTGGAGAGGAAACAAAACTTCCTCAGAACCAGGAGTGAAGGCCAAAAACAGTGTAATCATCTTCTCTAAATCACCTAGTTTTATGGTCTTAGATCACTTTTGTAGTAATCCCAAGTGCTCTTAGGATCTGCATGTGTCCAGGCTTCAGGCATGGCTGTGTCCAGCAGGTGCCATTTGACACTTTATTATTAATCCTCCTTTGGAAGGCCTCCACTCTGGGGCCATTTCACAAAGCGCTGAGAAATCTCCACATTTCTATTTTTCCTTCTCAATACTTTTCTTCTTCTTGGAAGTATAAGTGGCTACACACCTAAGGTAAATGGAGGCCCCTGCAGTTCCCATTTTACCTCCCTGACACTATTTCCTTCTCTCTAGAGCCTCGCCTTCACAACTTCTTTTTTTTTTTTTATTCTGGCCGCACCTGCGGCATATGGGGGTTCCTAAGCTAGGGGTCGAGCCACAGCCACTGTAGCAGCAACGCCAAGTAGTTATGTTGTGAGCCACATGGGAAGTCCCACAACTTCTTTTTTGTCCCTTGGTCCCTCCAATTCAACTGATCCAGGGGATTTATTCTCATCTCATTCCTGCCTTGGGATTCTACCTTCCTGGCTTCCAGGACTTCATCTCTCTGCCCTGGGCTCTAGGGCCAGGGTTCTTCATATGCAAACAGTGCTGATGGGGCAGAAGAGACACCTCCCTTCTACTCCTGTCCTTTCCAGCTATGGTTTGTTCCCAAGGTAGTGGTGGTGGTTCTCATGTTTTCTGAAACTTCTTTGGGGATGCATTTTGTATCTTTTGCTTTGCATCATTTCTAGAATTCTTCCTAAATTCTTTTTTGTTAAATCCAGACTTCTTAGTGCTCTCAGCTCACATATATCACTAGAAGAACTTTGATCCTGGCAATAAGGATTTACAAGCTGTAACATAAAGGCCAGGTCCCACTAGTTTAACCCAGCAATCTATAGACAACACTGCTGGAGGGCATTAATTGTGATGAAGAGTTGGTGAGGAGTTTATGCTTCCCACTTAGGAAGATAAAAATTCAGCATCATGGAAACCTGAAGAGGAAGATAAATCTGGATTTTTTTTTTCAAGCAAAGTGAATTGAGGGGAGATATAATAGATGCTACAAGTTTTGCATCAACTAGTAATATATTCATGAAGGTTCTGGAAGACTTAAATTTACTTAAACCCCACAAAAGTTGTATTATGAATATAAAAGTGGGTAGAAAAGAGTACCTGAATGAATCTAAAACTTCTCAATAGATTGGGAACTGAATAATAAATATCATCTTTTGCCAAATGTAATGACAGTTATGTCTGAACTCCTGTATGCAGTTAGGAACTCTCATTTCTATTCTCAGCTCTAACAATGACTCACTGTATGGCTTGAAGCAAGTCACTAAACAGCACTGGACCTCAGCTTCTCCATATGAAAAATGCTAATTAAAATCCTAGCTAGAGGAACTAGCATTTATTGAGCAACTGCTCTATGTTGATGTGCTAAATGCTTTACATTATGTTGTATTATTTCATTCATTCATTCATTCAGCAAATATTTGTTGACCACCCAATATGTACAGGATATTGTGCCTGGCCTCACACCTTGCTCTCTTGGATCTTAAGTTCCAGTTGGGTTGGGTGATTTTTTTTTTTTTTTTTCACCCGAGGCATATGGAGGTTCCCAGGCTTGGGGTCGAATCAGAGCTAGAGCTGATGGCCTACACCACAGCCACGGCAACTTGGGATCTGAGCCACATCTGTGATCTACACCACAGCTCACGGCAACCTCGGATCCTTAACCCACTGAACGACGCCAGGGATAGAATCCACATCCTCATGGACCCTAGTCGGTTTTGTTAACTGCTGAACCACAAAGGGAACCCTGGGTGGTAATAAAATTTAAAACAAGAAAAGAAAGAAATAACAAGATGCTCCCAAATAGTGGCAAAATTCTCTATAGATAATTAAACCAGATTACATGAGTTACTTATGAAAGGTGGGCTCTCTGGGATGTGTCATTGGAGTTGGGACCGAAACATCAGGAACTGCCTGCAGAGTCCAAAGTCCACAGAACAAGATGTGGAGAAGAGAGCTCCAGGTAGAGGCTTAAACTGTTTGGAAAGCCAAGTGACTATAGGAGAGTGAATGGGCACGTGATGGGAGGAAGTGACCACTGGGTAAAGTGAGATTAGAGAGGAGTTCCTATTGTGGCTCAGTGGGTTAAGGACCTGACATGGTCTCTGTGAGGATGCCGGTTTGATCCCTGACCTCACTCAGTGGGCTAAGTATCCACCATTGCTGCAAGCTGTGGCACGGGTCACAGATGTGGCTCAGATATGGTGTTGCTGTGGCTGTGGTGTAGGCCTGCAGCTGCAGCTCTGATTCAGCCCCTAGCCCAGGAACTTCTGTATGCCACAGGCAAGGCTATAAAAAAATAATAAAAAAAAAAAAAAAAAGATGAGATTAGAAAGGAAGATTGGAATTGGCCCACATAGGCTTTGGGGCTGTGGTAAGGTATTTGGGTTTAATTCGGATGGATTTAACATTTTAAGAAATCACTTGAGGTGTATTAAGGAGCATGATTATAGCGTTGCAAGAATGGAAGCAGAGACAACCGTCAGGAGACTTTTGTCTTAGTGAGAGAAGAAGGAGAGGGGAGAGAAGAAAGCTTTTCTGTAAAGGATCAGATAGTAAATATGTGAGGTTTTGTGAGCCACTAAGCTCTCTGTCACATAATCTTCTCCCCTGCCACCTCCCCATCCTCTTTTTTCTTCTTTAACAACTCTACAAATGTAAAAACCATTCTTAGCTCTTGGATGATACAAAAATAGGAGACTGCCTGCCAGATTTGGGCTGCCCAGCTAGGCTGCAGTTTGCCCACCCCTGGCTTAGAGTGATGTACAAACTGATTGGCATATATTTAGGACACAAAACTGGTAGGACTTGCTGATGAACTGGCTCTGTGTGGGGCGGGGTAAGAGAAAGAGGAAACAGGGATGGGCTCACTGAAGAAGTAGCAGGTGGTGTCCTTTACTGAGACGGGGAAGAAGCAGACTTGGGGGCTGGGGGGAAAGAGGAAATCAAGAGTTAAGTATGAGTTGCCTATTAGTCATCCAAGAGGAGATGTCAAGTAGGAGCCTGATATAGACCCTGGAGTTTAGGGGAGAGGTCAGGGTTGGAAATTCACATTTGGGAGTTTTCGGTCTACAGATGCATTTAAGGTCACGGACTGTGTGAGATCACCCAGAGTGCAGCACAGAGGTTCTAGGACCAGCTCCTGGGGACTCCAGAACTCAGAGGACCCACAGAAAAGGTCCTTGGCATCACTCTCTGGCTCAAAGAGTATGACACATGACAAACATTGCCAAACTGCTTTCCGAAAGGGTCTTTTGTATCTTCACAGAACCCATCTTGTTTTAGCTATTTAAACACACACTGAGTGGGGGTGGGACTGTACACATGAACGGGCAGGGACACCGAAGTTAGAAATCCTTGACTGCTTTTGCGTTGGAGCTGGGGAGCCTCAAGCCACACCTGGGGATTAGGCTGCTTAAAGGAGGTTTCGGGAGGGCTGAAGTGCTTCCAAGGACTCCCAACCACAGAACTGCCCAGCAAGCTTATTACAAATGCAGATGTTCAATAAGAGCTCCTGATTCACTGTCTGGAGTGAGATGTGCTGAGAAGCCTGTGGCTTAGGGATGGACTGGGTAAAGGGTGTGTCCTGGTGACATCTCTTCAACTCCAGAGACTCCAGGAATCTTAGGTGGGTCAGGCTGAGGAAGTTTCCGGATGATGAGATGGCAGAAAACAGTCCAGGAAAAAACAATTTCTCTACTTGTGGGACAAGTTCCATTTGCTCTCCTACTCAGAATAAGGCCTTTTCTCCAGATTTAAAATGGTACCTTGTTTAATGCAGGTGAAGAGTTTAAAAATTCTAGTTCGGGAGTTCCCGTCATGGCTCAGTGGAAACGAATCTGATGAGCATCTACGAGGATGCAGGTTCGATCCCTGGCCTTGCTCAGTGCGTTAAGGATCCAGTGTTGCCATGAGCTGTGGTGTAGGTTGCAGACACGGCTCGAATCTGGTGTTGCTGGGGCTGTGGTGTAGGCTGGCGGCTGCAGCTCCAATTCAACCTCTGGCCTGGGAACCTCCATATACCACAAATGCAGCCCTAAAAGGACAAAAAAAAAATTCTAGTTCGCTAGGAGATTCTACTCTGTCCTCTAGTTCCACAGCGTAGAGGGGAAGGGTGTGTGTGTGTGTGTGTGTGTGTGTGTGTGTCCCCTTATATAGAAACACAGACACATTTCAAAAAGAGATTTGTGGAGTTCCCCATCATGGCTCAGCAGTTAACGAAACCCACTAGTATTCATGAGGATGCAGGTTCAATCCCTGGCCTTGCTCAGGCTGGCATTGCTGTGAGCTGTGGTGTAGGTCACAGATGCGGCTTGGATCCTGAGTTGCTGTGGTTGTGGCACAGGTTGGCGGCTACAGCTCCAGTTGGACTCCTAGCCTGGGAACCTCCATATACCGTGGTTACAGCCCTAAAAAGATAAAAAACTATCAATCAATCAATCAATCAAGATTTGCATATTGTTGGTGAAAATGAAATGGTACGTACACTTTGGATACATTGTGGATTAAATAAATTTGTGTGAAAACAGCTAAGGAATAATGGAAGAAATTTACTGTTAGGCTTTGTTAGGAGCTAAGGAATTATTCTTACAGTCATTGAACCATTATTTATTGTGTCTGCTAAGCACCAGGCACTATTTTGGATTTAGAAGACAAAGCAGTGAACAAAACAGACAAAAATCCCTGTTCCACACAAAACAGAAATCCTAGTCAGGGAGATAGATAAATAAGTGTGATAAATAAGTAAAATGTATGAGGCATTAGACAGTGGTGAGTACTAAGAAGAAAAATAGAAAGGAAGGAAGGGGGAAAGGAAAGAGATGCAGGCCAGGGTAAGTGAGAATATAGGATAAGAAAGGACCTGAGAGCTGTAATTTAGGAAAGTAACTCAATTTCTCTGTTTCTTCACCTGTAAAATAATACTGCCTTTCCGAAGAAAAGGCCCTTAGACCAACTTTGTCACTTTTAAACTATGGGACTTTGGGTAAGAAAGTTCTTTGGCCTCTCAGAACCTCTCCTCATCTGTAAAATGAACAGACTTTCCCAGCCTGTGTCACATGGTTTTTGAAAATGCCAAATGAGATAACTAGTATATGTGAAAATATTTTAAAACATATAAGCTATCATTTAAATATAAAATAGAAATTTAGGAGTTCCCATAGTGGCTCAGTGGTAACTAACCTGACTAGTACTCATGAGGATGCAGGTTTGATCCCTGGCCTCCCTCAGTGGGTTAAGGATCCAGCGTTGCCCTGAGCTAGGATGGAGGTCGCAGACTCGGCTCAGACCTGGCGTTGCTGTGGCTGCGGCATAGGCCAACAGCTATAGCTCCAATTCAGCCCCTAGCCTGGGAACTTACATATGCCCTGGGTGCAGCCTTGGAAAAAAAAAAGAAAGAAAGAAAAGATAGAAATTTAAAGGAAAAAAAGACACACAGGTATTTCATGGGTTGCAAATCTCTTGCTGCCGGTCAGCAGAGCCTCAGGACTGAGAGTAAACAACAAATTAGATAACTGCTTGGTATTGATTCCCCTGCACTGGCAAGGAAAAAGCCAATGCAAATTACCAGGGTATTCTGAGTAGATTAGCATTCGTATCTTAGATCAGGGATAAAATAGTCAAACTAAATGTTCCTAAGTGGACACCTCATAAAGTAATTATTATATGACAATTGTCAAATTTTAAAATGCTTTACAGCTCTTTTATGTTTGTTCTTGTTTTGTTTGTGGGTATTTCAGTTCCAGGGAATAGCCTAAAAGAAGTTATGAATACAGAACAATTGTTTAATTTGTTAAGAGCATACAGTCCACCTTCTTGGTATTTTTATAGATGCTCAATAAACATGAATCAAAGCAGATAATTCTAAATATAGGCTGTCGAGTACTCCTTATTCACCTTCCTACTTTCTTCAGCTCTGAATATTTTACAGCATCCCCTTAATGGTTTGTTGAACCAAACATGTCAGTAGGCAAGCATGGTATAGGCTTTGACACATAGTAGGTAGTAAATAAATAGTTGTTAAAAAAAAAAAGCACGCATGATTACCGTGTAAATTTCCTTACTACAGACTAGCCAATTTGATCCCTAAAGTGTTTTAAACATTTAAAACACATCGATACTTGTCTTCCCTGGACAACGCTTACCTGGTAAAGCACATTACGTTCGTCTCCAACACTGGACTAAAAGAGTGTTTTATTCAACTTAAATACACAATCCAAATTTAGTTTGAATACTACCTAGCTGATTAGGTGCTTAATGTCTGCTAAATAAGATGCACATTCAGAAATTTGTTACTCCATCCCAAATACCCCCGCTTAGGGGCACGAACTGGAGCTTCCAGCTCGCACCTCTGCCCCATATCCGAGGTTCTGGCCCCTGCTCGCTTAATAGCCAGATTACAATCTTTCCTCGGCCTCTCGAGGTTTTCCTCTCAAACTCCCACAGTCCCAACCGCCACCGCGTCGCTGGGATTGCACAGACTCTGCCACCATCTCCGCCCCCTCCGGGCGCTCTCTGGAGGCCGGTGGGCGGGCCCAGCAATCGGCCTTGTGGCCGTTTCCTATTGGGGTTTGGTTGCTATGGTATCACAGACCTTAAGACTCCCGGGCGCCATTTCCGGAATTTAAAGGAGAATTACTTCCAGGGCTGCCCATACTTGCTATGGCCGAATGAGTTAGCACTGAGCTTAACAAAAATGAAACTTTTTCGAGAAACTTCTAGGAAATCTCACTTAACCAGGTTAACCTGTGAGTATGACGTGGTATAATATCCTCACTTCCCTTTTAAAAGACTTACTATACATTTTTAAAAATCTATTTGCCAGCCTCCAAAATGGCGCCGGCAGTATCGAAAGGTCAGAGGTGAGTTACGTGGGCCCTCCCGGTTCCGGCGCGATAGGGGCCCAAGGCGGTGAACAGTCTCCGGCATCATGTCTGGCTTGTCTGGCCCACAAGCCCTGCGTGGCCCTTGCCCGTTAGGGTTGCTGCTTTTACTCCTGCTCGGCCCCAGCTCGGTCCTCGCTATCTCCTTCCATCTGCCCGTTAATTCCCGCAAGTGCCTCCGCGAGGAGATCCACAAGGACCTGCTGGTGACGGGCGCGTACGAGATCACCGACCAGTCTGGGGGCGCTGGCGGCCCGCGCACCCACCTTAAGGTGCGACACTCGGGGGCGCGGGGTGGGGAGAATACAACATAGGCGTTGGCGCAGTGGCGGAGAACCTAGGGAGTCCTTCAGGTTGAGGCATGGAGGGCGGCCCGGCCTCCCCGAGCGCTCCGGGCGATCCGCCGAGACCGCCCCCTTATCCTGCTCGTTGGCGTTCTCTGGGCGGGGCTGGGCGCCAAAGCCGGGAACACTTTGAAGGGCCGCCAGGCCTTGGCGGATGTGGTGACAGTTGAGCTGCAGCGGCTTTGACTTTGGGTCGTAATCGTGGCCCTATACCTGTTTTGGTGTTAAGTACCTTGAACTGTAACTTGGTTCTCCAAAGAAGTGTATGGATGATGAGTGTTCGTGGGGACGAGCATCATAAGATACATTGATACCTGCAGTGAAATAATGACAGCATTGAAGCGAACTGTGAATAATAAAAGCTATTATTTCTTGAGCATTAGCGGTGTGTCAGGCTCCGTGCTACTGTGCATACATTGTCATTTAGTTCGTACACTACCTTATGGAGTAGGTGCTGTTAGCCTCATTTTACACATGAGAAAATTGAGGCTCAGAGAATTTGTAGAACAAACTGGTGATTCTTAGTTTGGGAGTTGAGTAAGGTGACGGAAGGATGCTGCCATCTTAATCTCTCCTTGCTTTTTATTTGTAGTTCCTGTGATTGATTCAAGTCTGTTATTGGTCACAAAATGGTCTCAGTCTCTAGTACTTTCCTTTCTGGTACCCCAGAATCTGGACTTGGCCAAGTTTTGTGTAGATTTTAACAATGGACAGCTACTACCATTTTATCAGTTTGGTTCCATATAGCAGTTAGAATGACCAGGCCTGCTCTTTGAAACCTTAACATGACTTGTTATCTCTTAAGATGGGATTGTGTTTTAGGTAATTTTATTCATTCACAGTAAGCACATGGTGGGTTTGTTTGTTTGTTTGGCCTGCTGGGGCACGTGGAAGTTTCTGGGCCAGGGATCAAACCCTCCAGACAAACCTGTAACCAGAGCCACTGCAGCGACAACAGCTGGACCCTTAACCAGCTGCACCACAAGGTAACCCCATATGGTTTTGGTTTTTGTCTTTAACAGTATGGGTCTTGAACTAAATAGGAAGAAACATTTTTACATTTTAATAGAGCTTTAGGTACATAACTTAAGCTTGAGGTATTGGAGGAGTTCCCATCGTGGTGCAGCGGAAATGAATCTGACTAGGAACCATGAGGTTGCAGGTTCGATCCCAGGCCTCTCTCAGTGGGTTAAGGATCTGGAGTTGCCGTGAGCTGTGGTGTAGGTCGCAGACGTGGTTTGGATCTGATGTTGCTGTGGCTGTGGTATAGGCCGGCAGCTGTGGCTCTGATTGGACCCCTAGCCTGGGAACCTCCATATGCCGCAGGTGCAGCTCTAAAAAGCTAAAAAAAAAAAAAAAAAAAAAATAGAAAGAAAGAAAAAGCTTAAGGTATTGGAATGCAATAGTCATAATAGATGCAATCTTAAACTTTACTTGAGAGATAAAAAATTATTTATAGGACTGTTGCGTAATGGCCAAGGCTTTTATTTCTGTCTAGCCAGGAAAACCATGATGGCATAATTTTAGAGGCTTAGGTGCAACAATTTGGGGATCGTGCTTCTGGCTCAACTATGCTCTACATCCTATGCACTGTATGTAGTGTATAGAGTCAGAGAATTTTAGCAGTGAAAGAGACTTTACTCTCATCTCTAGTATTGCCCCCCTCTGATTTGTACTTATATTTTAAAACCTTCCAGTGGCTTCACTCTTCCTTATCTAGTAAAGTTTAAATTTCCCAATGGGAGTTCCCGTTGTGGTGCAGTGGAAATGAATCCGACTAGTATCCATGAGGATGCAGGTTTGATCCCTGGCCTCGCTCAGTGGGTTGGGGATCTGGCGTTGCTGTGAGCTGTAGTGTAGGTCTCAGACTCAGGTCTCAGATTCGGCTTGGACCCCCGAGTTGTTGTGGCTGTGGTATAGGCCAGCAGCGTAGCTCCCATTCAACCCCTAGCCTGGGAACCTCCATATGCCAACGGGTGTGGCCCAGAAAAAAGAGCAAAAAAAAAAATTAATAAATTTCCCAGTATACTCTGTAGTGCTCCTCATTATCTATTCCTGAAACTTCATATGCTTTGTCACTACCCACTTTGCATTTTACATATGCGCCACACTGAACAGTACCCTAAACTCACTTATTTTCATCTTAAATTATAATTACTATATCTTGTCTTCCTCATTAGACCGTTAGTATCCTGAGGGCAAGAATTAAATTCGTGTTCATATTTTTCAGAATATCAAACATACTAGTGCACTTAAGACAGGAAGCATATAGCGTAGCATGGTCTTAAGGGCTTTACGTCTGTATCCAAGGCTGCTGAAGGGACTTAAGCAGCAGAACTCTGTGCACCTGCACCCAGGCATTTGCCACCAGTCGAGACTGCTCTGTTCTTCTGCTATTAACCAGCTTAATTGGACTACTCCTGGGGCCTTAACCCAAATGCCAAGTAGGTAACATGAATGAATTGGGCCAGCTATAAGAAAAACAGCAGCAGTCGGAGTTCCCTTCGTGGGTCAGCGGTTAATGAACCTGACTAGGATCCATGAAGATGTGGGTTCGATCCCTGGCCTCACTTAGTGGGTTACGGATCCAGCGTTGCTGTGAGCTGTTGAGTAGGTTGGTAGCTCCAGTTCGACCCCTAGCCTGGGAACTTCCATATGCTGAGGGTGCAGCTCGAAAAAGTGAAGAAAGGAAGAAGAAAAGGAAGGAAGGAAAAAAGAAAAAAAAAGCAGTGATGATAAATAGGGAATCACTGGAAGTTGTGGAAGCTCAATTTGGAGTAGCTAGTACTCATCTCTTTATGTGGGCCTTGTGGCCATATCTGATTTTTCAAAAAGTCAGAAATCCTGTTTTTTGTTCATTTGTTTTTGTCTTTTTAGGGCTGCACCCGCGGCATAGGGAAGTTTCCAGGCTAGGGGTTGCATCAGAGCTACAGCTGCCGGCCTACACCACAGCCACAGCAACATCAGATCCGAGCCACATCTGTGACCTATACCACAGCTCACGGCAGCACTGAATCCTTAACCCACTGAACAAGGCCTGGGATCGAACCTGCATCCTTGTGGATACTAGTCAGATTCATTTCTACTGAGCCACGAAAGGAACTCCCAGAAATCCTGATTTTTATGTTAAATCTCTGGTTTTAAGATCTTGCCATACTTATTTAACTGCCTCTTTTTTCTCATTTTGTTTTAAAGTAAATCCTAGATGTCATGGTATTTCAGTCCTTCATACTTCAGCCTGACTCTCTTTTAAAAATGTGAATTTAATCACAGTGTTCTGTGGCTGTAATCATACCTCAAAAAATTAACAGTGATTCATTAATGCCATCTAATGATACCCACTTCATATTCACATTTCTCCACTTGTCTCAAAAATATCTATTTAAAATTAAGTTGTTGCATCTCTCGTCTCTTTAATCTAGAGCAGTCCACTCTTTCCTCCCCCTTTTTTATATGCTTCCAACTATATTTTTGATCAGTAGTCTTTAAAGAATGTCCTACATTTTGGAGAGTTCCCTGTTGTGGCTCAGCGGTAATGAACCTGACTGGTATCCATGAGTATGTAGGTTCAATCCCTGGCCTTGCTCCGTGGGTCAGGGATCCAGTGTTGCCGTGAGCTGTGGTGTAGGTCACAGATGAGGCTCAGATCCTGGGTTGCTGTGGCTATGTTGTAGGCTGGCAACTGCAGCTCTGATTGGACCCCTAGCCTGGGAACTTCCATATGTGACAGGTGCAGGCCTAAAAAGAGAAAAAAGAAAAAAAGACTGCTGCACAGAATTGAAGCAGGATATATCGATTTTTTTTTTTTTTTTTTTTTTTTTTGGCTTTTCAGGGCCACACCCACGGCATATGGAGGTTCCCAGGCTACGGGTCTAATTGGAGCTGTAGCCACCGGCCAACACCACAGCCACAGCAATGCAGGATCCAAGCCGCGTCTGTGACCTACACCACAGCTCACGGGCGACGCCGGATCCTTAACCCACTGAGCGAGGCCAGGGATTGAATCCACAACCTCATGGTTCCTAGTTGGATTCGTTAACCACTGAGCAACGACGGGAACTCCCAGGACGTATCAATTAATCATTCATAGTGAATATAGAAGTTTCCTCATTACTTTAGGCCTATAATAAAAGGCTGTTGTAGGGACTCAGAATTTGTGAATTAAAAACCACATTTTTATAAAGACTAGAGGATACCATAATAGTTTAATGGACCCCTGTACCATTTATTATTTAGAATTCTTGTTAATAGTGAAAATAAGAGGATGAATGAATTTTAGGGGATGAGATGAGCTATTGCTAAGGATGATTTAGATTTTGGAAATATTACAGAAAGAAAAAGCAATTGTGAGGAGATGCCATAATCATCTTCAGAAAAGAAAGAAAAGCCTAATGGTAATAAAGTCATCTAATTGGTTAAACTTTTTTTTTCATTGTCATTTTTCAAGAGTGCCTTTGCTAATTAATAATTCATTTTGCTAAATGGGATTATCTGTTATTTGGATATTACACTCAGTTATGGTCCCCGTGTTTCTCAGCCAGCTTACGGATGAGAAAGCCAAACAGATCATTTGAAGAGTGTGGCCTTGAGTCATAGGCCTGTCACGCTTTAAGCCTAAAGATCATCAAGAAACGTTTTGGCAGTTGGGAAGCCATCGGCTTGTAACCTTTTTTAACACTGAAAGCTGTATAAAAAATTGTGTGCACGTGTGTGCACACTGTAGTTTTCATTAGTTTGGTTTGCGGCTCTTACACTTTAGCTCATGATTGTTGCTGTTGCCTGTATTGAGGGCTGATCTTTTTCTGTTAGGAAAAATATCCCTTTTTCTGATTTACAGTTGACATGGACTATTGTCCAGTGGGTTGGAAACAGGTCAGGAAATAGGTGGTTTAATACATCTAATGTAGTGATGAGTTAGTAATGTACTAATGGTTTGATACATTGAAATTTAATAATACTAGCATCTAGTTTATTTTTGTATTGTATACAAATTTCTAGCTTTAAATTAAAACCTGACCATATGTTTCCTTCTCCAGAAAAGTTAAACAGTATGTTCATTTAAATCTCTCTGGTTCAACAGTTGTCCACAGCCTTCTCTATTTTCAGCTGATCTAGAGAACAGGGCTACTTGGAATTTGAAATTGTTATACCATATTTTTATGATGACTTCTGAAGACTGAGTCTAGTTTCTAGGAAAAGGGAACAGATTTATGAGAGTAATCTAGGGGGGTACAGTGACTTCTATGCTGTTTTCTTGTGTGAATTGCTGAGTGGTGGTTGATGCTGAGCCGTGGCCCCCATATACATATGCAGCCTGGCTGCCTGGACAGTAGAGCCCTCTGTGTATGTAATCAGCCAGCTGGCCACAGACCAGAATTTGGGCTCCCAAACAAGCCTACGACTTGAGGGAGGTTGATGTCATCTGCTTTATCCTGTGCCCCCAAGCTCATTGTTCAACACCACGTGTGGGAAATCAAGGGACTAGTTGTTAAGAAAGAACAAGGCTTTGTTTGTGCCTAAAAGGGTCACGCTGGAGGTTTTTTACCGTAAATAACTTTGGAACAGTATGAAAAAAAACATTTGATCTGGCTTCACCCCCGCAGTAGTATTGTTAGAGCAGCAACTGGTCTTTCCTTCTTATTCCCCTCCCTTCCTCCCTCTCTTTCTCCAGCTTTCTCCCCCCCTCCCCCAAAATTCCCCCCACTCTCACGCCCCAGTCAAGTATGACGCATTGGCTATGTCGAGTTAATGTAGTAAATGCTGATAGAAGCAGGAAGAGAGCATCAGTCCATTATCATACCAGTGCCTGGAAATTTTCCATGTCCAGTTTTCAGCACTTCTACAAGCCTCCTTAAACAATACTTCTGTGCTATGTTATGCCATTGCTAAATTATGTTGGAAATTTGAAAGAATTTAGTGTTGCTAAATGCTGCTTATGGCCTTTCTAAGTCTGACTTTGTTCTGGGTGAAATCTAGATATGATTCTTTGATTCCAGGGGTGCCATTGGTAGACTTGGTACTTGGCTCTTGTTTGAAAGATCAGGGTAAATTGTGTTTTACGCCCATTAAATGTAGCTTCTAGGCTCTCAGAGTTGTCAGTGTTCTTTGTGTTTGAGGACAGTGGTGATTTGTGGTAGCCTTTTGAAAATATTTCCAGGAGTTCCTGTAGCGGCTCAGCGGAAACAAATCTTACTAGTATCCATGAGGACATGGGTTCGATCCCTGGTCTCACTCAGTGGGTTAAGGATCCAGTGTTG
Source organism: Catagonus wagneri (assembly GCA_004024745.2). Classification (NCBI taxonomy): domain Eukaryota; kingdom Metazoa; phylum Chordata; class Mammalia; order Artiodactyla; family Tayassuidae; genus Catagonus; species Catagonus wagneri. The sequence goes on along the minus strand of PVHT021183631.1, from coordinate 7,753,152 downwards.
CCATCAGCTGTGGTGTAGGTCACAGACGCAGCTCGGATCTGGCTTGCTGTGGCTGTGGTGTTGGCCGGCAGATATAGCTCCAGTTCACCCCCTAGCCTGGGAACTTCCATATGCCACAGGTGCGACCCTAAAAAATAGAAAGCAAAAAAAAATACTTCCAGTACTATTTTTCTAGTCTAAAGCTACAGCATCTTCAGTGACTTGGTGTTCTTTTTAATTTTTTTTTTTAATCTTAGAGTAGTAGATCCCACAGCTTAAGATTCATTGTGAACTCTTACCAAAGAAGTACATAGAACCGCAACATGATCATTATATATGCACCCACAATCTTCTTTCCCCCCCATACCTAGTGTTGTTAGATCTTTCGTGTAGTTTATTACTTATCAAGTAAAACCTGTGCAGAGAATGCTAAAGTCACCTCACATTGCCTACTATCCCCTGTTAGCAGTTAAAACAATTTATTGGATGCCTGCTTTGTGAGGCATTTGTATCCTTTGTGTTTCTGAATCTTACGACTTCTTCTTTGAGGCTTATCTGTCTTTTCCTGTTTCTATGCAGTAATCATTTAGGCCCTCATCATTCCTGGGTTTAGTTAATGTAGACTACTTTAGCTAGTTTACCATCCGTTAGCACTTTTAGATTGAAAGTATGGTTGGTGACTAAATGTTACAGAGTTCTGAGTTATCACTAACAAGCAGTTGTAATAACAGTAATGCTATAGCAGTAACAACAACAGTAACCGCAACACTTACTGAGTGCTTGCTAGATGCCACTGTTCCACACACTTTGCTTATATTAAATTTGCTCCTCACATCAACCTCCTGAAGTACATACTCTTGTCCTTACTTTATATATGGGGCACAGAGAGGTTAAGGAACATTATCAAGGCTTCACAGCTACTTAGTGCTACAACTGTGATTTGAACACCAACTAGAGGTCTGACTCTAGAGCCTTCAGTCTAACTAGTATGCTGTACTGTCTCTCAAATGGAGAAAATGATAGATGTTTCTGTCTGGGTTAATTTTTATTCAGTGTATAGAGCTTCTGCAACAGACTTGCTCTGTCTTAATTCCTGAGTTAGTCATTCAGGAGCTAGATGGTTGATGGTTGTTCTTAAAATAATCTGTACACAATGTATACTCAGTATTATACCACAGACTGATCATAAACCTGAGGAGGATGGAGTGCAGGTAGGAGCCTCTTTGAAGGAAATTACAACTTCAGAGTTTCAGCAGCTGCTCCAGAGCCATGGGCTGATTGACCACTGCTGCTGTGGTAGGACGCCTGCAAAGATGTGGATTTGACTCTCGGTTTTTATCATACTGCACAGGAGAGGTATGGCGCTGATACAGCAAGTAAAAGCACAGTGTGACCTGTGCCAATAGAAAGACACAGACTTGCCACATCCATCGTGGATAATCTCTCATTTTACAGGCGTAGGTATAGACTTGTCCAAATTAACTGTATTTACAACATGAAAAGTATGTAAAAATGCTTATTTGCTCACTTGGCTTTGACTGTAAATTTCTTGAGGATCTTCAGGGTGTGTGTGTGTTGTTTGACTTCATCCTTCTGAATAGTGTTTTTTGAATAAAGTCTTTTAGAACAGTTTTAGATATACAGAAAAGTAGTAAAGATAGTACAGTTCCCATGTAGCCCACATCATTCTGCTGTTGTTAACATCTTACATCTGTATGGTACATTTGTCGTGATGAGTGAACCAGTATGACTTTCCCTGTTTTTGAGAACCATTTAAGTTCTGAGGAGTACTGGTCAAGTATTTTGTAGGATGCCTTTCTGTTGGGATTTGTCTGATGTTTTCCATGATCCAGTGGGGATTATGGGTTTTGGGAAGAAAGACTACAGAGGTAAAGTGTCATTTTCATCGTACCGTGCTAAGGGAGCCTACTGTCAGCATGAATTGTCATTTATATTGACCTTGATCATCTGGCTGAGGTATCAGGCTTCTCCACTGTAAAGTTCTTTTCCCCTCTTTCTATGCTGAGTACCTTGGAAGGAAATCACTGTGTGCAGCCCACATTTAAGGTGTGGGGAGTTAATGCTTGACCTCCTTGAGGGTGCTTTTTCTAGATAAATTATTTGAGAGTCTTCTGCATAGGAGATTTGTCTCTTTGCCCCCATTTGTTTAATCATTTGTATTGGTATGGATTTGTGGGTGTTTATTTTATACTTTGGATTATAACCTAGTACTACAAACAGCTTTGGCTATTTGGATCTCTTTCATTGGCTCCTGTGTCCCTTTGACATAACCCATTCTTATTTTTTGTCTTGTTTTGTTTTTCATCGCTACTTTCTGGTACTACAAGGTGCTCCAGGCTCATCTTGTATATTTCTTGCCCCAGTCCTAGGGTCAGCCATTTCTCCAAGGAGCCCTGGTTCCCTTTATTGGAGAGTGGTATTAGAAACCAGGATCTGGGGAGTTACCTTCGTGGCTCAGTGGTTAACGAATCCAACTAAGAACCATGAGGTTGCGGGTTCGATCCCTGGCCTTGCTCACTGGGTTAAGGATCCGGCGTTGCTGTGAGCTGTGGTGAAGGTTGCAGACGTGGCTCGGATCCCGCGTTGCTGTGGCTGTGGAGAAGGCTGGCAGCTACAGCTCCTGTTAGACCCCTAGCCTGGCAACCTCCATATGCCGCGGGTGCGGCTCTACATAAAAAAGGCAAAGAGACAAAAAAAATAAAAGAAACCAGGATCTGGGTGGATATTATTGTTATTGTTATTATTATTATTTTCATTTTATGGCCACACCTGTGGCATATGGAAGTTCCCAGGCCAGGGACTGAATCTGAGCCACAGCTGCAGACCCTTTAACCCACTGTGCCGAGCCTGGGAGTGAACCTGCGCCTCTGCAGCAACCTGAGCCGTTGTGTTCGGATTCTTAACGCCAAAGCAGGAACTCCCCGATGGTATTTTTTTTCTTTTTTTCTTTTTTTCCTTTTGCCTTTTCTAGGGCTGCACCCATGGCGGTGTATGGAGGTTCCCAGGCTACAGGTCTAATCGGAGCTGTAGCCACCGGCCTACGCCACAGCCACAGCACGCCAGATCCAAGCTGTATCTGTAACCTACACCACAGCTAATGGCAACGCCGGATCCTTAACTCACTGAGCAAAGCCAGGGATTGAACCCGCAACCTCATGGTTCCTGGTCGGATATGTTAACCACTGTGCCACTACGGGAACTCCGATAGTATTATTTTTAAGACATCTTTTCCTGATGCTTTTTTTTTTTTTTTTAAACAAACTTGTGATGGTAGCAAGTGGAAGTAGTCTCAGCCTTCTTGCAACTTTAGAGTAAGGCTGGGAGTTCCCTGAGCAGCTAGAAGAGGCAGGATGGAGAGAGTAGTGGTGCTAAAGGGCAAAGGCTTGGGGCATGGAAGCAGTCATCCGGTTCTTTCAGTTCCCACTTCTGCAGTAGGTCACTAAAAGCATTCATTTGAACTGTATTTGTATCTTTAGCAAGGCCATGATTGCGAGAGACTGATACGGTCACCATTCGTTCACAAGGACCTTCCTGATAAATGGTTCTTCTTGTTTAGTTCCAGGAAAACTATCTCTGAAGATAAATTTGCAAGCTTTCATCAGAAAACAAATGATGTGTATCCCAACTTGTTTCTCATAATCTTGGCTTCCAGAAAACTGAGAGCCAAATTCATTGTGCAGATATAATTTGCTCAGTTCACGTTTTTGATAGTGCCTATTTGTTTCTTCCTCCAGGTGAACTCTATTCTTTAATTCCTAATTGCTGTTTACCTAGTGTTTGGGCCTAAGCTACTTAAAGATCCTTTTGAAGTAAGGGGGTATTACCTTGTATGTTTGGTAAAAGAAGAGGGGCAGGCTTCAGCAACAAGACCTGCTTAAGATCATGTTTTTTTGGTTGTTGCCTGTAATAGTCAAAGAAAATCCAATTCTAAATGAGTCTCTTTTCCCATTGGACCTGTAGTCTCACTTATCTGACAGTTGCAGTGTAAATATTCACATATTCTTGACATCAGCTACTGTGCATATACAATTAACACTTTACTACATTATAAGTTGTGAACTTTGCTTTTCTTCAGTAGGTGTTATCTAGAAACAGATCTTTATTATTTCCCATTCCTTGATGTCATATGGGCAGATTTTATGGCTTAATGTTACCTTTGTTTAAGTAAGAACTTTACAGTGAATTTTATGTGGGTTTTTTTTTTTTTTTTTTGCTTTTTAGGGCCACACCAGCGGCATCTGGAGGTTCTCAGGCTAGGGGCTGAACCGGAGCTGTAGTTGCTGGCCTACACTGCAGCCGCAGAAACGCAGGATCCAAGCCGCGTCTGCAACCTACACCACAGCTCACGGCAACGCCAGATCCTTAACCCACTGAGCAAGGCCAGGGATCGAACCTGCAACCTCATGGTTATTAGTCGGATTAGTTTCCACTGAGCCACAGTGGGAACTCCCTTTACCTTACTGTTAAAAGGGAAGAAAGGAATCCTTTAAGGGCTTGCCATTACAGTAGGTGAAAGCAGCAGTTATTTATCATATTACCAAGGTGGTTTTCTAGTAGAATTTAAGAGGAAAAAAATAAAATCTCTCAATTTTTGAGAAACCAGCTGATTTTTTTTTCTTTTTTTATTCTTTTTTAGGTCCTCACCCACAGTATATGGAAGTTCCCAGGCTAGGGGTTGAATTGGAGCTGCAGCTGCCGGCCTACACTACAGCCACAGCAACTCAGGAACCAAGCCACATCTGCATCCTACACCACAGCTTATGGCAAGGCAAGATCCTCAACCCACTGATCAAGGCCAGGGATTGAACCCAGGTCCCTATGGTTTCTAGGCGGGTTCATTACCACTGATCCACAACAGGAACTCCACCCGATGACTTTCTAAGGTCGTAATAGGAACATTTTAATTAAAGAAATTTAAAACCATCATTTTAGCCTATTAGACTTTGCCAGTTCTTGCTAGTCACTGAGATTGGCCTAGTTTTCTGTTCCTTAAATTTAGCTACTGGCTGATTTATGTAATTATGCTGGGCATGTGATTTTTTTGTTGTTCTTGTTAAGATCAGTGGCTTGACTCCTAAATAACTGCAAAGTAATGAACTACATGGGAAATGTACTGATTTTTCAGAAAGACTCTAGGATCTATTAGAATGCGCAACAGTTAGTTGTCAAGTGGTCTGCGTATATTTCTAAATATCTGGATATATACTCTTATATAGTTGTGTCAACTGAAGATTGTAAGGAGTATAGAAATGTCGTCTCCACATTCCCCTCTGCTGAGGGGATTGTGATATTGTCACATTATTTTTAGGAGGTAGATTTCATGCTAATAAAAGGCACAGTGATAGCTACTTTGCCTTTAGCCTCTTATAAAGCATTTGAGTGGTTAATACATTCTCAAATGTCAGAATCAACAATGCAGGTATTCTACCATAGTTGTAGTTCCTCCATATAATGTGGAAAACAGTTTAAACAATTTTTACACCACCGAATACCAGTTGGAGGGGGGTGGATTGTATCTGAGTCTTTCAGAAGAACATGGCAGACTTCTTTATTCATTTTGCAAAGTACTCAATGAAAGATTTTTGCCAGTGTCTTAATAAGTGTTTTCTGACCTGTTTCTAGGCTCCTTTATCATCTAAAGAGACTCCAGCCCTTAAATAAATAATTTTTTTTGAAGAACTCTTTTGAGATCTTAAGAGCATACAAAGAGATAACAAGGAATTCTTCTAGGAAATATGGCAATTGGGCAACTGTGTGCCATAGCTTGTAAGCCTGAAAAAGTTTTGTTGTTTTTCATAGGCCAGTAACCTGGTCTCTTTTATTCCTTGACCTTGGGTATGATGACATCTGGGATGACTATTCAGAGCCATACCATTGGTGCTTATTTCCTGATATCCTCTACTGGTTTCATTTAATCCTTTCCTTCTCCCTTAAGAATTAAACTGGTACAATGAGCAAATCTGGAAGCTTATTTTTATCCACCTATGCCTTGGAGAAGTTCTACATCTTTACTACTGTTTTCGTAGGAGCCAAATCAAAATTAGAGTTTTTAGATAAGCTTAGAATATGAAGATTTGTTATACCTGATACTTGACTTCCTCTTTGCTCTTAAGAATTATTATTGTCTTTGGGGGGCTAGGGAGTGGGGAAGTGTGACTATCTGATGGTGAGCAGATTCTGAAGAAAGGAAGAATGGCACTACCCTGATGACTACACTTTACTTTGGGATTTAATGATTAGTTCCCAGACCTTTTTGCCCTATAATAAAGTTCTAAAGTAGTCCTTTGTTTTGCTTTTTGTTTTAGTTGATAATTCAGGAAAATATCACATAAAAAGAGGCCTTTAGGAATCTTTAGGGCTAATAAGTATTCCCATGCAGATTGTTTTATTTATTGCTAACTTCAAGACATCTACCTTGTGGCTGCCTGCTCATCCCTCTAAGGTAGAGAATGCAGACTGAACACTGCTGTGTCCCCCTCAGGAGGACTTTCAGGCTCTGACTTGAATTGACCCAAAGAATCTATCAGATTCTGTTAGTCTTTCTTGGCTTCTGTGCACTCCATTTCTTTCAGCCATTCTTTTTATGAGGAGGCAAGATGGAATGTGGAAAGAGCATGGGTTTTAGACCATATCTTCAAATCCACATACACAGTTTTTAACTCTATGATAATGGATGGATTACTAAATTTTTGCATCAATAAAATGGGGATAATAAGACTGGCCTCGGAGTTCCCGTCGTGGCTAAGTGGTTAATGAATCCGACTAGGAACCATGAGGTTAAGGGTTCAATCCCTGGCCTTGCTCAGTAGGTTAAGGATCCGGCGTTGCCGTGAGCTGTGGTGTAGGTTGCAGACGCGGCTTGGATCCCATGTTGCTGTGGCTCTGGTGTAGGCTGGCAGCTACAGCTCTGATTCGACCCCTAGCCTGGAGAGCTCCATATACCGTGAGTGTGGCCCTAGGAAAGGCAAAAAGACAAAAAAAAAAAAAAAAGACTGGCCCTGTCTAGGATTGTTGTGAGGATTAAAGACTACGTGGGTAAAGTTTCTAACAGAATTCTTTAATCCCTTTTTAAAAGAATCTTTCCTTTTTTTATGGCTGCACCTGTAGCATATGGAAGTTCCTGGGCCGGGTATTGAATCCGAGCTGCAATGTAAACCGTGGCTGTGGCAGTACTGGATCGTTTAACCTACTGTGCTATGGCAGGAACTCCCCATGCTCCCTTTATTCTTCCAAACCACTCAGGTGCAAAACCCCAAACCTAAATCACTTAATAATTTTCTTTGCTCTTGTATCCTGGCTGCTACCTGTGGCCACTAGAAGTCCATGGTCCCCGATCTCTGGGGAGACCTCAGTGCTCTCCAGCAGTTTTTCTGCATGATTTTAGTCAGCTTTCTTCCTGTCTTATACAGAGGTCAGATATCAGTGGCCCAGAAGAAGATGTTTTGTAGACGTCTTTTTTTTTTCCTGTCTTTTTTAGGGCCACACCTGCGGCATATGGAGGAGGTTCCCAGACTAGGGGTCACATTGGAACTGTAGCTACAGGTCTATGCCACAGCCACAGCAGTGCGAGATCCAAGCCGCGTCTGCAGCCTACACCACAGCGCACGGCAACACCCGATCTTTAACCCACTGAGCGAGGCCAGGGATCAAATCTGCATCCTCATGGGTACTTGTCAAATTCGTTTTCCCTGAGCATGACGAGAACACCTAGACATCTTTTATTTGGCCTTGAGATAGTTTTTCAGATGTTGGGATTGGTTGCCAGGATTTTAAAACTAGAAGGTTTCAAATAAAAGGTAAAACTTTGAGGTTCTTTTAGAAAATTGGGTGATCTAAAAACCTGGCGTGCCATGGTTTCTCCCTTGAGACAGCCTGTCTTCCTTTTTGCTGCATTGTTCTCCACACCCTGTGGACTTGTGCTGGCCCATTAGACTCGGTTATGCTGCTTACTTAATCCTTGTGGGCATTTACTTTTTGGTCTTTTCCTTGGGGCTTTCCCATTTTAAAATCCCGCAAATCTGACCCCTTCTGTCCATATCCAAAGCCTTCATCATGTCTAACCTGGAGTACTGGAATAGTGTCCTAGCCCATCTTATCTCTAGTTTGTCCCTCTTGAATCTATCGTCACAGTGTTATCAGATGCGTCTTTCCAAACTGCAAATTGAATCACATCACTCTCGTTTCAAGTTCTTCATTGCCTTCCCACTTTGTACAAAATAAACTCCTTAGCATGATGTTGTAGTTCTACATGATCCAGCCACTTAACCTCTCCCTGCCTTAGTTTCCTCCTGTGGAACATGGGAGGAATAATACTTCTTACCTATAGGGTTAAAGTGAAGATTAAATTAAAAATTGCATGTAAAGCACTTGGCACGGCACTCAACAGTTAGTGCTTAATAATGTTAGCTATTAGTATTACGATAGTACCATTTTTTTGGTTTGTTTGCTTTTTGTTTTTCTGGACCCATGCCTTCATATTTGCTTTCTTCTTTACCCCTATTCTTTACCGGTATTCGTCCCTTGGTTGCAGCTCATCCTTCAGGACTCGGCTTTTGTGTCTCCTCCTTGACAATACACTCTGGGACCCTCCATAATCCAGTGACACCTGAGCATCCTTCTAGCAATGCACTCTCCACACTGCAGCAAAGTTGTCCCATTTCTTATTCTTCTCCTCACTTATGCTCCTAAGCCCTTTGAAGATGGGAACCATCTTACATATTCTTGTTTCCTTAGTGACCAGTGTAGATCAGGGACCTTAAATGCTTGACAAATTAATGAATGATCATTCATGGCGGGAGATACTTGATTACCATTACTGGTATTATTGCTGCCTATACTTACTTAACTTTTTAAAATTTTAGATAACAGATTCTGCTGGCCATATTCTGTACTCCAAGGAGGATGCAAGCAAGGGGAAGTTTGCCTTTACCACTGAAGATTATGACATGTTTGAAGTGTGTTTTGAGAGCAAAGGTAAGTAAATCGGAGTGTTTTCCCTGAATTAAGCATCATCTTCTAAGCAGGTTAGAGCATGAACTTTCTCTCCAGCGCTAGACAGGAAGAGGAAATGAAAACTCCATTTGCTGGGGTGCACACACATATAAGTGAAAGCTGGCTAATCACTAGAGTTCTTTATGTGCAGGAGCAGGTGTTTTTTGAATGCTGTGATATACTTGGCCTGAATGATAGAGTTAATTTGGTATAGATGCTAAAAATAGCGCATTTATATGCTAATGACATGTTTTCTTGGGGATTAGAAGTAGGGTCTACCTGACAAATAATACAGCAAACTCAGCGGCATTTGGTTTTTGTTTTTGTTTTTGTTTTGTTTTGTTTTGTTTTGTAAAGCAGGCACAGAATTTATTGGAAGCACAGTACATGCAAAAAAAACAACGAAGAAGTTTATTTAGGGCAGAAGTGAAAGTTACACGCTGAGAAGAGTGTAGTTATCCTCACCAGTAAGGAGTACCCAGAGATAATTTTGGTCTCCAAGGCACTTAATATTTCCTCGTCCTAATATCTTGCAGTGACATCTTCTGTGCATCTCAAGGCCAAGAGCCCATAGTAACTTTTAGGCTGATTACCTGATAGCTTCTTGCTCAGTGGTGGGTGCCTTTTCACTCATTGTTCTTCAGCTTCAAGGACACCAGACTCTAAAAGCTGTGTGCATTCATACCTATTATATTTAGTTGGGATGGTTTGGGGAGCAGGACACAAAAACATAACTCAAACTGGCTGAAGAAGATGAAGAGAAAGTGTGATTCTGAACCAGGAAGTTTACAATGTAGGGCCAACCTAAGGCACAGCTGGATCTTAGGGTTTTAACAGTATCATTGGAACCTTACCTCGTTTTTAGAGCCCCCCCCCTTTTTTTTTGCCTCCATCTGATTTTATTCTCAGGCTTTGTCTGTATGGTAGGTAGCAGAAGGACTCCTGGCAGTTTCACATTTATAGAATGTTCAGAACAACAATCCTAGAAGAGCAAGCACTTTTGCTAATGACACCAGTAGATTCCCAGGAATAACAGGTGAACTAGCTGCTTTTGACAGTTAACCAAGAATTGACCCCATGGAGCTTCCGTCATGGCTCAGCAGTGACAAACCCGACTAGTATCTATGAGGATGCGGGTTCAATTCCTGGCCTCGCTCGGAGGGTTAAGGATCTGAGGTTGCCATGAGCTGTGATGCAGGTCGCAGATGTGGCTCAGATCTGGTGTTGCTGTGGCTGTGACTTAGACCAGCATCTACTGCTCCAATTTGACCTCTAGCCTGGGAACTTCCATATGCCACCAATGCGGCCCTTAAAAAAAAAAAAAAAAGAATTGACCCCTTGATCTAAAATGAGTCCATTTAGCCTAAAAGCTAAAGGAGGTCTCATGAAGTAAATGGAATAACAGATTAAGAATAGAAAATTAAGGACTTTAATAGTGACTTCATGACTGGTACCTTTCTGCCTCCCTCACTCCTGTCAGTACCAGGATAGCTCAACAGTATTCTAGACATTTCCAGATAGTTGTGCCATTCTTACTTCAAAACTCAGGCATCTGAGACTGTATTCATGATCTTTCTTTGAAATTAGTTCCCTTCACTCATCAGTATTACCACCACCTTCCCAGTTACTCGGGCTCATATTTTTGAAATTACTTGTGTTTGTCTTTCATCCTATATCTGTCACCACACAAATCTGAATTCTTATCTTAAATCATGGAAGGTGTCATTAGCCTTCTAACTGATATCTCTGCTTTTAGTATGTTCAAATATTGCTATCACATTGATCTCCTAAAACACATCTTTTATCCTTTCAATCCTTTTCCAGCTTTCCCTTCCTATCCCTCCCCTTTTTTAGCCACACCCACAGCATATGGGAGTTCCTGGGCCAGGGATGCAATCTGAGCTGCAGCTATGGCCTACGACACAGCTATGGCAATGCCGTATCCTTAACCCACTTCCCCACCTTCCTTGTGGTAGAAATGTTCCTGTTCTGTAGAATGAATCCCAGAATCCTAGAGTTTTCTAACTGGAAGGGACTTTAGGCATCATGCATTTGGTAGTCTTTATATTCTTACACCATCCAACCTTATCTTCCACTGCTCATCAGGCCCCAGCCATTCTGCTTTGCCCTCTAAACATGTCACATTTATTCATTTGCTAAAACAAAATGCTCTCTTCCCATATATTTATATTCCCATATACATACCTTTCTCAACCATTCTAGTCCGCTCAATATCTCAATCAGTTGATTCATCCAGCACTGTTCTAGGTGTTGAGGATATTATAGCAGTGAATCAAACAAGTTTCTGCTCTCAACGGAGCTTACATTTTCATTGGAGCAGGCACCTCCCTGAAATGGGCCACTTGATTCCTTTCTTATGGTGACCATGTGATTCTCTCAGTTGTGCAGTTATTTTCTTGCTAAAAACTACCAACTATGATGCAAAGACAACCTACAATACAGATTTTTTCCATTAGTAAATTTTATGTATTTGTTGTAAAAAAAAAAAGAATTTAGACATCTAGATAAAATCATCTAAAAGGGTTATTAGAAATGATCAAGGTATCTGGGTCAAGCATTAAGTCAAGAATCATTTAATTGTTAAAACCAGGTAAATATTATTTTGAAAGATTTCTTGCATTTACATAGTATAAATGTATAAATGAGAGGTCATAAACACAGAAAAAACAAATATAAGTCAGGTGGTGATGAGGGCTTTGGAGAAAAATCAAACACCTCGAGTTGCTGAGCATGTTTCAGAAACAGCAAGGAGGTCAGGGTGGTTTCCTCTGAATAGTGCATCACTTACAGATTGGAATATGTGTGTGTGTGTATCATAACCACGGCAGTGACAACGCCAGATCCTCAACCTGCTGAGCCATGTATATCTTTTATGCTGATACTGTACATGTAATTGCCCAGTAACCGATATTAAAATGTATATATAGGGAGTTCCCGTTGTGGCTCAGCAGAGACGAACCCGAGCGGTATCCATGAGGATGTGGGTTTGATCCCTGGCCTCACTCAGTGGGTTGGGGATCTGGCATTGCCATGAGCTGAATCCAGCATTGCCATGAGCTGGTGTAGGTCGAGGATGCAGCTTGGGTCTGGCATGCTATGGCTATAGCGTAGGCCAGCAGCTACAGGTCCAGTTTGATCCCTAGCCTGGGAGCTTCCATGTGCCGCATGTGTGGCCCTGAAAAGCACAAAAAAAAAAAAAAAGTGTGTATATTTGTATATATGTGTATACATGTGTATAAATGTGTACACACACAACAGTAGTCAACGCTCAATTTCTAGCTTGTAGTCTCTCTATTCTGATAAGAAGACCTCATTATACCTTATAGTCTTTGGAGCACCTTTTAAAACATTGCCAGGCAAATACAGAGAGAAATTACTAAAGAGTCTTACAAAGGAAGCCCTTGAGGGCCACAGTACCAACTAATGGGATTGGCTGTTTGTTCTGTGCAAGAGACTATATTGTCTGGACTCAGATGGTCTGTGGTTTTGTGGTTTCATTTATGTTTGAATATGCTAAAGCTGTTCTGTGGTGAACAGACAGTGGGAAGAATCTGTTAGGAAGAGAGTACCTTGATCATTTGGATCAGGTGGAGCTGTAAGCTGCTTGGATTTCACAGTTTTTTAAATGAGGAAGGAGACTCAAAAATTTGCATTGAATCTCTTATGGGCGATGTTTTGATCAGCATTGCACATTGGATTTGGGAGAAGAGAACTCTCTGGGTGTCATTTTTTTGTTTTGTTTTGGAAACCTAATTGGTTTAATGCTTGGAAGCTATCTGTGACTTGTCTTAATTTCTTGATCCTACTGTTCATTCTTATTTTATTTCTCTCAAATTTTCCTTTCTAGTCTATCCAGAAGAATTTCTTTACTGTCTTTTAAACATGCCACAGACTCCTTTCAGTCTGTCCTTGCTCACGTGTTTCCTTCTGCCTACCATACTTTGTCTGCCTTCGGGTGCTCCCTCTTGAGTGAAGTCCGTCCACACTAATCTCTCACCTCTTCTAACCTTTACTTCATAGCTGGGATTATCTGAACCTTTTTTTTTTTTTCACCCTTAAAGTTTTATACTGCTTTGCATTTTCACTGTAGCTGTTAATGCATATTTATGTGTTAGATGCCCGTCAAATTATTTGAAGGCAGTTCTAGTTCCTAGTGAGTTTTGAATGAGTAGTTAGTGATTTGGCTTCAGTCCATTTCAGAAACTCTCCAGTGTCTCTCAGTGTTCAGTGCATTCTCTGTGGCTTATGGTCTCAGGAACCCAAGTGCTTAAGTGGCACTGTTTCCAGAACTCCTCATTTCATACAGGCAGTTTTAAGTTTTATGAGTAGTCAGGTAAGTTCCAGGGCATTGGGACTGAACGATTTTCTGGGGCTCTTTTACTCCCACTTGATGATTTAAGATTAGAATTCTTTCTGATCAAGCTGAATCAAATTTCCTTTTCCTGGAGTTCCTGTGGTAGCTCCGTGGTAACTAACCCAACTAGTATCCGTGAGGATGGAGGTTCAGTCCCTGGCCTCACTCAATGGGTTAAATATCTGGCGTTGCTGTGAGCTGTGGTGTAGGTTGCAGACGCGGCTCATATCTGGCATTGCTGTAGCTGTGGCGTAGGCAGGCAGCTGCAGCACCCATTCAACTCCTAGCCTGGAAACTTCCATATGCCGTGAGTGTGGCCCTAAAAAGACCAAAAAAAAAAAAAGGCAGATTACCTTTTTAATAAGAACATTGCTGTGTTGATCCTACTATCCCAAATAGACATTTCTCTTTTTAAGAAGTATCTCCAAGAATTGTACTGTTTTTGTCAAGTTTCTTCTTGGCCTCTTCTCTTTTAAGGGTTTTGTGGGAATAGTCCTATAGCATTTTGTTTACTTATTGAAATGGCCTTACATTGACCAAAATACTTTAGTCCTGTAAAATATTAGATAAGTCCTGTGGTCTTTTCAGTACTTATATTTGTATTAAGTAAACTCAGGCTTGGCATGTATGCAGTAATCCTTCTCTCAGAATTTCACGAGGCAGCCTTTTTTGATGTGGAAATGTACTTTTCACCCTGAGTTGGTGCCACTAACTCCTGGTCTGTATGCCAGTCAGTTGTATGATGTTTTGACTTTTGAGTTTTATTTCCTAATCCAATAAGCCTGTGTGTTTTCTCTTCTCTGGTTCTATTCCTCGGTAATACCAGCTGCATAGCTTGTGTCCTGCTCCCTCAGAGACATTTGCCAGCAGCATGTTCTCGTTGCTTTCTGGCACCCCACACAGATAGAGGCTTTGTCTGGAATGCTTGTGATTTTTAGCCAGAGGCAGGAATTTTCTGCAGCTGAGTAGGGGGAGGAGTTGAGGCTGTTTCCCTCTATTGAGAAGGGTAGGGGTTAGGGAGAGGGAGGGTGGGTGGGTGATTTCCCGGAATTTTAAATATTCCGCACAATGAACCCTTTGATTTCTTTCTCAGGAACAGGGCGGATACCTGACCAACTCGTGATCCTAGACATGAAGCATGGAGTGGAGGCAAAAAATTACGAAGAGGTATGTCCTGCTGCAACAGCCAGTAGAGGCAGTAGCATGCTGTTCTGTAAGGTTTCTGTGACCTAGTCAGGCCAGCAGGCTGTGCTTTGCCCAGAAGGCTGTGGTTTTCTCAGCAGTCATGTGACAACCAGCTTGATATAAAAAGTTATGTTAACAGCCTTGAACAATAATTCTGGCTGTGCTGTCAGCCAAATGACTAGACCAACTGTCCCATAGAAATGCCGGTATGATAAAACACTTAAGAATATGCCATTAGTGCTCTTGAGACAGAAACCAGATATATAGTTATAATTTTTTTAAAGCTGGAATTCATTTATATGTTAATGTTCAAGGTTAAGAGAAGTGATTTGTTTTTAATTCCTATGGTTTTTATTCCCAGAGTGACAGCTATGTGTAAAACTAGGGCATGGATTCAGTGCTATTTAGACTTGAACAACTGTGCTATCTCTGAGAAACACAATAGTCAAAAGTAGCTTTTAGTTAAAATAATTTCAGATTTTTCAGAAAGAGAGCAAGATGGAAGAAAAAGTGCAAGAGATTAGGATTTTTTTTTTTTCCCTGCATTTTAGAGCCACACCCGTGGCACATGGACATTCCCAGGCTAGGGATCGAATCTGAAGTACGGCTGCTGGCCTACGCCACAGCTCATGGCAATGCCGGATCCCCGGCCCACCAAGCGAGGCTAAGGACTGAACCCGCCACCTCAGGACTCGGAACCACCTCATGGTTCCTCATCAGATTTGCTTTTGCTGTGCCACGATGGGAACTCTGAGATTAGGTTTGCTGACAGGAAGTATTGTAGAGAGCAAAAACAGACATTTATTTGGGTGGTAGGAAGGTGGTAGTGTGCATAGAATAAGGGGAAGGGGGACTGAGCCCTTTTTATCCCACAATAAATTTATTTTGTTATCCCACAGTAATTTATCCCACAATAATTGTATTTTATCTCACAATAGTGAGAGACTCTGGAGGTAGCACAATGGTTCTTCAAATGAAGAGCGACTTTGAAAAAACCACAGGAACTATTTAAGATTGGAGGATTGATCTTTACAGAAAGATTAGCATGTTTTTACCTAGATCAGAGTCTTTTTACAACAGTGCCTAAAGGCGTGAAGAAAAGGTGGGGTGTAGGAAATGTAAATGGCTTTTGAAGAATGTAAACTGAATAAACAAAGGAAAGTTGCTTTAAGCAATTTAAGAGAATTCTGTAGAAATGATGGAACAGGAGAAGTTCTATCTTTGGTCAGAACTTAGAAGGGAAATATCCTAAAATGGAAGAAGATTGGAAGCTACAGGCTGCGTCTTCAGCAGGAAGTAGTACTGCAATAATCGCAGCTCTCCAGGTCTTTCCTCTTTTTCCTAGTTCATGTGTTCAGTTGAACAAACCTAGGCGGAGTTATTTGTAGGCAGTAAACAGGAGCAATTGATGCAGCTATGAATGGAAAACCGTTCCTAGTGGAGACTGTTTTTGTTTGTTTCTGGCTCCAGGATAGTTTACTTAAAAGAGCTAAAGCAAGAGCCTCTTTGGTGCATTTAGGAGTAAACTGAA
Organism: Catagonus wagneri; assembly: GCA_004024745.2. Classification (NCBI taxonomy): domain Eukaryota; kingdom Metazoa; phylum Chordata; class Mammalia; order Artiodactyla; family Tayassuidae; genus Catagonus; species Catagonus wagneri. The sequence goes on along the minus strand of PVHT021183631.1, from coordinate 7,737,070 downwards.
AAATCCTTTAACTTTTTTTTTGGCTCTCTAGGGCCGCAGTCACGCAGCATATGGAGGTTCCCAGGCTCGGGGTCCAGTCGGAGCTACAGCTGCTGGCCTACGCCACAGCCACAGCAACGCAGGATCCGAGCCACCTCATGACCTATACCACAGCTCACAGCAATGCCGGATCGTTAACCCACTGAGCAAGGCCAGGGATTGAACCTGCAACCTCATGGTTCCTAGTCGGATTTGTTAGCCACTGCGCCATGACAGGAGCTCCTGAAAAATCCATTTAAATGTTTATGATTCAAGAGAATCCTAAGTATATTTAAATAAGATAAGTTAAAGTTCTGTTGTAAGGTCTAAAACACTAAGAAAAAATGTTGTATTATTATGAGGTAGAAGAACAGGTGAAACGGTTTTCAGTTTTTCAGCACTGCTGCTATATCTTCAACCTCAGACAATTCTCTAGGCAAGCATTCATTGAGTTCCTTTTACGTGGAATTTTATCTTTTGTGAATCAGTAGGTGGTATATATTAAATAGCAGGACACTTGATTGACATTAGACATCGTTTGTTCTTCTCTAAAACACATGGTATTTTTGTGAGTTTACATATAGAATGATATGGGCTGTCAAATAACATTTTAGAACCCCTGTGCCTCCTAGAATTGCCTTGGACTTTGTTAACACTGGGAAAAGTCCTTTATTACTCCTGACCTTTTACTTAACCCAGGAGGGGAATCCCTAGCAGAAAGGAAACCACAGTGCTTCCTTTGCCTGCTTCCTGCTTCGGAAGTCTGGCGCATCCTAAGCCTTTTACGCACATGGTTACAACACAACTCTAAATTCTTTTTCTTAACCAATAAACTCCTCCCAGTACTTTCTTCGGTGACCTACCTTCCCCACTCCCCCACACCCCCAAAAAGCAGATCAAACTGAGGCAGAGGAAAAGTGGTTATGACATAGCCAAAGACCAGCCCTTTTCTCAGTCTGTGGCTAGGCTCCCTTGAACCTTGCTCAGAAATTGACAGAACATTGTAAATCAGCTATAATAATTTTTTTCTCTTTTCTTTTTAGGGCCGCATTGCAGCATATGGATATTCCCAGACTAGGGGTCATATTGGAGCTACAGCTGCTGGCCTATGCCACAGCCACAACAATATGGGATCCAAGCCACATCTGCAGCCTACACCACTGCTCATGGCAACGCCACATCCTTAACCTGCTAAGAGAAGCCAGGGATCAGATCCTCAACCTCATGGTTCCTAGTCGGATTTGTTTCTTCAGTGCCGCAACGGGAACTACCTAAAAATTTTTTTAAAAAATAAAAAAATAGCTGTTAGTTGTCTCTGGGCTAATGCCTATGACAAGAACATGGATAATAGAAGCACTTGTTCCTTGGTTAATTACCAGAGAGTACTGGGCATAAGTAGAGGTTTTGAAGCATTTAATTTTAGGCCCTTGAGGCAAAAGAGAGCCTTCATCTCCAGAGGATGAAGCCCTTCTGCATCAGTATTCAAATTCAGGAAGGTGGTACGTTTCTTTTAAATTTTTTCTCATTCATCATCTCTCTCCTCACATTTGTGGACTTCATAATTCTAAAATCACATATGGCCCTTTAAAATTCAGTAGTGGAGTTCCTGCTATGGTGCAGCAGAAACGAATCCGACTAAGAACCAGGAGGTTGCAGGTTCGATCCCTGGCCTTGCTCAGTGGGTTTAGGCTCTGGCATTGCTGCGAGCTGCGGTGTAGGTCACAGACATGGCTCAGATCTGGCGCTGCTGTGGCTGTGGTGTAGGCCGGCAGCTGTAGCTCCTATTAGACCCCTAGCCTGGGAACTTCCATATGCCGCGAGTGGGCCGTAAAAAACAAACAACAACAACAAAAAAAATCAGTAATAATCAGTGTCTTCATAGCTGGGCAGAGAGCACTACACTCCCTACTAAGATGTTATGGACAATTAGTTAATGCCTATAACTTCCTATATAAATAGTACAAATGTAAGGTGATTTTATTTGAAGGCAGAATGGTTGTTATTTTGTGATAAGAAGCATAGAGTCTTTCTTGTAGTTTGAAATTTTTAAAGAGCAAGAATGCTTATGTCCTTAGACATAAAGCACTCTTGATTTTCCCTTGTGTATATTAAGACCTCTCACCGCTATTGTTTGCCCTCAGTGGGGAGCATATTTGTAGAATCAGTATGTGAATTGAGCCATTTCTTTTTCATTTCTGGTCTCTGAACTACAACAGCTGTTTTCAGGGACTTACTGTCTAATCTTACAGTTGTGGGAATGAAGGCAGTTATTACCCCACCAGAAGGAGTTGTTTGACATATCCGCTAACTCTTGGGCTATGTATGTCCCTCCTTGCTGTGGATGGCAGCATTTTCAACACAACTGAAATCCCTTTTTGCCTAGGGGTTCTATTAGTCTGCTACTTGCTACCAACATATAAACCAAAACGCAGTTGCCCTTGTTTGAACAGCAGCTGAAGACTTTCCGAAAGTTCTGTTTCTCTGAATGCCCCCAGGAAGGAAGAACTCTGTTTGTACATACTAGATCAAAAATTCCTTTATTGACATAAGTTCAATGAAATAACATGGGTAAGCCACTTGACAAGTAGGTGCTCAATTCAGTAGATTTTAGCTCCTTTTTCCTACCCTTTCTGGAAACTGCCAAATGGCTATGACAGAGTAAATAGGATCTTGCTAAATTTCATCCGTTTATCCCTAAGATTGGCAGTATTATCTGGACTTATTTTTTTGACCTTTTGACCCTCTGTGAAGAAGCCTATGATTCACGTGCACCCACCCCCCGCCCCCCGTAAGTAGACTTGTCTTTGGATGTAGGTCTGTCTTCATTATCTTGATTGTGTTAGGCTGGATGGTCTCCACTTTTATTGCTGTTCTTCGAAAATTCACGGGGGCTGTAGAACAGAGCATGGAGATAACTGAGCGATCTGCTGGATCTGGCTTACCTCAGGAAGCTTCACTTGAGTTTCTTAGTGTTCACTAGGGAAGAGAATCTAGTAGTGATTCTCTAGGGGCTTGGTTTCACGTGTATGTTTTAAGAAGCAGTTTTTCAGATCTAACACCTTTCCTTGGTACAATTCCATATAACTCCAAACTCTTTAGATTCACAACATTATAAGATTTGGATATGGTTTAAGAAGAGTAATTGTACAGCTATTTTGGAGGTGTTGTAAATATGCAGGGCAAGCTTTCCAAACAGTACCTACTGCCACAGATGAGCGTGATTGTTCCTGTGGTAGAGAAAACTTTCTCCTAGGTAGTGGGCCTTGTGAAAAAGAACACTGAGTGAAAGTAGCTGCAGAATGCTCCTGACATACAGGGAGTTGCTTCAGGGGACCTGGAGCACTTAATATCTGCTATGAAAAAGTTGGCTCCTGAAGAAAGCATAGAATGGACATAACGGGTCAGTGACAAGCATGTATACCATGTGTCAGGCATGTGGGACTATACAAAATATACATTGTTTTGATTCGGTTGAATTCAAGATCCAAACTAGTGTGGGGGGAAAGGATAAAAGCAAAACAGTGTGACTGTGACAGTATGTAGTTGAGTGTTAATTGTGTGGCACAGTCTGCATGTCTTAGACCTTTAGGAAAGAGGGGATCAGTGTGGACAGGAGTAGTTCAAGGAGACTTCATGGTTAAGGCTGGAAAGATCAGTAGAATTTGGATACACTTGAGCGTGTATGCTTTTTAAAAAGCTCTGCATTTTAGAGCAGAGCTTTGAAGTTTTGATGCTGAATAAGTGCTTTGGTGACCCTGGATAGCTAGGCAAGAGACTGTGGTTCTGCTAGTCTTGGGCTTCCACCCAAAGGACTGAGTAACTTTATGGAATCGACAGTTTCCTCATTTGTAAAAGGAAGTCTCTTGATAGCCTTTGCTTATTGAATGGCTAAACGCAGCCCACAAGGGGAATGCTACCTCCTAGTGGAGAACCTATGGTACACATTATCAGATGGGCTTTGCTTTGATCAAACTGTTGGCAAAACACAAGTCATTCTTCCAGCCATGGAAGAGAAAAGTAGACTAGAAGAATAATGGCCTGCCTTCATGAAACATGTGTAATCTCACATTCTTACGGACACTTTGAACATTAAATCAGATGTTTAAAGTAGTGAACAGTAGTCAGTAGGAATACTGATAGAGGTTTCCTTGTTAGCTTTTTATACTGCCTACGATATAGTCTTTGAATGCTTAGCCCTAGGCAAGTGCAAAGGGCCTACCTGAAAATACATGGCTAATTTGTTTTTAAATTTTACTCTATTAATCTATAAAAATTAGAGTAATAGCAGTATGAACCCTAGCAGTTTGACTGATAAACGAGACAACTTACCCAGATCCTTGCAGCCTCGTATAGCTCATTAACCTCACCTCTGATCCAGGAAAAACTTAGCATAGTCATCTGACTTTCTTCACCTAATTTTTATACCTACAGAATAAAATGTAAACTCAGACTCATATTGCAATCCCTGCTCTGAGACCTCAGGCAACACTCTAAGCCTTAATTTCATCTGAGAAATTTAGGAATAATAATATTTGCTCTATATAGGGTTTAGAGGATAAGTGAGAGCATAGGATTAAAATATGGATCACATTCTGGATATATACCAATAAGTCTGGTTCATTATACTGCCTTCTTCATCCTCTTCCTCAGTTTAGTTCCAGCCTAACTTTTTTTGCTTTATATTTGCTATTACCTACCACCTTCCCCCAACCAAGCAGGTTGTGTGTGTGCACATGTGCGAGTATGTACACACTCACACACATACACATATCAGCCTGCTTATAACCAGACAGTTCATGACCTCGTAAACAGAGCCTGCACTTTCCTCCCTCCATGTTTTGGTATAGGTTCCCCTCAGCTTTAAATATCTGTCTCATCTCTTAAAATCCTGCACAACTTGTGAGACCCAACTCACCCACTCTCTCCTTCTAACCGTAATTAATCTCATGCTACTGTCATTACATTCCAATTTTAATGTGTACCTTTTTTTCTTTTTAAGGCCGCACCCGCAGCATATGGAAGTTCCCAGGCTAGGGGTTGAATCAGAGGTACAGCTGCCGGCTTACAGCAACACCAGATCCTTAACCCACTGAGTGAAGCAAGAGATAGAACCCGCATCCTCCTGGATACTGGTTGGGTTCATTACTGCTGAGCCACAACAGGAACTCCTGATGTGTGCCTCTGTTGTAGAAGGTAATCCACAATGCTTTATATTACGGTTATGGCTTTCTAGGTGAGCCTCTCTACTGGGACTGTGAGCTTCTTAGGAGTAGAGGCGATAATTTATCTTGGTGCTTTGCACCTAATAAGCACTCAAAAAGCATTTGTTAGGGTCTTAAAATGTTAAAATGTCACATTTGTTTTGACTTACAGGTTTAGATTAAATGTAGAGATACATTCATTCATGATTTTTGTTATTTACCACCGGGTATCCAGGATGTGTTGGGTAACTGAAATAGCGGGTTGGTTTTCAGTATTGTTGTAGTCTCTTTGCAGTTCTTTAAGTTTGCTAGATTTTAAACTAATATCAAGAATAAAGGTAGTGGCGTTCCTATCGTGGCTCAGCAGCTTAAGAACCCATCTAGTATCCATGAGGATGTGGGTTTGATTCCTGGCCTTGCTCGGTGGGTTGGGGACCCAGCACTGCCGTGAGCTGTGATGTAGGTCACAGATGTGGCTTGGATCCCGCATTCCTGTGGTTGTGGCGTAGGCTGGCAGCTGTAGCTCCGATTCAGCCCCTTGCCTGGGAACATCCAGATACCTCGGGTGCAGCCCTAAAAAGCAAAATACATGTGTGTACATATATACATACATACATATATATACATACACATATATACATACAAACATGTATATACATATACATTTTTTTTTTCAGCTGCAGAAGTATAGCCATAGTTTCCCTTCCAGTTTCTATTTAGGGAGCTTTAAATCACTTATCTCTAAAGGTGTATCATGCTGTTGGCTTTAAACTATTACATGCAGGAAGCTTTGGAGGGGAAACTATATACCAGGAGGGAAAATGTTGAACAGCCTAAGGTTCAGCTTATTATATATCTCTTGTATCTTTTTCCTGGGGAATTTCTTTGCTCTGCTCCTCCATATGGAATCAACTAACAAATATATATTCTAGATTAATAACAAAATCTGGCATTTGGGCATTTAGCTAGGAGACTTAGCTCAATGTATTAACTAACCAAGCATTGGGTAAATCTTGTACCCAGTTAGCTTTATTCTGTTCTGCAGCTGTGAGTCATACCATTAACTCTATCCAGCATTTTAAAATTGTAAGAAAACATATATCCAGTGAAAGAAAACTTAGGTCATTACAAATTCATCACCATATTTTTTTAGGCACCTTAAGTATAATCTGTTTTTATATCCTTATCTTAACAGCAGTTTTTTGTTTTATTTTAAATAACTTTGTATTATTCTTCATATGTTCAGTGAAGAATATAGTTCAGCAAAAGAGCACAAGAACACCTTCAGTCTGCTCTCATTCATTCCATGTTAACTGCTGTTAACATTAAACAGAGAAGAAGAACAAGGAAGGTAAATTAGACAAAAGAAAAGAAAAAGCAGGGAGTTATGTAGAGAACGTATGATAAATAAGGAGTTAAACAACAGATGTAGAAACATTTTTTGAGGAATTCTCTGTGGAAAAAATTTGAGCAACTGGTATATGAGTTTTAAGATATGGAAGGCTCTGGCGGTTTATTTCCATTTTAAAGCAAATCTTGGAGTTCCCGCTGTGGCTCGGTGGGTTAGGAACCCAACTAGTATCCTTGAGGATGCAAGTTTGATCTGTGGCCTGGCTCAGTAGATTAAGGATCCAGCATTGCCAGTAGCTGCCGTAGCTGCAGCGTAGGTCGCAGATGCATCTCAGATCTGGTTTGGGCGTGGCTTTGTTGGAGGCTCCAATTTGACCCCTGGCCCATTAATTTCTGTATGCTGCAGGCGCGACCATGAAAAGAGGAAAAAAAACCCCACAAATCATAATCTAAGGTTGATAAGAAAAACAAATAGAATAATGAAATCCTCTCTTTGGTCATATATTATGTGCCTTTAGGTACTAGACAGATACTCTTGGAGGTTTCACAGTGGTCTGGGTTGAAAAAGAAGACAGTTTCTTTCTTACACTCTTCATTCCTTAGCACACAGGGAAGCCCTTGGAGATTTCTTGTGATAACTGGCTATGTAATTAAAAACAAATGACAAAGTGCAAATTTTAATTTTTTAATAGCTGACCTAGGATTCATCTGGGCTCTTGAGCTCTGATAATTTAAATCAGCAAACCAGAATTCTCTAATTTTACAGTTTGATTTATTATCTTAATGCTATAGTTATATATAGTCTCTCATTCCTTTATATTCCCTTTTGGGAATTTATTTTATTATTTATTTATTTATTTTTGGCTGCACCTGTGGCCAATGGAAGTTCCCAGGCCAGGGGTTGAACCTGTGCCATAGCAGTGACCCAAGCAGTGACAACAGCGGATCCTTAACCCACTGCCCAAGGGAACTCCTATTCCCTATTGGGAATTTGGTATTCTTTCTTCTTAGGACCACATTTGACTAGCACAGTGAATCTATTGCACTTATGCTAATTGCTTTTTTCTTATACATAAGTGGAAAGACCAAATAAAATGTTTTATTAAACTCAGAAATGTTGGAGAAATAGTGTATCTTGTTTTATAGGCTACCATATTATAGTGCTTCTAAGAAGGTGTTAATCAAAATTAAAGTGTAAAAAAGTCTTGAGATGGAAACATAGATAGTAGGGAAGGGATTTTTTTGTTTTGGTGCCCCATGGCATATGAAGTTTCTGGGCCAGGCATCAGATCCAAGCCACAACTGCAACCTACACTGTGGCTTTGGCAATGCCGGATCCTTAACCCACTGTGCCAGGTAAGGGATTGAACCTGTGTCCCAGGGCTCCAGAGACACTATCAATCCCGTTGTGCCACAGTGGAAACTCCCTCAATTTTACTTATTTATTTATTTTTTGCCTTTTTTTTTGTCATTTTAGGGCTGCACCCGTGGCATATGCAGGTTCCCAGGCTAGGGGTCCAGTCGGAGCTACAGCTGCTGGCCTACAGCACAGCCACAGCAAAGTCAGATCTGAGCCTCATCTGCGACCTACACCATAACTCACGGCAACGCCGGCTCCTTAACCCACTGAGCAAGGCCAAGGATCGAACCCGCAACCTCATGGTTCCCAGTTGGATTTGTTTCTGCTGTACCATAACGGGAACTCCGGAACACCCTAAATTTTAAAATGTGTGAGAATGAGAGAAGAGATTTTAAGTTTGATGAACCTTTTGAAAAGACTCCTTTGTTAGGTGTTGTGTGTATGTGTTTTGTTTTATTTTGTTTTTATTTTTTATTTTTTTGACATTGTGTTCTCGACCGGAGCAATTTTTTCAGATTGGCTTCATAATTCCTTTCTTTTCCAGATTGCAAAAGTTGAGAAGCTCAAACCTTTGGAGGTGGAGCTACGACGCCTAGAAGACCTTTCAGAATCTATTGTTAATGATTTTGCCTATATGAAGAAGCGAGAGGAAGAGATGCGTGATACCAATGGTGAGGGGAAGGCAGCTCTTGTTTCTCAATAAGTGCACTGTAAAGGAGACAGATCCCCAAATACCAGATGCAAATTCTCGAATATGCTTTTCTCAGCTTTGCCAAAGGGGGTGGTATGGAAGGATAATCGCTTACTTCAGTGCTATTGTTGCTACAGTTTTGTTGCTGTAAATGAGCCTTGTTAGATTTTCAAGGAAATAGCTTTATTTTTTTTTTCTGTGATAAAACAGTTGACTATATTCTCAGTCAGCTTACAGTATCAAACTGATAGTACTAGTAGTAGTTCTCATTGTGGCGCAGTGGAAACGACTCCAGCTGGGAACCATGAGGTTTTGGGTTCGATCCCTGGCCTCACTCAGTGTGTTACAGATCTGGCGTTGCCATGAGCTATGGTATAGGTCACAGAGGCAGCTCAGACTCAGCAGCGTTGCCATGGCTGTGGCGTAGGCTGGCAGCAGTAGCTCTGGGAACCTCCATAGGTCGTGGGTGTGGCCCTAAAAAGCAAAAAAAAAAAAAAAAAGTTGATAGTACTAATCTTTGTAATTTTTAACATTTATATATAGAATAATGAAAATTTAAGGAAAAACTATCTGAAATCCTACTGTAAGCCCTAAAAACAGAGTGAAGCTAATTAACTGGCTTTTCACCCTGGCCATTGTTTAGCCTGCTAAGCCTCACTTCAATTGATTTACACTGCTTTTGTTTTTTTTAGAATCCACAAACACTCGGGTCCTGTACTTCAGCATCTTTTCAATGTTCTGCCTCATTGGACTAGCCACCTGGCAGGTCTTCTACCTGCGTCGTTTCTTCAAGGCCAAGAAGTTGATTGAGTAATAAAGCCCAGTCTCCTCCCACTTGTATCTTAGCCAGCAGAACATGGCTGGGATGTGCCTGGCCTAAGGTATCCTACCAACAGCACCATCAAGGCTCGTTGGAGCTTTCTTGCCAGAACTGGTCTTTTTTGGTGTGGGAGGATGTGGGTTACCACCTACACTCAACAAGTTGAAGATGGACTTCTTTTTAATTTGGTAGGATTTGGACTGGTTTTGCAACAATAAGACTATTACTAGAGTCACCTATGACAAAAAATAGGGGTTACCTAGATAATGCCAAAGCCAGCATTTGTACTGGGTTTCCTCAAATGATCTGTGTAAACCATGTTTTCTTTCCTTCTCCCACTTGCTCACCAGCTTGGACTTCCATCCTAGTTCCTTTACCAAGATTTGTATGACCATGTTGAACTTGTTTCATTCTGATTGTCCTCTTTGGGTTTCTCTGTGGCAACACCCTCAACTTTCTCTTGACCCTTAGCTGAAATGTTTAGGTAGCTTCTGGTGATACCCTTTCATCATTTTATGTCTCTTATAAAGGGTAATGGATGTGACACCTGATAGAAATGAGCTTTGAACTGTAGGTAACTCTTGAAGAAAATTACATTTTAGAGAATTAAAATATTTGTGCTCAACTGCTTGACCTTTTTCCTTTTTGTGTATTGATGTGTTTAGTCCCATGCAGCTTTATCACATGTATAGATTCATGTGACCACAAGATGCAGAACTGCTCCATCACATCTCTTGTGCTACGCTTTTAGACCCATAGTCACCGCCTTCCTTACCTTCAAGCCCTAACCTCTGGTAGCCACTAATCTATTCACCATCTCTCTAATTTGTCATTTCAGGAATGTTTTATAAATGGAACCATATAGAATGTAACTTTTTGAGATTGACTTTTTTCATTCAGCATAATGCTCTTGAAATCCATCCAAGTTGTTGCATATACCAGTAGTTTTGTCCTCTTATCTTGCTCAGTAATGTTTCACGGTGTGGATGTACCACAGTTTAACTGTTCACCCATTGAAGGACATCAGGGTTGTTTTCAGTTTGGGGTCATTATTAATAAAGCTGCTCTGAACATTCATGTACAGGCTTTTATGTGAACAGGAATTTTTATTTCTTTGAGGTAAGTTCGCAAGAGAGCAGTTACTGGGTTGTATGGTAAACACGTTTATTTTTGTAAGAAACCATCCTGCTCTCTTTTCAGAGTGCTGTTTTACATCCCCACCAGCAATCTGTCCAATCCATTTTCTCTACATCTTCATCAGTATTTGCTCTTATGTTTTTTTATTTTTTAGTCATTTTGAGAGATGAGTGTAATGATACTTCATTGTGGTTTTAATTTGCATTTTCCTAATAGCTAATGCTGTTGAATATCATTTCATGTGTTTATTTGACATCTGTATATCTTCCTCAATGAAATATCTGTTCCTTTGCCCATTTTATGATTAGATTGTGTGTGTTCTTTTTACTATTGGGGTTTTTTTTTAATTGACATATAGTTGATTTATACTATTGAGTTTGAGAATTCCTTCTATGTCCTAGATACGTCATTTGTCAGTTATGTGGTTGCTTAAATTTTTAACATATACAGAGGAAAAAATAAGTAAAATTTACCAAGTCTTCTTACATGGCAAGTCACTGAATTAATATTCTTATGTGTTCCGTCTAGAGAATTAAGACATATGAGGTATTAAAAAAATAACACGTGTGAAAGGATCATGAATAGAGTAAATGCTTGAAAATGTGTTTTGTGAAACGAAGCCAAGAATCACTGTGGGAATAAGAGATACCTAAAGGCCAATACTAATGTAAATATTAGTAAATGACCATGTTCATAAAAAATTGTGAAAAATACAATCACTTGAAATTTTCCCCACTTCTTCCAGTAAAATGGGTGGGAGTTTGTCCTTTCTGTGATTTTTTTTTTAACCCTGCTGACTGTTACAGAGCTTGTCCAATCGCAATGGCAAGAATTACAGGACTTAGGCCTTGCAGCTTTCAGTGAAGGAAGCAGCATGTTGGAATTTAACAGAGAACACTGCTGTGATGACCTGGATAAAAGTACAGAGCTTGGGAAGAGGGAGTGAGTTATGTAGTTAAAATCACAGGCTGTTCTGTTAATGTTCCAGCTACTGTGAACCCCAAAGCTTTTTTTCCCCTTCTTTTGACTCCCTGTATGAATTCCTCTAGTGTGGCATAAAAGCGGTTTCATTAATTTGTGCAACATTGCCATCTGCTGTTAAGAAATGATAGCTACTGCTTCCAAGAACCTGGCAGCCAAATCCTCACTATTAAGGGCACCAGATGTATTGAAAAGTCTGTCTATGGTATTATACATAATAAACAACAGAAAATACATCCAAGCAGGAAAGAGAATAACCAAATTTGTGAGTTAAGATCTGTCTTTAGACACTTAAAGGTACAATTTTGTTATGTACGGTTAGCCTAACAAGATACTCTCATATTTCTGACTGTTGCCTTTCCCTTTTTTAGAAGCAATGAAAGCTACTCATTTGCTTATAGTCTTCTGTCTGACAAAATGTCAAAGAAAAAAAAGAGAGGAGAATATTTTATTTTGCTGATGTTTTGTTCCCAAATGTGACTTTGTGAAACAAATTTCTTCACGTCCTTTCCTTTTACTCATGCCGAAACTACCAATTTGGACATTTGTGCTTTTGGTTTACTATTTCATTGATATTACTCCTTGATTTTATCTAGAAAGTAAAATTATTTGCCTTTGACAGGACTAGCGTAAGAGCAAATCAGCTTTGAAAACGAGGATGTTACCTGCTTTCCTCTGTTTTTGAACCTGTTATTTAACACAGTCTGTAAATTATCGATGACAATAATACGGTTTAAGTAAACTTTGTTATACTATTGTCATAAACTCCTGTCATAAGCCATTTTTCTGTTTGTTTAATGGAAAGAGGCATGTGAGATTTATACAGATTCACTTGTAAGTGTTGGATTGGGGATTTTTGTGTAAATTTTCTCAAATAAAAGCCAGCAGAAACCATCTTAGGTGTATTTTTCTGTTACTCTTGAGTATCTCTGCCTGGATTGGGAATAATTCCTCTATGTTCCTCAGTTTTAAAGTATGGCAAATTATATGGGACAAAGTAGAGGAAAAAAATATCCATAATTTACTCCAGATGAGGTTATGTGAGCTGGTAAAAGTTTATTATACTTTACATATAAAGGTATAAACCATGTGGAGATTGGATTAAGATGGCGGAATAGAAGGACTGGAGCTAAACTTCTCTCCCGAAAAACAGCAAAACTACAAACAAATGC
>PVHT021183631.1:7703581-7715220 GCA_004024745.2 Catagonus wagneri | reverse complement strand
TTTTTTTTTTTTTTTTTTTTTTTTTGGTCTTTTCTAGGGCCGCACCTGTGGCATGTGGAGGTTTCCAGGCTAGGGGCCACAGCAGTGCGGAATCCAAGCCGCATCTGCGACCTACACCACAGCTCACAGCAATGCCGAATCCTTAACCCAGTGAGTGAGGCCAGGGATCGAACCTGCAACCTCATGGTTCCTAGTCGGATTCGTTAACCACTGAGCCACAAAGGGAACTCCCATCTTCATATTATTTGATCAGTTAAATTTTACATTCATTTCCCAAGGTTTTTTTCTCATGAAATGACATTAGTCAGACATTAGAGATATAGCATGGTTTGGCACTGTGTGTTGTAATATTTAATGACATCTTCTAGGTGATGTTTATTTATATTTACTTCAGCTAAAATTGTCCTATTGAAAAGTGTTCCAAAGATCATAGCTGACTAAAAATGATATATAGCAAAGCATGGCCTTATCTGGTCTCTGATTTCTTTGAACCCTTTTGCTTGTAAAATAGCCATCTAGCCTAGTTGTTAAGAAAATAGACCCTGAACACATATCCCAAGCTCCACTACTTTTTAGCTCTATAATCTTGCACGAGCAGCCTAACTTCTCTGTGCCTCAGCTTTCTTTTCTTGTGTCTTTTTTTTTTTCCAGGTCCGCACCCACGGCATATGAAGGTTCCCAGGCTAGAGGTCTAATTGGAACTGTAGCTGCCAGCCTATGCCACAGCCACAGCAATGCCAGATCCGAGCCACATCTGTGACCTACACCACAGCTCATGGCAACACTGGATCCTTAACCCACTGAGCAAGGCCAGGGATCGAACCCACAACCTCAGGGACACTAGTGGGATTCGATTCCACTGCGTCACCACGGGAACTCCTTCAGCTTTCTTTTCTTAAGTGAGTTTGCTGATAAGTGGTAGTTAAGCTCATAGAGTTTTTGTATTAAATGAATATGTAAAGCCCCTAGCATAGTGCTTGATATGTTGCAAATTTTCTGTAATTACTGTACTAGCTATTATCCTTCTTATTACACAGAGAACCCTGAAAGCCCTTTCTTGAGCTGCATGTGAAGGAGGTCCCAGCATATTCGTTACTTAAATCTCTAAGAGAGGAGCTCCCTTGTGACACAGTGGGTTAAGGGTCCACTCTTGTCACTGCAGCAGATTAGGTCCCTGCTGTGGTGCAAGTTCAATTCCTGACCCAGGAATTTCCACCTGTGATGGGTGTGGCCAATAAAAAAAATCTCTAAGACAAAGCTCCTAGACTTCTAACTTTCTTACTAGGCTCTTGTGTATCATGGGTGTTCCTTGTTCTGATCAACCCTAAATATGTGAGATATATTAGAGATTTTTGAAGTAGCAAAAGCCTCGAGTAGCTAACTTCCTTTGTGGTTAGGAGGAACTAGAACAAATAGTACATTTATTGAAACATAGAGTTACTAAACTGTAGAGGGAAAGAAATTGTGAAACTTAGCCAGGACCACAGTGTAAGTTATAGTTGCAGGTAGGAAATAAAATGAGTCATCATCATTTGCGGTCTGTATTACCTGATAATGAGAGGAGAAGCAAAATCAGGCTTACTCTGCAGCGAGGAGTTAGTAGAGGGAGTAAAGACTGGAAACAATCTAGAGTCTACGCTAAATTTTGGGAAACCTTTTCAATGCGAAATGGAAAGGAAAAGATGATATACACCTGTATATACAAAATATCCCATCACTTGTGTAACTCTCAGGTTCTAATAGTCACATGAGAGAGATGTGACCAAAACATTGCAGATTCCTTTCAAATGAGTTCTGAAAAAGAAAATCATCTGATTTTGAAGACTTTCAAACTAATTTTACTAGTGAGGGTACTATAGAAATGGGCTTTACTCTCATCTTTTCTAAAAATGCCATACTTCCCTTTTTTTGTTTTTTTGAGTCTCTTCTGTTAGGGAGGGGAATCTTTGAAGAATATTTCAGATATAGGCTTTGACAGATGGGAATAATTTTGTATCCACGTAAAGAGCCAAGAGGGAAGAATGGGTTTCCTTTGGAGAAGCAGCAAAATCCTTTGCTTCCTGTGTCACCTGTTAAAACGCTAGTATCTTTGATCTCTGTTAAGCAATTCAAACCTGTTTCTTGTTTAATTGCAGGAGGTAACCTGTATGACAAAATCCTTCGTCAAAAGGACAAGTTGTTTGAGGAAGAGGTAATTCACATTTCTGTGGAAGGAAGCTAGAATTGTAATGTTGTGATTCTTGCATTCTAGTTCTGTATTTATACTCTTCCAACAATGAAGAGTGTTTTTTTTCCTTTTGTTCAGACTCCTTCCAGGCCCTGGTTGATATTCATGAGAAAGGAAACCTCTAACAAGGAAGCTGTCTTTAGCTGCTTCCTAAACGGTTTACCTCAACATCATGATTCTCTATGGGCTTTCTTTCCCGGTTCTATTACTGCGTACTGGTATGCCCAGTTTTCTGTACCTTTGCATTCTTCCTGGATTTCTTTCCACAAGTCTGCTTCACCATACTATATTTTATAACAACATTGGAACTATTTTATGATGATCTGCTTTCTTTCTTTCTTTTTTTTTACCCCTATCACTTTTCTTTGCCTACTCAACCTACAAGCAAGAAATGTCAAGTCATGTTGAATCATAACCTCTGATTGCAGCTTCCTTTGTTTTGTGCGTTTAAGTGTGTATAATGTGTGTATGTATTATAAATGGAATTTTGTTTGTTTCCAGTCCAAATATAATTTATTTTTTCTCTGCAGATGGTAGTGTGGTACCTATTTCAGATTGTTTCAGCAGTGAGCTGTATTCATAAAGCTGGAATCCTTCATAGGTAAGAGTGGAATAACAGGGGATGGATTCCTTTCCACCCATCCAACCCCTGCCTTGGGTACCTCCCATCAGCACTATTATTTTCTTGTTTAAGCAGCCAGGGCTCTTCCGTTGATATAATTTAGGAAGGAAAGAGTGAGTAATGAGGGGCGTTATCTTCACTTCCTGAAGTTAAACTGTGTTTGTGATCTAGGAAGAATCTCCTCAATAGCTAAAGACTCATGGGAGTTCCCGTGGTGGCTCAGTGGTTAACAAATCCGACTAGGAACCATGAGATTGCGGATTGGATCCCTGGCCTCGCTCAGTGGGTCAAGGATCTGGCTTGCCATAAGCTGTGATGTGGGTCACAGACATGACTCGGATCCTACATTGCTGTAGGATCCTACATTGCTGTGGCTGATTCAACCCCTAGCCTGGGAACTGCCACATGCCACGGGTGCAGCCCCAAAATGACAAAAGCCAAAAAAAAACAAAACTAAGTACTGCTCAGTCATCTCTTATTAAAGAATTTTTTTTTGGCTTTTTTGCCTTTTTTAGGGTTGCACTGGAGGCATATGGAAGTTCCCAGGCTAGGGGTCAAATCAGAGCTACAGCTGCTGGCCTGCACCACAGCCATGGCAATGCTGCATCTGAGCTGTGCCTACGCCCTACACCACAAATCACAGCAGTGCTGGTTCCTTAACCCACTGAGGAAGGCCAGGGATCAAACCCAGGTCCTCATGGATGCTACTCAGGTTTGTTACTGCTGAGCCACAACAGGAACTCCCATCTTAAAGAAATATTTTAGAGATGAGTTAAGCCTGGAAGCCGCTGTAAAAGTGGTATTAGATTAGTTGGAATTCACAGTAAATGTTTCCTCTGTGCAATAATTGGCAGTTTTTACCTTTATAATTAAGTCTTTTAAATAAAGACTTATTCATTTTATGTAATTAATTATGCAGTTTTCCCAGATCTTTGGAAGGAGGGTGGGGGAACAGCTTTCTATTCCTTTCTAGCTATAGGAGAGAACCATTATAAGAACATTTCCATGTCGTTATATCCTTCTTAAGTGAGTCGTGGACCATTGCTAGAAATAATTAATACATTAGTATTTCTTTGTTTGTTGTTGGTTTGTCCATTTGGTTAACGTATATTTCTTGATAGATATTGAGTGGCTACAGTTGTATATTGTTATTTTCTTTTCAGAAATTAACAAAGAATATTGTTCTAATTTCTTCATATCTTGCAATAAAAGAAATCAGAGTGTAAAGCAGGCACAGTTTGTGTTACTTACAGTCAATTCATCTTTAGAAAAATAGCCAGTGATTTTGTTTAGGTGATCTGCATAGCCTAATCATTTTGCTGCTGGGAAGTGCAGTTTCTTCTCTTGCCTTAACAGATTTAAACCTTTAACAACAACTAAGTGCTCAGATTGCCTTGATATCACTTAATTCAAGGCATAAGTGGTAATTGAAGAGGCAGTGCACCTTATAGGAGTTATGATTATCTAGGGCACCGTTTTTGTTTTTGTTTTTGTTTTATCTAACCCTCTCAACTTTTCCTAATGACTTCATTGGTTTGGGGGATATGCCTGTTCTGGTCAGCCCTGGAGAATGAATTTAATTCTGTGCCCTCACTCTGCCAAGGCCCCCTTTCAATATTAAAGTATATGAGAAATTGATACCGTTCTCTGGGATCCCATAACAGGGTGAGCAGTGATAACACGTTCTTTTTTAGTTTGTACTAATCTTAGGCAGGAAGGGTGATAAACTAAAGTTTGAGTATATGAGTTTAGTATATAGGAGATAGGTTTGAATATATGGGTTTAATATATAGGATCTTTTTTTTTTTCAGAGATATAAAGACATTAAATATTTTTCTGACCAAAGCAAACCTGATAAAACTTGGGGATTATGGCCTAGCAAAGAAACTTAATTCTGAGTATTCTATGGCTGAGACGGTAAGTATGTGTTGCTCTTGACATAATTTTTTATCTTTTCCTTTCCTGCTCCATGAGGTAGAAATTTACCCCTTAAATCTTGCATACTTTTCTCAGTATTCTTACAGGTTCTCCATACTTATAAAGCAAGTCTTCAGGAGTCTTTTTCCGAGACTCACTAACAGGCATTTACATGCTCAATTTTTTTTTTCTAGAGTCATTGTCCATGTAATAGTTCTGACATCGTTGCCCTTTCCAGCACTGACTATAAAGACTTTTCCGAAAGCAGTAAAATGCTTTATCATTTTTTTTTCTAGCATAGGATCTTTAGTAGATTTCACTTTATCTCTTATTTAATGTTCGAGTTTAGGATGTTGGACATCTGTTGTGTTTCCTTTGAATTTCTCTAGTTCAGAAGCCTGTATTACAAATAAAGGCTCATACCCAAAGAACAGTTTGCTCTTTAATATCATACGCAGTCTGAACCGCAGAGCTCCCTTCTCACCCGATCCTATCAAAGACCTTTGGTAAAGAGTAGATACAAACTGATCTTTAAAGACAGTGATCTGATCCTTTTAAGACTTATAAAACCCAATTATTACTCTTCTGGTTTCACAATGCTTTGTCTTTAAAAGAACTTGAAAATACGAGTTGATTTTGTCCTGATGATGTTTCTTTTGATAATGTTGAGATATACCTGCAAGCAATTTGGGGATATCCAAAGATACAGATAGCCAGGTTGGGAGTTTGCTTCAGGGACTCAGTGTGCTTGTATGATGGTGCCATATTGAATTTCTGAGGAAGTAGTCATGTCCTTGCCTGGATTTTTCTCTTTGAGAGTAATCTGATAAAAAAAACAAGGTTTAACTTTTTTAACCATTTAAATGCAAAGAAGGACTGATATGAAAATTTATAAGTGCCTATAAGCCATCTGAAAAGTTGTTTAACTTTGGTGATTTAAAGATGGCTATCAGTTTTATTACCACTACTGGGGTACTCATTGTCTCTCATCTTTGGAGAGACATGATCTCCATTCAGGGCATTTTTTTTCTCCCAAACGCCTTCTTGAACTCAGATCTTTTTTTTTTTTTGGCCATGCCCATGGCATGCAGAAGTTCCTGGTCCAGGGGTCGAACCCGTGCCACAGCAGATACCTGAGCCTCAGCAGTGATAATGCCATATCCTTAACCCACTGAGCCACCAGGAAACTCCAGAAAATCTTTTTAAATTTGAAAGTAGTTCACTAGCAGTATTAGTATTACACATGTTAAATTAAACTGTTTACAAACTACTATGAGTTTCAGTTAGAACTTTTAACCCCTTTATTCAGTTACTATCTCCTCACTACCAGTTTTTTTGTTTTTTTTTCCATTGGTAAGCTTTTACCAAGTATGCTTTACCTCTGAAGCCTTCAGTAGGCCTTGAATGCCTAAAGGCTCTGTGATCCACGAACCACGGAGCTCTTCTTCCTCCCAAATTACCACAGGACTTTACCACAGAGATTGTCTTTTTATAATTTGCCCAAAAGATCTGACATGAATAAGATTTCTCCCCCTGGTGGCTTCATCTCATAAACAGTTTGGGATATGCTGATGAATGTTTTATAGTTGTTATCAGTAGTTCCTAGGAAATTTAATTTGGGTTTTGAAATATTAATATAGTTAAGTTACCTCAGAAAAGAATTTATTCTGTGATTGTTTTCTTTGTTGTTCAGCTTGTGGGAACTCCATACTACATGTCTCCAGAGCTCTGTCAAGGAGTAAAATACAATTTCAAGTCTGATATCTGGGCGGTAGGCTGTGTCATTTTTGAACTGCTTACGCTAAAGAGAACATTTGATGCTACAGTAAGTTAAAGTATTATATTCCTAAATTGTCCTTGCAAATGGTACAACTTGGTTGAGAGAATTGACTTCATTTATCCCTGAGCTTCTGATTTCTTAAACAGAAATCAGCTGTAGGCAAAAATAACCAGTATTCAGGCCCTGGCTTAGTAGTGTATTATTGAAATGCTGTTGACTAGATTTATCTCCAGTTTGAATTCCCCATTAAAATAATCGCATCAAGTAGTTTGAGCACGTTACTTAAATCCATTGACTGTAATTTCTAAACTGGCTCTAGGATTGACTCTCTGATGCAGCAGTTTGGATAAGCCATTTCATTTCTTATGCTTCAGCTACTTTTTTTTTTAAAGCTAAGACAAATTATATAATACTTATCATTTTTTATCTTTTTTATGAAAAATTACATACATACACACTGAGTCGTTAAAGATTGTTACTGTTTTATAGACAACTGATCCCTTTAGAAGTCTCTTTTCTTTTTGTCTTAAGTAAAGCCCAGTGAAATACAGTGCTTCTCAAGCTTTAATATGCATTGGAAATCACCTTGGCGTCTTGTTAAAATGCAGACTACTTTAGTGTGTCTGGAACCAGGCCTGATATTTTGCATTTCTAACAGACTTCCAGATGATGCTGATGCTACTAGTCCATGGATCACAATTTGAGTAGCAAAAGTGATTCACATCCAATATCCTTTACAAACCAGATGTGAGAACTTAAGCAGGTCACTTCATCTCTGTCTATAGCAAGAACAAAAATACTTATTCCTCTCACAAAGATTCTCTAATGTGTATGGAAAACGCAAATGTAAGATAATGTAAAACTAATTGGACTCTTATGAGACCTAAAGTTTTTCTAATTTTCTTAAATAACATAGTAGAAGGAAAACGAGTTTTGTAGTCAGATAGACTTTGGTTGGAATTTCGACTCCATTTTTTACTATCTCTGTAATCTTGAATAAGTTACTTTACATCTCTGAGTTGGTAATGATAACCTTGTGTGGTGTTTGCAAGGGTTAAAAACCATCATTCGTGGAGTTCCCTTGTGGCGCAGTGGTTTAAGGATCTGGTGTTGTCACTACAGTGGCTTGGGTCGCTACTGTGGCACAGGTTCAGTCTCTGGCCCAGGAACTTCTACATGCTGCAGGCGTAGCAAAAAAAAAAAAAAAAATTATATGTGCAAATTATGTTACATAGTGGTCTCAGTAAAAATGGTAGCATTATTATAATAATTTGTTATCATTATCAACTTATTTATTTCTTGTCTGTTGTAGCAGAGTATCACCTATATAATCAATATTAGAATATATAAATTAGGAGTCAAATTAGCTGACAAAGAAGATACTTAAAGCCAAGAAGCACAGCTAACCTTTCTTTCTTTTTTCTTGTGATTCAATTGAAGGATCAGATAATAACCTACTCTTGAGTATTTTTCCGTTGCCCACATAGTCATACCTCGCTGGTGACCAGTTGGCTTTATTCTGTCTCGTAGTAGTAGTACATCCCTATTTCTTGCTGATACGTAGTAATAGTTGTGAAAAGAAGTCAGACCTAATTCAGAACTATTGCCACTTTTTTTAAAGATTAATTTATTTATTTTTGGACTGCACCCATGGCATGCAGAAATTCCTGGGCCAGGAATTGAATCCATGCCACAGCAGTGACAATGCCAGGTCCTTAACCTGCTGAGCCACAAGGGAAATCCTGCCATATCTTTTTATTTATTGATTTATTTATTTTGCTTTTTAGGGCCACACCTGCAGCATATGGAAGTTCCCAGGCTAGGGATCGAATCAGAGCTACAGCTGCCGGCCTACGTCACAGCCACAGCAGATCTGAGCCACATCTGTGACCTACACCACAGCTGGTGGCAATGCCTAATCTTTAACCCACTGAGTGAGGCCAGGGATCAAACCTGAAACCGCATGGATACAATCATATTCATTTCCACTGTGCCAAAATGGAAACTCCTCCTGCCACTACTTTAAATAATGGTAGACATCTCAGAGCCCCTACTGGTAGATTATAATATCATCTTTATATAACCAAGAACAGTACAATAATTCTTTTCTTATAGAATCCACTCAACTTGTGTGTGAAAATTGTACAAGGAATCCGGGCCATGGAAGTTGATTCTAGTCAGTACTCTTTGGAACTGATCCAAATGGTCCATGCATGCCTTGACCAGGTAAGCATGACTTACATACTGGTTTCAGGTCAGTGTTTTCCCTTTTAGCCTAGTGTTTACAGTATCGTATAGATGAACCTACACAAAACCACATCCACTTGCCTAGGCTATATACAGGATAACTGCTAAATCATGATAGTTGTGTACTTCAGCTGACAAATTCTTTGGGTTTTTGGTTTTTTGTAGGGATTTTCTTTGTTGTTTGCTTTTTAGAACTGCATCCATGGCATATGGACGTTCCCAGGCTAGGGATTGAATCAGAGCAGCAGCTGTTGGTCTACACCACAGCCACAGCAACCCAGGATCCGAGCTGCGTCTGTGACCTACAACACAGTTCATGACAGTGCTGGATCCTTAACCCACTGAGCAAGACCAGGGATCGAAGCCACATATTTATGGATACTACCTGGGTTTGTAACCTGAGCCCCAACGGGAACTCCTGGTTTTTTTTGTTTGCTTTTTTTATCCAGCGAAGTCTTACTTTACTAATTTATGAAATGATTTTGTCTTCTAAATTGTGCTCCATTTTGCATGATCAAGATTAATTTTTATAAATTGATTTTATGAAATAATAGAGATAATTTAGAATTCCTAATGTACAGAATTCCTACTGTGTATAGTTCTAAATCTTGCAGTTGCCTTGCAATGTAGCACTAGGTCAGTATTATTCACCAGTGGTCCAAGAACCACAGGTATTAGAATCCCCAGGGGGTGGGGGAATTTTACAAGAAAATGAAGATTTCTAGGCCCCACCCCAGGCTACCTGGATCAGAATCTCTGTGGATAAAGCCTAGAAATCTTTATTTGTAATAGACACTCCAGGAGATTCTTAGCTGCTGTATATATTGAAATTTAGAACCACTGCCCTACTTTTAGAACAAGTGGGGAAGATGCATTTTTATTCATGTATAAGTTGATGATAATGAGATGATAAGCATGAAGCAAAGAACATGACATAAGAAATTATGTTTTTTCGGGAAAAAAGGATGGTATATAGTGGTCTTGAGAGGAACTAAAATCCCTCTTTGGATCTCGTCTTGCCCATTTCCTTTTTTTTTAATTTTTATTTAATTTATTTATTCTTTATGCCTTTTAGGACTGCACCTGCGGCATATGGAGGTTCCCAGGCTAGGCGTCTAATTGGAGCTACAGCTACCGGCCTATGCCACAGCCACAGTCACAGCCACCCAAGATCCAAGCTGCTTCTGCAACCTAAACCACAGCTCATGGCAACACCAGATACTTAACCCACTGAGCGAGGCCAGGGATCGGACCCCAAACCTCATGGTTCCTAGTCTGATTCATTTCCGCTGCTCCACGACAGGAACTCTGCCCATGTCTTTTAAATTAAAACTCAACTCTTTGGTACTTTTTAGGATCCTGAGCAGAGACCCACTGCAGATGAACTTCTGGATCGCCCCCTTCTCAAAAAACGCAGAAGGTAAAGAACAAAGAAGTCGCTTCATTGTCTTTCTGTACGTGATTGACTGACTGTTAGAGGCCTGATCAGAGTACTACAAAGAGGAGGTAGTGTTTCCTGGCATGGCCACTCTGGTACTTTTTTTTACCAACACCTTTGCTTTCATTGCTTGATGTAGCTCTTGATTCTCATCTCCTTAGCCTATACTGTTTGTTCTAAATTTATACTGATGAGACCCTAAGGCCTCACTCTCCTCATCTGTGAGTTCTAATCTAGAGTTGGGGCATTAGAGTATAATAATTAAGAGAGAAGGGCTCTGGACTCAGACATCCTTATGTTTGTGTCTGAGTTCTGTCATTACCTTTGTGAAGTTATTTAATATCTCTGTCCCTTAGTTTTCTCCTCTGAAGCAAGGTAGGGTGAGGATTAAAGGAGGTAATGCATATAAAGTGCTCAGCCCAGGGCCTGACACAAGGTGCTCAATGGTTGTTGGGTCGTACCTTTATTTTTTAGTTCATTTGTTTAGGTGGTAGCTTGCAGTTAGAGGAGTCTGCTTCAGATATCTTCTGCCCATTTCCAGTAGCTGAGCTTAACTGATTCCTGACAGGTTATTTCCTGAGATTTATGCAGTGTTAGAACTCTCTAGAGGTAGGAAGAATGTCTTTATCCCTCATGTTTGGTAGGAGGCTTCAAACCTTAACATGAAAGAAGGTATGTTCTTTATCCTTCATAAATGTTCTAGTCTCTTATTTCATCCTGTTACACTGTTTTTGCCTTATTACCCTTCTTCCTCCCCTACTGTTTCTTCATTTCTGTATCACCCCAATATTGAAACATTTAGCATGCAGTTTTTCAAGTCTTGCCCTTAGTTGCATAATGTGTATACCTAATTTCATAATTTCTGCTCTTTGATCAGTACCTTTTATTCTGTTGTATTAAATTCATCTTTTGATTCTCTAGTTGATCTTGTTGTTGTTTTTGGCTATGCCCACAGCATGTGGAAGTCAAACCTGTGCCACAGCAGTGACAACACCAGATCCTTAACTACTAGGCCACCAGGGAATTCCTCTCTAGTTGATCTTTAGCCGGAGTTTTAGCATCTAGAATTATGTGTAATACTCCAGATACAGCCCTGTGACCTTGCCTTTATGTTCTATGAATGTTCATGCAATATCATCCTTTAAGACTGGTTAAGCATATTTAAATTCTTTTTTTTTTTTTTGGTCTTTTTGTCTTTTAGGGCCACATCCATGGCATATGGAGGTTCCCAGGCTAGGGGTCAAAACAGAGTAACCACTGGTCTACACCACAGCCACAACGATGCAGGATCCGAGCCATGTCTGGGACCTACATCACAGCTCACGGCAACGCTGGATCCTTAACACACTTAGCGAGGCCAGGGATCGAACCCGCATCCTCATGGATGCTAGTCAGGTTCACTAACTGC
>PVHT021183631.1:7650775-7703481 GCA_004024745.2 Catagonus wagneri | reverse complement strand
AATATTTCCATTGATTTTTTTTTTTTTTTGGTCTTTTGTCATTTTAGAGGTTCCCAGGCTAGGGGTCTAACGGGAGCTGTAGCTGCCGGCCTACGCCAGAGCCACAGCAACGCCAGATCCGAGCTGTGTCTGCAACCTACACCACAACTCACGGCAACGCCGGATCCTTAACCCACTGAGCGAGGCCAGGGATCGAACCTGCAGCCTCATGGTTCCTAGTCAGATTTGTTTCCACTGAGCCACGATGGGAACTCCTCCACTGATAATTTTTAATTGCAGTTTTTATTGAGATAGTTGGAGATTAACATGTATACTTTGTTAGAATTTT
The DNA here is from genome assembly GCA_004024745.2 of Catagonus wagneri. NCBI lineage: Eukaryota > Metazoa > Chordata > Mammalia > Artiodactyla > Tayassuidae > Catagonus > Catagonus wagneri. Next base: position 7,703,153 of record PVHT021183631.1, on the reverse strand, counting down.
GTTCTTTGATGGAAAAACATAAGACAGAGCTTTCCAGGTAAAGCACAGACGCAGGAAATTGTAGAACTATTCAAGAGGTATTAAGTCTTTTTTGGCTGGATTAGTGGTTCTAGACCTGGTGCTCTCAATAGCAACACCTCAGGTACTTTCAAAAAAATCCTGAAATCCTGGAGTTGCCATTGCGGCTCACTGGTTTATGAACCGGACTAGTATCCATGAAGACGCAGGTTCAATCCCTGGCCTCGCTCATTGGGTTAAGGAGCCGGTGTTGCTGCAAGCTGCGGTGTAGTTTGCAGACGTGGCTCAGATCTGATGTTGCTGTGGCTATGGTGCAGGCTGGCAGCTGGAGCTCCAGTTCGACCCCTAGCCTGGGAACTTGCATATGCCATGGGTGCAGCCCTAAAAAGAAAAAAAAAAGAAAGAAAAAAAGGGGAAAAAAACCAAACAGTACAGACTTGTTGGATGTTTAGGAAAAGTCAGTTCATGTGATGAGAGACATGCCTTTGAAAGAGTTATTTAGCAATGCTAATATCAGTGTTCAATCAGTATAAGACTGATAAAATAAATTGGAACTGTGGTGAGAGTGCCATAGTCCAGGTGCTACCATAATCCAGATAGAAAGTAAAGCTGCCCAGAACTAAGGTGGTGAGACTGGGAAGGAGAGGTAAGTATAAAGGGCATTGTGTAAGTAGGGTCTGTAGAACCTGAATGTTGAAGAAAAGGAGATGGCTGAGTCCAAGGTCACTGAAGTTTTCATTTTAAGCCAAGTTCACTGGGAGAACAGAGAGTGCCAGTTATAGAATTAGGAGAGTGAGTAAGAAAAGCTTTATGACAGAAAGATAATAAATTGAGCTTTAGAGATGTTGAGTTTAGGGAGTCAGTGGGCGGACTAGATGGAGATGTTGGTAGGTTCCTAAAATGTACATCAGAAGTTCCCAAGGCTCTCTGCTCCAGCCTGGAACATTTCTCGGAGATAGAAAACAAATGGTCCCAGACTGCTTGCCCTCTTGTCCTTAATTAATGCTAGGCCTGTGCAACTGAGTTGTATCAAAGTGCTTTCCTAAAAGTATTGTAATGTTGTAGGAGGAATATGGTTTATAGATTAAATTTGTGAAATGTATTAAAGAGACACTGGTACAATACAGAAACTGATTATTTTTTCTCATGTATTTTTGCTTTTCTTTGGTTAGAGAGATGGAAGAAAAAGTCACACTGCTTAATGCACCTACAAAGAGACCAAGGTAATGCTCAAGACTCTTGAAAAGTAATATACCTTAAATTACCACCAGGGGGTCTAGACATTGTTTGATCCCAGTAAGTAGCCTTTGGCATCCTTTCAGAAGCCAACATCTGCTTAAATGTCAGATAGTCATTTTGGAGAAAAAGAAAGCTATAATTTCACCCTCATGCTAAAGTGGACATCATTACCATGATGAATGTTGAAAAGTTGAAAAGTGTAGGTGTTATGGATAAGACTGGAATCTGATCTGGCCAGGCTATGATGAAGCCCTGAGGCAGGAATTGCAAAGCCTGCTATGATAGAGGGTTGAAATAAGAGAACATACTTTCTCATACCATAATTGGCAGTTCTTCTCAGGGAACAGACTGGAAACATTTTTCTTTGATATAATTTTTATGTTAAATGTGCCTTTGTTCTGGGGGTTGTTGGCAGGTCAAGCACTGTGACTGAAACACCCATTGCCGTCGTAACATCCCGAACCAGTGAAGTCTATGTTTGGGGTGGTGGGAAATCCACTCCCCAGAAACTGGATGTCATCAAGAGTGGCTGTAGTGCCCGGCAGGTGTGTGCAGGGAATACCCACTTTGCTGTGGTCACAGTGGAGAAGGAACTCTACACCTGGGTGGTAAGTCAAAGCTAAGTACTTTAGAGGCCGTGGCTCACTTCAGGCTGCTTTTCCTTTACCCCACCTTGTCTTAGGTCCTGGGTTCCTCCCACTATTCCTCCTCTTCCTGAGGGAGCTCATTTTGTCCAGTAGTTTCAGATAATTTCTCCATGAGGATGGGCTTTATTCCTGGTGTGCAGCAGAGTAGACACTCAACTTGAGAGAGAGAATGAGTGATTAGGCCTCTGCTGTAGAGTGTTAACTTGCTGTTATTTCCTGAAATCCTCTTGCTTACAGAACTAGCTTTAGGGAGCTGTCAGAGGCGGAGTGAAACTAATGCTTTAAGAAACATTTGAAGGAGTTCCCGTGGTGGCTCAGTGGAAACGAATCTGACTAGAATCCAAGAGGACACAGGTTTGATCCCTGACCTCGTTCAGTGGGTTAAGGATCTGGCATTGCCGTGAGCTGTGGTGTAGGTCGCAGATGAGCCTCAGATCCTATATTGCTGTGGTTGTGATGAAGGCCAGAGGCTACTGCTCCATTTTGACCCCTAGCCTGGGAACCTCCATATGCTGCTAAAAAGACAAAAAAAAAGGAGCTTAACTTAAAGAGGTCAACCCAATAAAGCACATGCTCAACTTAAAAAAAATTTTTTGAATAAGGACTTAGAGTTATGGAGTGGGAGGAGTACTTTCTCTATAAAACTGTTGAAAAGTCATTTAGGACTATTCTCAGTGCTTTATAGCATCCCCCCACCCCCACCTCTCAATCACTCCCTTTTTTTCGGGGAGAGGTCTTTTTAGGGCCACACCTGCGGCATATGGAAGTTCCCAGGCTAGGGCCTGAATCAGAGCTGCAGCTGCCGGGCCTACATCACAGCCACAGCAATGCTGGATCCGAGCTGCGTCTGCAGCCTGCATGGCAATTTGCAGCAACACTGGATCCTTAACCCAGTGAGCAAGACCAGGGATTGAACCTGCATCCTCACAGGTACTAGTTGGGTTCTTAACCTGCTGAGCCACAGCAGGAACTCCTATAGCAGCCTCTTTGGTGTAGCCAGATTCCATATAACTGTTCCCTATTTTGAGGAAACTGTGACCAAAATTTGTAAAACTTTTATAAGGATTTCCAAGAAGCTCTACTATAAAAAAAAAATCAAATTAGGAGTTCCCGTCGTGGCTCAGTGGTTAACGAATCTGACTAGGAACCATGAGGTTGCAGGTTCGATCCCTGGCCTTACTAAGTGGGTTAAGGATCTGGCGTTGCCGTGAGCTGTGGTGTAGATTGCAAACATGGCTCGGATCCCGCGTTGCTGTGGTTGTGGTGAAGGCCGGCAGTTATAGCTTCTGTTAGACCCCTAGCCTGGGAACCTCCATATGCCGTGGGTGTGGCCCTAGATAAGGCAAAAAGACAAAAAAAAATCAAATTAGACTATATAAAGAATTTTTTTCTCTATTACCCATAATTAAATATGTAGTTCACCTTAGACTGGAAGGAGAAAGACAAAATTGGGACTGTATCCTTTTAAGGACTGATGGATATCAGTCTGGATGCTTTAAAAATCTTTTTCTGTTGGCAGGAGTTTTTTACTACCTACCATTAAAAGGTTTAATCTCCTTCCCTTTTTTTTTTTTCCATTGCTAAATTTCCAGCTATTTTTTTTTCCTGCTATTTTTCTTAATAAGAAGGAATAGTAAAGATTAGCTTTGACATGAAAAGTTGACACTTTACAAGCCCTGTTTATTTCACAGAACATGCAGGGTGGTACTAAACTCCATGGTCAGCTGGGTCATGGAGACAAAGCCTCCTACCGACAGCCGAAGCATGTGGAAAAGTTGCAAGGCAAAGCTATCCGTCAGGTGTCATGTGGTGATGATTTCACCGTCTGTGTGACAGGTAAGCCATCAGCAGAAAGCATTCAGGTGCGTTTAATGTGGGATATGCAGTTTCAGTTGAGGTTTTACAACAAAAGATAGTATCCAGAGAACCAAAGACAGTGAGCAGATAGACACATAGTAACAAGATGCCCAACTTGCTATAGTATAGAGTGATGATCAAGGAGAAGGCAGGTGGAAAACAAGAGAAGAGGTGGAATTAGGAGAACTAGGTTGTATGTCCTCGTTAGGGGGAAAAATAACCTCACTGCTTAGGTGTAGGTAACACTAAATCAAGAATCAGGAGCTAAAATTTAGTTTTGGTCTTGCTTTTACTTACTTTATGATTCCTTGGTGCTCCGCCTTTTCTTTATAAAATAGATATGGCCCCAGTAAAATTTTAAGCCTTTTTAACGTGATAATCCTACCATTTTTTTAAAACTGTTACTGTAATAATACATGTGACTCCCAAATGCAAACAACTCTATAGACTTGCACAGTCTATTGGATTTCTCTGATAAAATCATCCCATGTAAGGATCATTGGCTGAGGTCCCCTCATTCCAGCCCTGCCCAACTGTCCGATCAGACAGATCATTCCTTTGATGGGTTCTGCTTTCCTTCCTTTCACAGATGAAGGTCAGCTCTATGCCTTTGGATCTGACTATTATGGCTGCATGGGGGTGGACAAGGTTGCTGGCCCCGAGGTGTTAGAGCCCATGCAGCTGAACTTCTTCCTGAACAATCCAGTGGAGCAGGTCTCCTGTGGAGATAATCATGTGGTAGTTTTGACACGAAACAAAGAAGTCTACTCCTGGGGCTGCGGTGAATATGGTAGGTGGAGCCTTGTCTCTGTCCTCTCATTCCCAGCATGTGACTTCAGGTGTGTGTGCCTCTAACACGTTAAGCAGCCTCTACTTGACAAGTGTTAATTCCATAAAAGAGAATCTTAGAGCACTTTTTCTTGGGGAAGGAGGCCCTCATTTTAATGATTTTCTTTTTTATGTGTGTCTCAGGACGACTGGGTTTGGATTCGGAAGAGGATTATTATACACCACAAAAGGTAAAAATCAGAGTTAGCTTCTTCCTAAAGCCTATCTAGGTCACCCAAACCCCAGTAATATGTCCTCTTTCCTTGACTCCTCATGTCAAGGTGTTTGTGCCTGTAATATTTCCTGTCTGGGAGACCGCCAGTCCAGGATTCCTAATTTAGCACTGTGTGGTCTTGTCATCTGACTAAATCATAAAAAGTTGAGAAGGAAGATATAGCCCCTGTGGACACTCTGGAGTCACATCTTGCTTGAGGAGCAGCACCAAAATCAGCATGTACAGTGAAAAAGTCACATCAAACTAAATACACCCTGGAACATTCCTTGGGAAGATGTTGGAAAGCAATGTACTATCCCTTCCCCAGCACAGCCGTCTTCTCCTTCTCATTCCACAGTCAGACACCAGATGAAACAGCTGTTTGTATTTAGGGTTCATGTTGTACGAAACATAATGTGTAGTTCCTCTCAGCACACAAGAGCTGGCACCGTAAGAGCTGGCCCAGGAGCCAAAACCAGCTGAGGGAGAGCACTGTCGCATCTTGCACATGCACCCTAGGACTCAGGCTCCCTACTGGAAGGTCGATTGTAATCCATGACCGCATTCACTGCTAACGATGTTTATTTACATTTTAAAAATTAATTTATATATTGGTGGGATCATTCTTACTCAGTAGGATTCCTGGCAGTTCCTCTTCTGAAAAGACTAGTAGAAGATTTGAGGTTTGAGTTTTCAGTTACACAGACATCCGTCATGCCCCCTGCCCCATTCTCCAGCCCTGTCTAGTTAGCAGCAGGGGGTGTGAGACTTTGAAAGTCTTGGCTGCTACCCCAGTCATCTCACTTACAGTATGACCAGACTGGGCCCCCACACGGCTACTGAGTTTCTTCTAGAGCTGTCATGGGGTACTGGGGTATTCCATCTCGGAGGACAAAATCAGTGATAGATCAAAGCTCCTTCTTTTCCAGTATTTTCTGAGAGGTGTTCCTAAGTAGGACCTATTGCTAAAACAAACTTGTGACAGGAACTGTTTAGCTAACCTAGAACTGCTTTCTTTTACTTTATTCTGAAACTTGATGGAGCTGGAATCTAGTGTTGTCACTAGTTCTGGCTCTGTTTACAGCTGTGGTGCAGGTTTGATCCTTGGCCCAGGAACTTCTGTGTGCCATGGGTGCGTCCAAAAAATACCTGAGCTCCTTGTTGAAAATAGTATCTCTAAGCTGCTGGGCAGATCTAAAAGGAATAGGGCGACCTTTGCTTCCCTGTAGTCATTCTGCTAAGTGCAGAACGTTGCTTTTGAAAGAATTTGAGAAGTTTTTCGTATTACAAGTTATGTTTGGGGGATTTTTTTTTTTTCTGATCTCTTTCTTCTCTTGCAGGTGGATGTTCCCAAGGCCTTGATTATTGTTGCAGTTCAGTGTGGCTGTGATGGGACATTTCTGCTGACCCAGTCAGGCAAAGTGCTGGCCTGTGGACTCAATGAGTTCAACAAACTGGGTCTGAATCAGTGCATGTCTGGAATCATCAACCATGAAGTGAGTACCCCCTTTGGTACCCTAAATACCTCGCAGAATTCTCTAGATTGGAATTTCTTTAGGAATGCTATTATTTGTGACCATGGAATTTGACTTAAGAATAAAGTAGGGCTCTCACAGCCATTAGGTTCAGAAAAAGAAGCCAGTCATGGAGTTCCCCTTGTGGTGTAGCAGGTTAAGGATCTGGTGTTGTCACTGCAGCAGCTACTGTGGCATGAGTTTGATCCCTGGCCTGGGAACTTCCACATGCCTCAGGTGTAGCCAAGAAAAAAAGAAGCCAGCCCCATACTGTATGATCCCCATTATATGAAATTTAAGAATAGGCAAAATTACCTTATGATGGCAGAAGTCAAAATAGTGATTACTTCTGGGAGTAGGAGCATAGGTATTGGCAAAAAGAGCAGGAAAGGTCTTAGGGTAATGGAAAGGGTCTGTATCTTGATATGGTGGGGTTTTTTTACATGTATATATCTATAGAAAAATGTATCAAGGTATACAATACTATGCGGTTTATTATACATCAATAAATAAATTGATTACAGACAAGTGATGGAATTCATATTCTATCTTAACACTGAAATAGGTACAAGAGAACTAACATTATGAAAACTCCCTGGAGAATTTTTTAGATTTATTGCTCTCAAATTACTGATCCACTACAGAATTACTAAACTACCATTCACCTCCTTCAAGGGTGTCATAAAATTCACCACTGAGGAGTTCCCTTCGTGGCTCAGCAGTTAACAAACCCGATTAGGATCCATGAGGATGTGGGTTTGATCCCTGGCCTTGCTCGGTTAAGGATCTAGCGTTGCCGTGAGCTGTGGTGCAGGTCGCGGACGTGGCTCGGATCCCTTGTGGCTGTGGCTGTGGCTGTGGCTGTGGTGTAGGCTGGCAGCTGTGGTGTAGGTGTGGCCCTAAAAAGGAAAAAAAAAATTCACCACTGGTACTAAGTCCTAGTCTCCTCTTTGTGTTAGTATGATGAGTTTTCGTTATTTTATAAAGAATCAAATTGAGACAAAAGTTTACTGACTCAATGGAAAAGATAAGAATTTTTAAGCAATCTCTAAAGACATTATGAAATGGCAGAGTACTTTTTTTTTTTTGCTTTTTATGGCCATACCTGCAGCATATGGAAGTTCCCAGGCTAGGGGTTGAATTGGAGCTATAGCTGCTGGCCTATGCCACAGCCACAGCAACAGCAACACTGAATCCAAGCTGTATCTGCGACCTGCAGTGCAGCTCATGGCAACTTCGGATCCTTAACCCAGTGAGCAAGGCCAGGGATTGAACCCACATCCTCATGGATACTAGTGGGATTCTTAACATGCTGAGCCACACTGGGAACTCCTAAGTACAGATTAGGAACAAGTCTGTGGAGGGTGTCTGTGTAGTCTGAAAAGTTATAATCACAATTATCATTACTTGATTTGGGTTTTGTTATAAAATTTGTTGTGAAATTTTAAACTTACATGAGAAAACATTTTTATGCTAATCTAAAGGGAACATGGATTTTAACAAGTCAGGAACACATTATAGGTCAAATTAGATTATAATAGACTGATTGCTTTATGGGCTGGAGAGAATCTTCAAGATGTTTTTGTTAGCTAATCAGGACAAATGTCAATGATTCCATCTTTATATAGATGCCTTCTGGAATGGAGAGCTCATCTTTTACATAACCTAATTTAGGAATCTAAAACTTTTATTGTCAGAACACCTAATATTAATTAAATTTTCTTGATTACATATTGAGTTTATTTCTTCTTTATTCTATTGGAGATGGAAAGCTACCCAGGCACCTTCTTAGTAACATGATTTGTTTGGAAGGCCTTCTGATCACTATGACAGCATTTTCAGCCTGTTTCCCCTCCATTTTTTACCTCATGAGTTTTTGCTTTGTGTTTTACCTTATTCCAGGCATACCATGAAGTTCCCTACACAACCTCCTTTACCTTGGCTAAACAGTTGTCCTTTTATAAGATCCGTACAATTGCCCCAGGCAAGACTCACACTGCTGCTATTGATGGTGAGTTGATATACGACTATGTCCAGAGGTCTTGGTATTTCTGAAATAGCTCTTCTTAATTATATGTACATTCTCCTGATTCCCCGTATCATCCAATATTATCTCATTAACAGACTGGGCATTCAAGTAAATATTTTATCGGTAATCATTATAAATGTATAATCAAACATCCTTTAATGAGAACACCACAATTATAATTCCTGACAATTACTATCTCTAATCAGCACCAGGTCTTAAGTTTTCTAAGTTACATAGTACTCATTTTCCACATTTAAAATAGAATATATAACATTGAACCACTTCCTAGATCTAAGTGGTCATCGTTTTTGATACCCTAGCTGTCCTAGGCCCAGATTGTGTGGCTAGCTTTATAGTTATATACTCTTAACAACCAGAAGCTAGTCTGTGGGGCTCTGCATTGGCTGCATTTTCCCTATGTTTCATGACCCTTTTGTACCTGATTATTTTTGCTTCTGTCTCAGAGCGAGGCCGGCTGCTGACCTTTGGCTGCAACAAGTGTGGACAGCTGGGCGTTGGGAATTATAAGAAGCGTCTAGGAATCAACCTGTTGGGGGGACCCCTGGGTGGGAAGCAGGTGATCAGGGTCTCCTGCGGTGATGAGTTTACCATTGCTGCCACTGATGGTGAGTCTGTGCGCATTATTTCAGAATTTCTGAACAGATGGTTATGCTTTAACTTTTGGTTGCAAAAGAGGTAGACTGGTTATTTGTATAGCTGGATCATATGTTTGCTTTTATTTATTTTTTTTCTTTTTGGCCGTGCTCTCAGCATGCGGAAGTTTCCAGGCCAGGCATTGAACTTGCACTGCAGCAGTGACAATGCCTGATTCTTAACCTGTTGTGCCACCAGGGAATTCTGCGTATGTTTACTTTTTTATTTGTGTTAAATCAGTGGCCAATTTTTATGGAGTTTCATTAACTTCTCATGTGTCCAACATGATGATTGTTGTGAAAAGGGCAGATTTCTAGATAATGGCAAATTAGTACTCTTCTTTTTTTCCTTTAACTTTTTTGGGGCAGTGTTTTAGGAATTATTAAATACTTCTATATATACCTTGCCTAGCACCATGTTGATTCCAATAAATATTGGTTGGGTGGCTGGGAACAGCATAATTTAACCTTGCCTCCTTTGTTGAAGTCAGTTGCACTGCAGTGATGTCCTTAGGGACTGCTAAGGCTTAAGGGCATATACCATGTGTCTCTCAGTTTTCTGAATTGGTGTAATGGTATTTTCTTCTCTCTTTCCTCAGCTATTTCTTCTCAGCATCTTCCCGCTCCTGTTACTTCTTTATTGCTAGGCTTCACTCCCTTCCCCCTTTCTTCTGCTTTCTTTTTTTTTTTTCTCTATCACTGTATCACCTTCTAGACTTTTTTTTTTCTTTTTGTCTTTTTGCCTTTATGTAGAGCCACACCCACGGCATATGGAGGTTCCCAGGCTAGGGGTCTAACAGGAGCTGTAGCTGCCGGCCTTCGCCACAGCCACAGCAACACGGGATCTGAGCCGCGTCTGCAACCTACATCACAGCTCACGGCAACGCCAGATCCTTAACCCACTGAGCAAGGCCAGGGATCGAACCCACAACCTCGTGGTTCCTAGTCGGATTCGTTAACCACTGAGCCACGAAGGGAACTCCTAGACTTTTTTATTTTTGTACCCACTTCTTTCTTGTGACTGGTAAATACCAAATCACATTTCATCTTCTTTTGACTCATTGGGCTTTTTTTGTTATTGCTTATGCTCTGGCATGTAGTGTCTTTTGGTCTGTGTGTATTATTTACAGGGGTAGGAGAGATCTAGGGATAGTGTCAGATAAATGATTTGTTACCATATTTGATTAAGTGAACCAGTCTTTAGAGTGGCACATTAACCTTCCCTTTTTGCCCCAAAACAAGTGGTTTTAGGAAACAGACTGGTTAGTTCATGCTAGGTAAATGGAAATGTCACCTAGAAAGACAGAATCAGGATGTCACTGAGAATTAAATGTAATGTAGTAAGTTCAGCAGCACTTTCCAAGAGGGCCTCAAAGAGGTAATGTTTTCTCAGCAGATCTATATACTTCTGAAGTTGAACTTCACAATGACAACTGTAGAATTAGATTCTGTGACTGGGCATATTACCTCCTGATAAATGGTCCTCTACTCCTCTGAACTGTATGCCTCACTCATATGGAAAACATAAACTGAGTGCCTGCTATGCTCCAGGTTCTCTTTTAGGTTCTGGGAATATAGAAGTGAGTCTCAGTAAAAACAGAACCACTGTATGATCCAGGAATTCCATTCCTGGGCATATATCTGAAAAAACAAAAACTTTAATTCAGAAAGATAACATGCACCCCAGTGTTCATGCCAGCACTTTTTACTATTTAATAACCAAGATATGGAAACACCCTGAGTGTTCATAAATAGATGAAGAGATAAAGAAGATGTGTGTATACGATAGGATATTGCTCAGCCATGAAGGAATGAAATTCTGCCAAATTCAGTAGTGTAGATGGACCCTAGGGGATATTATGTTTAGCAAAATAAGTCAGAAAAAGACAAGTACTTTATGTTATCACTTATATGTGGAATCTAAAAAGTGAAACAAATAAGTGAATGTAACAAAATAGAAAGAGACTCACAAATACAACAACTAGTGGTTACCAGTGGGAAGGGGCAGGATAGGGGTATGGGATTAAGAGATACAAACTACTATACTTCAGTTAAAACGGGGGTGCGTCAGAAAACACTGTCCTCAGGGAACTCACAGCCTAGGAGGATAGTGGAGACATACACATGTACAGATTAGTGCAGGCAGATAGGTTCAGTGCCATGAGAGTAGCATCCAGCTCCTCTCCACCAGGAGGATTGTCCAGGGCTCAATCCTCTTTCCACCATCTCTCCTCACTTTCTAAGTGAGCTCATTACCTTAAATCCCCCTATAAACTGATAGCTTTATATTTCCATACCCGACTTCCAGACTCACTTATTCAATAGTCCCTTGACTTGGAAGTCTAAAGTTAAAGGTGGCTTTGTAGCCTGGTCTTCCCAGATCAGTTCTGATTTGTGCCTGTTATCCTGGCTTAATCATTAATAGCACCCCCTTTTCATTAAAAATGTCCTGGAGTTTCCACTGTAGCTAAGCGGATTACAAACCTGACTAGTATCCATGAGGATATAGCTTCAATCACTGGCCCTGCTTAGTGGGTTAAGTGTCTGGTGTTGCTGTGAGCTGTGGTGTATGTTGCACATGTGGCTCGAATCCCATGGGGCTGGGGCTGGGGCTGGGGCTGGGGCTGGGGCTGGGGCTGGCAGCTGAAGCTCCAATTTGACCCCTAGCCTGGGAACCTCCATATGCCACAGGTGTGGCCCTAAAAAGAAAATAAAAGTCCTGATTTGTAATGGGCATCTCAAACAAACTTACTGTATTTAAAATCTACTTTCTGATTTTCTGTTCAAACTTGTTCCTCCTGTGGCCTTCCTGTCTCAGTAAATGGCAGCTCTGTTCTACACCCCACATCCCATCCATTAGTGAGTTCTATAGATTATCTTCAGAATATATCCAACCACTTTTAATCATCTTCAGTACTACAGCTGGTGTCCCTGCTTCCACCCTTGGTCCCCTACTGTCAGTTCTCCTCATGGTAGCCTGAGGGATCCTTTTAAATACCTACTGTTCAGAATCTCTAATGGTTTCCTGTCTCAGTCAATAAAAACCAAAGTCACTGCAATGATCTGCATTGACACAGACTTCAGGTACTTCCTATGTCCTGACCTCTTCTGTGACCACTGTCCCCTCCTTTACTTAGCTCCAGCTCCAGGAGACTTCTTTTCTTTTTCTTTTCATTTTTAGGGCCATACTGCAGCATATGGAAGTTCCTAGGTCAGGAGTCAAATCAGGGCTGCAGCTGCTGGCCTATATACCACAGCCACAGCGACATGGAATCCAAGCCACATCTGTGACCTACACCACAGCTCACAGCAACACCAGATCCTTTAACCCACTGAGCAAGGCCAGGGATCGAACCCGCATCTTTAGGGACACTAGTCAGATTCTTAGCCCGCTGAGCCATGACGGAAACTCCACAGGAGACTTCTTATTCTGTGTTTGTGATACTTACATCACCTGCACAGGACCTTTGTACTTGCTCTTCTCTCTGCCTGGCAAGCTCTTCCCCTAAATATCCGCCTGGTTCTCTCTTGCTGCTATCAGGTCTCTGCTCAAGAATCAAAAATACTTCTCTGACTACCCTATATAAAATAACGATACCCCACTATTATTCTTTATTCCCACTTTTCTTTACCTTTTATCTTCCTTCAAAGCACTTAGCACTACCGGAAGTTATTTATTTATCAGTCTCTTCCCCCAGAATGGCAGTACCTCAAGGGCAGCAGCTTTGTTTTGTTCATTGCTCTCTTTCTAGCGCCTCAAGCAGTGCCTGTCGTGAAGTAGACATTAGATGACCAAAATGAATGAATGCTGAGTGAGTGAATGGATTTTTTTTTTTGTCTTTTTGCCTTATCTAGGACCGCACCCGCGGCATATGGAGGTTCCCAGGCTAGGGGTCTAACAGGAGCTGTAGCTGCCAGCCTTCGCCACAGCCACAGCAACGTGGGACCCGAGCCGCGTCTGCAACCTACACCACAGCCCATGGCAACGCCGGATCCTTAACCTACTTAGCAAGGCCAGGGATCGAACCCGCAACCTCATGGTTCCTAGTCGGATTCGTTAACCACTGAGCTATGACGGGAACTCCTGAGTGAGTGAATGGATGGATGCCATTTTGTAGGAGTGGTGATCATTTTTACCTGGGTGACATTAGGAATTGTTTAGGTTTTATGTAAGGGAACAAATAGCTTTCCCTTTTTTTGTGCATGGTAGAAAATCATTCTAGCTCTAGGGCATAAATGTGAGGGACCCAAAAGAGTTGGGAAGCCGTCGTTATGTTAAACTATGTGTTGTTTAATTGTTTTGCCTAGATAATCACATTTTTGCCTGGGGCAATGGTGGTAATGGTCGTCTAGCAATGACCCCCACAGAGAGGTCGCATGGCTCTGATATCTGCACTTCATGGCCTCGGCCTATCTTTGGGTCTCTACATCATGTCCCGGACCTATCTTGCCGTGGCTGGCACACCATTCTCATTGTTGGTAAGGATTCCATATGTGTGGGTTGGGTTGACTTTGACAGAAGATAGACTTGCACCTAAGTTACTGATGGTTACATTCTTGCAAACGGAAGTGTTTAGAATTAAAAAGAAGTGACTCCCTAGTGGCAGGAGCAAAACATTGTCCTTTCTCGAGCTTTGGTATTTGCCATCTCATGGTAACTTTGGGCTCTGCGCACCTTGCCATAGTACTTGTTACTTCTAGCTGTCCACTAATTAGTTGAAATGTGCTAATGCTTTTGTGAGAAACATTTAGTAACCTTTAAAAAGAAACTAGATCATAACTACTTTCTGTATAGAGATTCCGTTGTTATGAACTAAATTATAAAGGCCTATATGAAGGTTTACAAGTTTATTGTTTTAGGTCAGTGATTTACCACCTTGGCCACACATTGGAATCCTTTTGAGGAGTCTCTAGGAATCCCATTGTCCTGACCAGTTAAATCAGAACCTTTGGGGTGGGATCTCGGCATTATTACTTTCGAAGGTTTCCCAAGTGATTCCAGACATGTTAACAGTTAAGGTGAATTGCTACTTTGCATAGTGAATATGGTTAAAGTAGCCATAAAGCTATAATTAATTATATCTGGTGTGAGGGATAGCAGTCATGTCCTCGATTAATTCCCTTTCCTAGTCTTCTTACTTTTCCTGTCTCTAGCTTTAAACACTTACCTGCTGAACATTTTTCCTCAGAGAAAGTACTGAATTCTAAGACCATCCGTTCCAATAGCAGCGGCTTATCCATTGGAACTGGTAAGTAATAATGTCTCAGGTACTAGTGGTTTTATTTCTTTTTTTTTTTGGCCTTTTGTCGTTTTAGGGTTGCACCTGCAGCATGTGGAGGTTCCCAGGCTAGGGGTCTAATCAGAGCTGTGGCCACCAGCCTACACCACAGCCACGCCAGATCCAAGCCTGTCTGTAACCTACACCACAGCTCACAGCAACGCCGGATGCTTAACCCACTGAGCGAGGCCAGGGATCGAACCCGCAACCTCGTGATTCCTAGTTGGATTCATTTCCGCTGAGCCACAACGCGAACTCCACCAGTGTTTTTCTGAGGTGTGAGTCTTTGGGTTGAATTCTATGTAGTTTCCCAAAAAAGGAAATAGGAAATATCTTTGAGAAATGAGGAATATAGCAATCAAGAGGGAGGATCATGTTTTGGTATGTTTCACAATAAGTTATGACTTTTACATCATGGTCAAAGGGAGAGAATATCTTTGCCACCTTGCACATGGAAGTAATTAAGTGGCTTGCCCAAAATTGTAATATGACTTATGTACTACTGTTCCTTTCCTTAAAATACTAGGATGCTATGGCTTCTGTCTACCCTTTAGGTCCATAGTATTCCCAGGGGTATTCCATTCTATAGAAATAGTCCTTCAAACAGGCCCTCAGAATTAAAAGTTGGCTAAACTTTAACTATAGTTAGGAAAATCAGCCCAAAACCCTCTAATACAATTCCTTTGGCTGCTCTCTTTATGGTTCTCAGTTATTTGGGACCTTGTCAGGAAACTGAACCTGTGTTCCTCTTGGTTTTCCATTTGCTAGAGTACCTATAGTCTTTGGTATCACAAAATTGGATTCTGATATTTTATGGCATGAAAACAGATAAAGACCCAGAAAGAAAGCAGATTAATTCTCCAGAAGGACAGTTGGAAATCTGATCTAGACTTGTTGAACTCTAGTTTACGCACACACACATCATGCCTGTTATTAGTATCCTTTAGTAATCCATTGCTCAATATCTATTTGTACATATTAATATCTGTTAAATGACAGAATGCCTTTTTTCTAAGCACAGCTGTTATATTACAACTTTGTTTTGCTGGAAGCACCTATTAAGGAAAAACATAAGATTAAAAGCACATGTCCATTGGCTGGAAAATGTAAACTATAAGGACAGGGATTTTCGTCTTTTTTATTCATTAACTTTATCCACATTATCTGGAAGAGTGCCTGGCAAATGATAAATGCTCAATAAATATTTATTGGTTGAATGTGTTATAACCATCCAATGGAATATTATGAGTTAAAATGGGCATCATCTGGAGTTCTTGTTGTGGCTAAGCTGGTTAAGAACTCGACATAGTATCCATGAGGATGCGGGTTCGATCCCTGGCATTGCTCAGTGGGTTAAGAATCCGGCATTGCCACAAGCTGCAGCATTGGTTACAGACACAGCTTGGATCTGGCGGTGCTGTGGCGTAGGCCAGCATCTGCAGCTCCAGTTCAACTCCTAGCTCCAGAACTTTCATATGCTATAGTGCAACTGTAGAAAGAAAGGAAGGGAGGGAGGGGGGAGAAGGTGTGGTGGGGGAGGGAGGGAATACGTCAGCTATAAATATTTCCATAATGTGAAGCATAAAAAGCAAGTTGCAGCAGACTAAACGCCTTTTTATAAAGTTAAAAAACAAGCGAAATATATGTTGCTTAAAGATACATAAATATGTGATAAAAATTTTTTAAGAAGAAATGAAAATGTAAAATTAATCAGAGTAGTTACATCTGGGTAGGAGGCCAGAGGGAGAAGAGAGTCACAAGGCAGATAAAGCAGTAATAGGTAGTACCTAGGTCAGCACTGTCACATAGTGTAACATTCTTTATCTGTGCTGTCCAATGTAATAGCCACCAGCCACAAGTGGCTGTTAAACACTTGAATAGTGGCTCTTGTAACTAAGGGACTGATTTTTAAATTTTATTTAAATTTAAATAGCCATGTATGGCTGGTGGCTGTCATATTGAAAATTGTACTTTCACGTAGATTCATATATGTTTATTTTGTTAGGCATCTATACTTACTCATATGTTAAAAATAGTCTTAATGTATATGTTAAATGTAACGTAATTTTTAGAAGCCATTGGGGGGAAAAAAGCAAGCTCAGAGCTTATTTTGGCATCTACAGTTCTGCTGTTTTGGTAGGATCACAGTGTGGCACCATCAGTCCTCAAGCCAATATACTGTATAGCATGCAGTTCTTTCTTTTCTTTTTTTATGCCTTGCTAAATTGCTTTCTTAGTTACGTATTTTTTTTTTTTTGGCCCATGTTAAAATTCAGTTTCATTTCCTGACTACACACCAGCTCACTTTCATTAAAAGTAACTTGTAATATGCTGCATGATATTAAAGAAGCAGCCATCACTTTTTTTTAAGTTCTTACAAATAGCCATTAGAGAATTTAATGAATTTAATAGTTTATGACTTCCCCATTTGGGTTTTTCTCCAGAAAAGGAGTTAATAGTACACTTATCTGAAAACCTTTTTTTTTTTTTTGGCTTTTTAGGGCCACACCCGCGGCATATGGGGGTTCCCACTCTAGGGGTTGAATTGGAGCTACAGCTGCCAGCCCAGGCCATAGCTACAGCAACAGCAACGCGGGATCCGAGCCGCATCTGCAACCTACACCGCAGCTCACGGCAGCGCCGGCTGATTAACCCACTGAGCGAGGCCAGGGATTGAAGCCACAACCTCATGGTTCCTAGTCGGATTCGTTTATCTGGAAACTTTTAAGAGGTGTTTTGGCTCAAATGTAGAAGAACTTCGTATATAAGATGAATGTTTGAAGAATGGTGGAGTCGATATATCCATTACGCTGTGGATGCAGTGGTTGGGCTGAGTATTCAGTAATGCTGTAGAACCTTGTTGATCTGCCGTGGACATAAGATAAGCAAGTTTGGGAAGTAGGAGTGAATATTGTTATAAAGGTATTGATGTACAATGCCTTGTGTAAAAACTAAAAATTTAATCCCAAGTACTTGACCGTTGCTATTGCACTTCGTGCCACCACAGGAACCTCTCCAGGGGCCAGTGGGGCTCTCAGATGGTAAGATTTCCTTACTGCTCAGTAAAGTTCTGTTTCTGTGCTATGTGTCTGTCAGTGGTTCAGAGCTCTAGCCCAGGCGGTGGTGGTGGCGGCGGCGGCGGCGGCGGGGGAGAAGAGGAAGACAGTCGGCAGGAATCTGAAACTCCTGACCCAAGTGGAGGCTTTCGAGGAACAATGGAAGCAGACCGAGGAATGGAAGGTTTAGTCAGTCCCACAGAGGCCATGAGGATCAGTAGTGGGGCCAGCAGCTCCTGTCCTGGCTGGCTTCGAAAGGTAATTCCTTTGGTAGAATTACCTTGGCAGGGACTAGAAAGGATCTTCTGTGTCCTATGTCCTAGTCAAGTGCTTTGCAGCAGGCATCTAGGTTTCTGATTTCAGCCTGAACCGAAATCACCCAATCTCTAATCCTTTTTCTTCCTGACAAGAAAAGATATAAGATGTTCACATTACTTAAATGAATGGAAATTCAGCCTTCCTTGAAGGCAGTTTTTTGTCATGCGTGTACGTGAAGATTAAGCTTATAGAGATTTTGTACTGTGGTTCATAGAAGTAAAATATTGGGGAATTGGAATGCTGTACAGTAGAGAAATGCTTTATGAGTGTTGAAGTACAGACAGTAAAAATGTTGGAGTATATTTGTTTATATGGAAGGCTGGTTACAACATATGGCTATGTAGAAAAGGATGAAATATCTGTGCAGCTTGACCCATTCCTTTAGAAAATATCCAGTGCATAAGAGGAATGTTTACCATGAAGGCTATATACTGATCATTTTAACAGCAGTTGTCTGTGAGTGATGGAATTACTGGGGATTTTTATTACCTTTCTTTGTATTCTCACATTTTCTACATTTAACCTTCATAGTTAGAGAAATTTTAAAGTTTTTACCAAAAAAAAGGTGGGTTTAAGATCCTTCTATAATAAGATTAAATTTGATAGGAATATGAATGGAGAAAGCAGCACACAGTTCTATCTGAAGCTTCAGCCTCGGCCTATAACAGCCTGGCAGTTGGTCCCAATGGCATCACCTTGGAGCTTCCTAACTTAACTGAATAGCCTGTGAAGACTAAGTATGTTGGGGAAACATGCCAGACACTCCAGACTGTTCTTGAGTTTGAATTTGTTCCCTATTACTCCTCTGAGGAAGTGGTGTCAGGATGTTGGTTGACAGATAGGGTGAGCTGTGTTGTAACCACAACTGTCCTGTCCCACTAGAGGGTGCTGATGTCACAACGGAGTGAAGGCTATAGCTACATATAAATGTCTCAAACAGAACTGATGAGATTCTTTCTTATACATAGGAGCTGGAAAATGCAGAATTCATCCCTATGCCTGACAGCCCATCTCCTCTAAGTGCAGCTTTTTCAGAATCTGAGAAAGATACTCTGCCCTATGAAGAGCTGCAAGGACTCAAGGTGGCCCCTGAAGCTCCTTTGGAATACAGGTCCCCAGCAGGAGCCTGGGTAACTGAGTTTTTACCTTTAAATCACAACTAGGTAAACTGGCTACAAGCTCTGCCCAGTCCTCCAGGCCTCCCTATCTCCTCCTCTAGCTTCACTGGTTTCTCAGCTGCCCTGCATCAACTCATACTGTCTGTTCAGTAATGCCTAAAGCCTCTACCCAAGGCCAAGCTGGTTTCTATGGAAAAGCATTTATCCTTTTACATTTATGATAGGTGCACACTTTTTACACCAAGTGATTGTCTTTCTTTTCTCTCTACCTCAGAAGTACCAAAATAAGAAAATTCAAATATAATTTTTCATGACACTGCTAGAATAGGTTGGTGATTTTTTTTTTCTGTCTTTTTAGGGTACACCCATGGCATATGGAGGTTCCCAGGCTAGGAGTCAAATTGGAGCTGTAGCCACCGGACTATGTCACAGCCACAGCCATGCCAGATCCGAGTCTCAACTTCAACCTACACCACAGCTCACGGCAATGCTGGATCCTTAACCCACTGATCGAGGCCAGGGATCGAACCTGCGTCCTCATGGATACTGGTCCTATTCATTTCTGCTGAGCTATGACAGGAACTCAGGTGATTCTCTTTTTTTTGTTTGTCTGGTTTTTTGTCTTTTTACCTTTTCTAGGGCTGCACCCGCAGCAGACATATGGAGATTCCCAGGCTAGGGGTCGAATTGGAGCTGTAGCCACCAGCCTACACCACAGCCACAGCAACGCCAGATCCAAGCCGTGTCTGCGACCTACACCACAGCTCATGGCAACGCCGGATCATTAACCCACTGAGCAAGGCCAGGGAACAAACCTGCAACCTCATGGTTCCTAGTCAGATTTGTTAACTGCTGCGCTGTGACGGGAACTCCTCTGGTGAGTCTTAATGTAAGTAAGACATTATACTTGTAGTGTAGTGAGGGAGCAACACATGTATACCTAACTTTGATAGAAATCAAATTAAGGTAAATATCTCAATAAAACTGTAAACCAAGAGTTAATCAAACTTTTTCTTTCCTTTTTCTTTCTCTTTTTTTTTTTTGTCTGTCTTTTTCTAGGGCCGCACCCGCAGCATATGGAGGTTCCCAGTCTAGGGGTCTAATCGGAGCTATAGCTGCTAATCTACACCACAGCCACAGCAACGCGGGATCTGAGCCGTGTCTGCAACCCACCACAGCTCACGACAACACCGGATCCTTAACCTGCTGAGTGAGGCCAGGGATCGAACCCACAATCTCATGGTTCCTAGTCGAATTCGTTAACCACTGAACGACTATGGGAACTCCACCAAACTTTTTCTAAAGGGCTACATAGTAATTTCAGACTTTGAGGATCACCCTCTTGCTATCAACTCAGCACTGACATTGTAGCACAAAAGAGTCATAGGTAATACATAATGAATGGGCATGCTGATGTTCCAATAAAACTTTATTTACAAAAACAGGTAGTAGGCTGGATTTGGCCCATGGGCTATCATTTGTTGACCCTTGCTATAAACAAAGTACAGTAGAAGAAGGCAGAAAAAACCAGGCTAGGATAATTGAAAAGCTTCCTGGAAGAGGGAATGAAACCTTTGAGACTACAAGATAAAACTGAATTTAAATTCCTCTGTCAGGGAGTCCGCATTGTGGCTCAGTGGTAACAAACCCAACAAGAATCCATGAGGACACGGGTTCAATCCATTCCATATGCCACAGGTGCGACCCTAAAAAAATCAATAAATAAAATAAATTCCTCTATCAATTAGCCACTTTTTTTTTTTTTTTTTTTTTTTTTGCTTTTATGGCTGCATCTGTGGCATATGGAAGTTCCTAGGCTAGGGGTTGAATCGGAGCTGCAGCTTCCAGCCTACACCACAGCCACAGCAACGCAGAATCTGAGCCACGTCTGCAACCCACAACTCAAGGAAACACCATATTCTTATCTGAGGATCCACTAAGTGAGGCCAGGGATTAAATCTGCGTCTTCAGTGGATACTAGTTGGGTTTGTTACTGCTAAGTCACAATGGAAACTCCACTTAGCCTTGAATTATTTTGGCGATCCTGTTTAATAAACACCTCTCAAATCTCTTCTAAGGTGTGAACCACATTTCATGAATATTGACACTTTGAATCACATTATCCTCACTGTGATCAGAAAGATTTAAGTTCCCGTTGTGGCTCAGTGGTTAACAAATCCGACTAGGAACCATGAGGTTGCGGGTTCGATCCCTGGCCTTGCGCACTGGGTTAAGGATCCAGAGTTGCCGTGAGCTCTGGTGTAGGTTGCAGATGCGGCTCGGATCCCGCGTTGCTGTGGCTGTGGCGAAGGCTGGCAGCTACAGTTCCTGTTAGACCCCTAGCCTGGGAACCTCCATATGCCCCGGGTGCAGCCCTAGATAAGGCAAAAAGACAAAAAAAAAAAAGATTTATTCCAAACCAAATTGGGCTTTCCCCTACTCCAGCATTTTAAATAGGAAGATACCAGTGACTAAAATCTTTCACAAATTCCTCCAAAATAGATGATTATTCTTTATCCTTACCATAATGGAGACTGGGGCACTGAGAGTTCTCTTGCTCTGTTATGTTAGAGCCAGGTTCTGTTATAATCCTGAGCAGTTTTCTCTTTCTCTTGCATTTATTTCATGTGCGTGTGTGTTTTATCTTGTTGATTTAAAAGTAAAATCTGACAGCACTTAGAGGACATTTGGACTGGGGAGCCATAACATCGGAAGAATCTCCCATGACACCTCTCTCCTCTCTCTCAGCCGCCTCGGCTGAATGCTGCAGGAACATGCGCTGGGAAGGGAACGCCTCTGACCCCTCCTGCCTGTGCATGCAGCGCTCTGCAGGTGGAGGTTGAGAGACTGCAGGGTTTGGTGTTGAAGTGTCTGGCTGAACAACAGAAGCTCCAGCAAGAAAACCTTCAGATTTTTACCCAGCTACAGAAGCTGAACAAGAAATTAGAAGGCGGGCAGCAGGTGAGAGCACTAAAAGAATAATTCAATTTCTGATTCTCTTTTGAAGAATCACAGAAACAAAACACCAAGGACTGAAGTAGACTTATTCCTTTGCAAGTACTTGCTGTTTGATGATCTAAATTTTGTAATTAATTCCAGAACCCTTAGGCCTTGTCAGGCACCTGGATTGAATCATTTTCATCACCTAACATCTACTTGTTTATTGCCTTTGTTTTTTCTTTTACGTATTACGAAAAACTTTAAACATTACAGTTCAGCAAACACCCATATATCCACCATTGAGGTTAGCAGTTGTTGACATGTTGCTGTATTTGTTTCAAGTGTGTGTGTGTGTGTGTGTGTGTGTGTGTGTTTAAAATATATGTAGGTATATATATGTGTTATTTAAAAATATTATGGGTATGGTATATGTGTATATATTTTTTTCTTTTTCCTTTTTTTGCTAAAAAACTAAATTATGAAAGTCATGACAGAGCCTCTCTAAATACTTTATTACACATATCCAAAAATAAAGATATTCCAAGTCCTCTCTGTGGCACAACAGGATCAGCCACAGAGCACGGGCTCTGGAGCACTGGGATGCAGGTTTGATCTCCGGCATAGCACAGTGGGTTAAGGATCCAGCATTGCCACAGCTATGGCATAGATCTGATCCCTGGCCAGGGAACACCACATACCGCAGGGCAGCCAAAAAAGGGGATAGGGAAGCAAAAGAAGACATTTATTCTCTAGGATAATCACAGTACGATTATTACAACACAACACAAATATTCTCAATTCTCACCTAGTACCCAGTTGATACTCAAATTTTCCCACAAACATGTCCTTTATAATTTTTTTTTGTGTGTCTTTTTTTTCCCCCTTTTTTTGGGGGGGGCCGCACGCATGGCATATAGAGGTTCCCAGGCTAAGGGTTGAATCGGAGCTGTAGCTTCTGGCCTACACCACGGCCTCAAAACTTGCGCAGGATCCGAGCTGTGTCTGCGACCTACACCACAGCTCATGGCAATGCCGGATCCTTAACCCACTGAGCAAAGTCAGGGATCAAACCTGCATCCTCATGGATGCTAGTCAGATTCGTTTCTGCTGAGCCATGATGGGAACTCCCTTTATAACTTCTTTTCAGACCAGAAACCTGTCAAGAACTCCTTGTTACATTGTTCTATCTCTTGCCTTTTTTTTTTTTTTAATCTAGAACAATTCCCTCTACCACAACCATCACCACCCCTCCTTTCTTAAAAAAATTTTCATGACATTGGCTTGAAGAAGCCGGGTCAGTTGTTTAACAGAATGTCCCACAGTCTGAATTTGTCTTATTTCCTTGAGACATTGCTTAACTTTTTATTTTATTTATTTATTTATTTGTCTTTTTGGGGCCGTACCCACGGCATATGGAAGTTCTCAGGCTAGGGGTCTAATTGGAGCTGTAGCTGCTAACCTACTTCACAGCCACAGCAACGCCAGATCTGAGCAGCATCTGCAACCTACACCGCAGCTCATGGCAACACCAGATCCTTAATCCACTGTGCAAGGTCAGGGATTGAACCCGCAACCTCATGGTTCCTAGTTGGATTCATTTCCACCACTCACGACTCGAACTCCACTTAACTTGTTCTTTTGTCATCCTGTCATTTGTGTAAACTGCAAGTTAGACGTAAGCTTGATTAGATTGAAGTTAAACATTTTGGTAAAAATACTTCACCAGTGATGCTACTTGCATTGTTTTTAAAGGGCCATAGTATTCTCTATGTAGAGTGAACTAGGGTAGGGAAATACTGTCAACCCTTGGCTTTGCCATTTACCAGCTTTATGTATTTGGACAAATAATGTTTCTGTGAGCCCTAGTTTTCACCTAAAAGAAGAAAATAGTAGCATCCACCTTGTGTGGTTGTTTTGAGGATTAATGAAATAATGCCTATGAAAGTACTTTGGAAAGTAATATACACACTTGAGGTAAGCATGGGGTAACTGTCAACTGAAGCAGGCAGGATTATTTTGCCTAGGGCCATTTGGGTTTTAAAACAGAGTCCTGCCTTCCAGAAAATCCTGTAGTCCTGAGAAATCCAGAACAGTTGGTCACCTTACCTGCAACAAATGTACAGGTGAGGACTTTATCTGAGGTCCTGTTATTAAGGTAGTATTCTAAGTTTCTTACAAAACCGTGGGTACACATTCTTAGAGGCTGCCATTGAAAATCTAGTCCCAGAGCTCCACTTGTGGCTTAGCAGGTTAAGAACTGACATGGTGTCCATGAGGATGCAGGTGCAATCCCTGGCCTTGCTCAGTGGGTTAAGGATCCAGCGTTGCTGCAAGGTGCTGCATATGTCACAGATATGGCTCAGATCCAGCGTTGCTGTGGCTGTAGCATAGGCTAGCATCTGCAGCTCCAATTCAGCCTCTAGCCTGGGAACTTCCATATGCTGCAGGTGCAGCTGTAAAAAGAAAAAAAAAATTAAAAGAAAAGTCCTGCACTGCTATAATCTAGGTGGCCGTATTGTTAATGTGGAACTGTGTTTTATTTGGACAGGTGGGGATGCATTCCAAAGGAACTCAGACGGCAAAGGAAGAGATGGAGATGGATCCAAAGCCTGACTTAGATTCAGATTCCTGGTGCCTCCTGGGAACAGATTCCTGTCGACCCAGCCTCTAGTCTCCTGAGCCTATATAGCCTCCAGGAAACTGGGATCCAGAGACCTTCACAGCACACTTACTGAATGCAGAGAGCGCTTTCCTGGCTTTGTTCACTCGCAGACAAGGAGCGCAAGGCGGAGGCTCTGAAGCACTTTCCGTGTACACTTGGAGAGTAGCGTTACCTATTAGATAGGATCTGGGAGTGGTTTTGTGTTGGAAAATGGAAGGGCCCCATGGCCCTGGCTTGGTCCTCAGTGACTGCCATAGCAACAGCAGCTCTGTACCACATCTGGTGATTTCCACCTTTGAAGAGGAGACACAATGCTCACCTTAATTTTGCTGGTAGCAGCTTATATCTCATTTATCATTTTCACCATTAATTGGAAGCTGCCTTGGGAATTCAGCACCAGGCATTGCACCTCTGGGTGGAGGAAGTTAAAGTGTAAAGCTGGAGTGGGCTGGAACCAGATGTAGCACAACCAGGTTCATCTGGAGAATGGTGAAGTGTTCTAAGCCTTCTTAGGAGCCTGAGTCCAGGAAAGTATGTCAGTCTTGGTCTTGTTTTCAGGAAGTTCAATTACTTTGTGCAGCTACATGCTTTAGGAGGAACAGTAGGCTTAGATTGCTTTTCCTTTGAGGGTTGAATGAAACTTCTTCATCGAGGAGTAGAGAAAGAAGGGCAGGCCCCTCCTCGTCTCACAGCAGGAGTGTCAGGCTGTGGCCAATGCAGGGTGGGATTTCCTAGCTTTGGAAGATTCCTCTAAGAGATAAGGCATCTTGTAGAGAATTGAGTCTGTAGGGCAGTAGGAATGGACTTCAGAGGAGAAACTGGGAGGGGTGGTCCTCCTTTAGCTGCCTCTGCTTGGTACCTTCAAGAGGACCTGGAGTGACTGAGTCTTCTGCCCCTGAGAAGGCTTCTTGTGCCTCTGCCTTCGTGGCTGTTAGGGTTCTAATCCTGACATCAGCAGCCCCAACCACTCTCTGTATGTCTAGTCAGTATTTTCCCCCTTTTGGTGTTTTATGAAGCCATATCAGTGAATCTATATCATCTTTCCTATTTGAGTGGCCCAAAGCCAGCACCGAGACCTGGTAGTCCCTGAAGCGTAACAGAACAGGAGGAACCTGCCAAGTGAGAGGAATTTGGCTGAGAGCTCCCTTCTAATCCCCGTGTCTTCATGTCCTGTAGACAGGAGCAAGCTAGTTTTCCCAAAGAGAGAGAGTATCCTAGAAAGGTTTGATGATTTTACTTAAAGATGTGAGCTTTTTGTTTCCACCTAGCCTTAGTATTTGGGGTCACAAGAGCTACCTTGATGAGTCTCACATCCTACCTCCCTAGAAAGAGCTAAATTAATTTTTGTTTCATTTTCCCTAACCAAAAAATGAATGTTTGATATCTGTTTAATATTTTGGAAGGACCTGTGCAATGGAAGTTTTGCCACTTCGGTAAAATTGGTTGTGTAAAGGTTGCTGCTCCAGGAAAACCCTACAGCTGGGGATGGGCAACTCTATTCAATGGGACCGTCTTTGGTTTGATATTCCCATTGTTTTCTCAATTCTGGGAAGCCTAGTACAATGGTACTAATTTACAATCACTGAAGCCTTTTCTTAAAATAAGGGAAGGGGCCAACCCTGGACTAAAGTTACAAGTTCAGGGGACTTGGGGGTTTGCTACAAACCCTAACAATGGATTTTGATTCATCATGTAAATGCAACTTTGATTTTTTTTTTCTTTTTTTAAGGACTGACTGGCCTTTCATGTTCCTGTATCCTTCACGCTCACCATCTCAGCAGGCCTGAGAGGCAGGGTCAGTTTGGGTGTGAATCATGAGTATTGCTTCTGCCAGGGAACCAAGGAACACGGGCATGTTGCTGAGATCGCGGGATGGAAGTGAGCACTGAAGGGAGGGTAAGAGCCTGGCTCTTGCTCTGGGGGGAGTCACTCTAGTAATGGAACGCTGGGGTCGTTTCTCTAGCATGTTCCCTTGGGAGGTCTAGGTTTGCGGTTAATCTGGTTGAGAATCTAAGTTCTGTGCCTTAGAGACAATTTGCACTTTCCCAAATTGTGCCTCGGACAACTGTATGAATTTTTCCCACCAAAAAGTTATGCAAAGAGAAACCAATTCAAAGTTGGCAGCCATGCATCAGATAAAAAGTGAAAGGTGAGGCAGCAGAAATGCCTTTGAATGGTGTTCTGTGGCGAATTCTCTTCAATTGTGTCATAATTTTCTTCTTTATATAGTGCTAGGTGTTTTAAGTTTTCTGGTAGTATGCTTTTGAGTTATAGTATAACCTGATGCTCCTCTGCTCTGACATCGTTGCTAATGAATTAGCGTATTGTTAGCCACATGTTTGAAACATTGAGGGTGGAGTGGTTTGGCATTTCTGTTTTAAATAAACATTTAAACTCTTGGTCAGTTGTATGCCTTTGTGAGCCTGCGCGTGGACCTTAGTCACTGGGGAGAAAACACGCAGACTCTCGGCCTTCATGAATCTTTGATTCACTGAGTCTTTATATAAATAAATAGGTGGTCTTGCAACAGAAACAGTGCAAGGGAAATTTGCATAGACATAATCTTTGCTTCTTTCCAACTTTTCTTGTTAACAATCATTTTTGCTGCTACCACTTTATTTCCCCCAAAACTTCTAAAATATATTGCTTAAACTGCAGAAGGAGAAAAGAGCCATTAAGAGAGGAAGAGTCATGTCTCATACTCATCTTCTCAGTCACAGTGGGTTTTTTCAAGTGATAATGCCAGTTTTTATTTGTAGAACTGTTTTCCCTTGAAAAGGTTGAACTGTGTTTGGTCTCCCTGGCATAGCACAGCCAAGTTATAACTTCTCTTGGCAGAACATTTCACTATAGTTTAAAGCAAGAACAGCCTTAAACTCACATTTCATTTGGTCTTGCCATATTTTTGGAAACATTCATAATAGAACAATTCTGGAGCAAGAATGTATTGTAAATAAACGCTTTTAAATGAGCATCCTTGGGCCTCCAAAGAAGTATTATTCACGATGGTGTCAGGGCAGAGTGGGCTGTAGTCAGAACTACAAAACATGTTCCTTCATGCCACAAAGCCAAAAATCATTTATTGCTTCAATGATTAACTATGGAAATAAACATGCTGATTACTAAACCTAACAGAATCATGAATATTAAGGAGAAAAACACTATATCACATCTCCTCTTCCTCCTGCGTAGTTGTGAAAAATGGTAAATTGATGACCTAAAGCAAATGTTGGCCAATGGTGCTGTGCTGCATTCAATACATTGCTGTTAAGAAATACCAACTCAGCATGTCTATGATTACTTTGCAACGAAGTGAGTTTCGCTGATATTTTTCCCATTGCTTAACCTTTTGAACTTTAGAATTTATAGCATCTAATTGCACTAAAGTTTCTTGGGTAAAGTGGTATAACCTATGGACATTAACAAGCAGCATTTATTTATCCTCTGTCATTCGTCCTCTTCTATCCAGGAAGAGACTTAGATAGAAAAGGAAAGGGGATTCTTAGAAAAGGGATTCTTGGAGTTTCCGTCTTGGCTCAGTGGTGTAACAACCCAACTAGCGTCCATGAGTTTGCAGGTTCTATCCCTGGCCCCACTCAGTGGGTTAAGGATCCATTGCCATGAGCTGTGCTGTAGGTTATAGACGTGGCTCAGATCCCACGTTGCTGTGGCTGTGGTGTAGACCCCCTAGCCTGGGAACCTCCATATGCTGTGGGTGCGGCCCTAAAAAGAAAAAAGAAAAAGAAAAAAGGTTCTTACTTCTTCCCACAGATCCCATCAGGCTAAATTTAAAAGGCAAATAGATATTCCTGATATCCTCATCCTCACGGCATGTTGAGATCGAAGGGAACACCATGGCATTAACTTAGTTCTCTAGTTGCATAAGAATAACACTTCCTATGTCTATAGAACGCACTCCCCCACACACATTTGTTCTCCCTGGAGCCCTCAGGTCTGTGACCTTTATAACATCATCCAGGAGTTCCAAACCAGGCAGGCAAGGCAAATAAGTGAAGCAGTCCAGGCAGGGCTGTGGTGTTCTGCGTGCTCCACCCCATGTAGAAGGAACAACTGATTCTGGCCCAGGGTTTCCATAACTTCCAGTTTCTTAAGAAACAACTCCATATATGTTTAATGCTATGTCAGTCAAATAAAACAATTATCTGTGGGACAAAGAGGTCCACAGGCTATCATTTTGTGACCTTGGCCACTGCTCCTCCTAGTCAGTTATTGCTTTTACCATCAAGTGTGAAACTTAAGGTGGGTACCTCATTAAACTTGATTGGAAAATGGATATATTGGGTTAAAAATGCAATGTCTTGGGAGTTCCCATTATGGTTCAGTGGTAACGAACCCGACTAGTAACCATGAGGATGCAGGTTCGATCTTTGGCCTCACTCAGTGGGTTAAGGATCTGGTGTTGCGATGAGCTGTAGTGTAGGTTGGCAGCTGTAGCTCCAATTCGACACCTAGCCTGGGAACTTCCATATGCTTCAGGTGCAGTCCTAAAGAGACCAAAAAAAAAAAAAAAAAATTCAGTGTCTCTGTGAGCTTTCTTCTAATGGCCAAACAAAAGCCCCATTATGTGATACCTCTTTTTCTTTGTAACAGTTAAGAAGAGCATAAAGCAGATAAGCTGTTTTTGTTTTTTTTTTTTTGTCTTTTTCCCTTTATCGAGAGCCGCACCCGCGGCATATGGAGGTTCCCAGGCTAGGGGTCTAACAGGAGCTGTAGCCGCCAGCCTTCGCCACAGCCACAGCAATGCGGGATCCGAGCTGCGTCTGCAACCTACACCACAGCTCACGGCAACGCCGGATCCTTAACCCACTGAGCAAGGTCAGGGATCAAACCCACAACCTCACGGTTCTTAAGTCAGATTCGTTAACCACTGAGCCATGAAGGGAACTCCGATAAGCTGTTTTTTAAACATGATTTTTTTTTCAGCCTAGTGTCCAGCAGCTTCACAGCTAAAGCCTTAAACTTACATAGCAGATTGGTCTGGTCTATTAGTTCAGCCACTCAGCAGAGGAAACGGAACAAAAGTGGCCATCTGTAGTTTATTTAGTAAGTGTGGTTTTGTGGTCTGCTCAGTCTCCTTTGCCCAGGTGAGCTTGGATGATTTTTCTCTAGTATTTTAAACTAACAGTTTGATTGATGCTCTCAGGACAATAAATCTTACTGGTATTTCAGGTCTGTTTTGCAAGCTTCATCCCACCTGAACTGGTACTACCCTCAACAGACACTTCCCTTATCACTTCTCCCATCTAACAAGTCCCTAAGAGTCACTCCTTTTATTATTTGCTTAAAGTACCAAAACCCATTTATTGTGGGCCCTATTATTAATGTTACTTGCAGTAGGCATGATTCTGCCCAGAGAAAATTTTAAAGATCTGGTACCTTTCTTTTCTTTCAGAGTTTACTTTCTAAAATAAAAGTTTACTGTGGTGTTATCAGCAGAAACATGTGACACTGCCATGTCCCGGTGTGCTTGGATAGTAGATTTTGCTGCCTCATTTAAAAAGTCATCCAACCAACCTGATTTGAGAGCAGAATGCTAGAAGTAGCTAAAACTGAAGTTCTAGCTTTTTTTTTTTTTAACATATGAAATCCATTTGGAAAAAACTCCAGAGACATAGTGTGCTTTCCCCATCCCTACCCTGAAAGTACACAAAGATGAGGTTCCCTTTATTACACAGTACGCATGGGGAGGGTTTAGGACATACTGGCTCCCTAACCTTCCATACTTGTACTGACTTGGCCAGGACCATATACCAGGGAGGTCATCTTCCTTACAAAACTGTATTTTTTTTTTTTTTAAATAAGAGATACCGTGACCCCTCTGATACCAACTCATCCTGACGAGCCAACTTCCTACAAGAACAAGAAGAGTTAACAGGAACCACAAACATGCATGCAGCGCAGTGACAAGAAGGCACAGCAGAGAGTTCCTGCGGTGGCACAGTGGGTTAAGAATCCTGCAACTGAGGCTCTGATTCAATCCCTGGCCTGGGAACTTACATATGCTGTGGATCTCGCCCTCAAAAAAAGAAGAAACAAAAGGGCAAACACAGGCACTTCCCTAGCACAAACCACAAGTCAGGCTTTGAAGAAGAGAGCTTTAATGTTGCTTACTAGCTGCTCTTACGTGTCTTCACCCATCAGTTCTCAGGGCAAGAACATCAGGCACACCCGCCTGAGGTGATGATTTAGTGGGAAGCCAAGGCTTCCTTCTGCCTCCTGCTGCTTGGCAATGATCTCTCCTCACTGATTTCAGCTCTGCAGGCAAATCTGGGAAATATAAAAGTCTAGTTCTTTCTGCTCTGCATCAAGTTATTCCACTCCCGCTTACTGCTTAAGAGAAGCAGAGCCTTCTGCTACCCAGGAGGTTTCCACTGTTGTCTGCTCAACTGTAACGCTTCCTTGGAGGTGGAGGGCGGCTCTTGATGGTCTTACACTTGGGAATGTGCCGCTCAGCCACCTTGGGAGCAAAGTGGCGGCTACAGTGAGGACACTGAATATAGTCTGGATTTTCTGCGGGCTGGATAGGAGGCAGGGCTGAGGGGTTCCCACCTTTGGCAATTACGTGTTGTACCTGCCGAGCCTGACGGAGGGTACGGATGAAAGATTCATGCTTCTGTCTCCAGTTGCTCTTGAGAAGAGGTTCTGCCTGTGAGGTGAAGGAAGAGAATCATTTAACTTGGTATTTATCTTATCCTCTTCCTAAGTCTCCATTAGAATGACAGCAAGGGGAGTTCCCGTCATCCTGGCTCAGTGATTATCGAACCCAACTAGTATCCATGAGGTTACGGGTTCGATCCCTGGCCTCGCTCACTGGGTTAAGGATCCGACGTTGCACGAGCTGTGGTGTAGGTCACAGACGTGGCTCAGATCTGGGATGGCTGTGGCTGTGGTGTAGGCCGACAGCTGTAGCCCCAACTGGACCCCAAGCCTGGGAACTTCCATATGCCGCGGTTGGGGCCTAGAAAGGAAAAAATAAATAGAAAGGGTGTTAATACACAAAGTCAAAGAAAACATTAAAGGAGCAACAAGGATAACTGACTTGCAAGAGTAGAGGCACTTAAACTAAGGGCCTGCAAAGTACTGAGAGGCAAGCCGGTTTTCCCAGCAGAACCCCGAGAGGCTCAGTGCTTAGAAACAGAGGTGGTGGGAAGCGGGGAGGGGCAGGGCTGGGAAGAGGTTGGCCCCCAGCGCTCCTCTCCCACCTTCCACATCCAGGTGTCCAGTCGTTCCAGAACACCCTCCCTCTGGAAAAACTGAACCAAACGGGTTTCAGACTCAGGACATCCAGGCACAGTGGAGAACAGGGTTAATCTGGGAGCTGAAAATGGAGATTTTTCTTGGGGGGGAGGACACAACCACAGCATATGAAAGTTCCCCAGGCAATGCCAGATCCTTAACCCACTGCACCATAGCGGGAACCCCTGAAAATGAGGATTAAGGGCAAGTGTACATGATGAATTACGGAATTAATTGTCAGCCTCCTTATCCCACTCGGCACCTCATAGGAGACGAGTTCTCTGGATGCACCAAGCAGTCGGGAGAAAAGCCATCAGATGCTGACTCTGAGGGACCCCAATTAAAAGGCTCACAGTTTGATAACCTTAAGATGAAAGCCCTCAGTCAACAAGCCCCACCCGAGCTTAAATATGAATTGGACAGCCAAGGATAACCAGGTATTTGAGTAAAACTCAAATATTTCAGTAAAACAAGGGAGAGATCAAAACAAGTACATCAATACACACAGGCACACATGCTCAGGAAACAGCAACAAGGCAGGCAGCAGAATAAATAGTTTTTATACAAAAAATCTTAATATCAATAATGGAGTATTTGAAGAGAGTGTGTCTATGAAACAAAAAGAATATATATACTATGAAAAAGGAATGATAACCAGAAAGAACTTAATCCAGGAGGTCCAACATATGACCAATAGGAGTTCAAACAAAACAAAACAAAACAAAAAAAGAACAGAAAGCACAAGGAGGAAATTATTAAAGAAATAAGACAATAAACATTCCTAGAATTAAAGATCACTACCCTTGATTGAAATGGCCTTCCCACTATCCAACACAATCATTATAGAATCTCAGAATAAAGAGTATCCTGTAAGCTTTAAGAAAAAAAGATTTTGTAAATCAACTATAATAATAATATAAAAAGGGAGTTCCTGTTATTGCTCAGCAGAAATGAACCTGACTAGTATCCATGAGGTTGCAAGTTTGATCCCTGGCCTCGCTCAGTGGGTTAAGCATCCAGCATTGTTGTGAGCTGTAGTGTGGGTCGCAGACGCGGCTCAGATCCAGTGTTGCTATGGCTGTGGTATAGGCCAGCAGCTGCAGCTCTGATTCAGTCTCTAGCCTGGGAACTTCCATATGCCACAGGTGCAGCCCTAAAAAAAAAGAAAGGTTTCATATAATGGAGCAGCAAACAAAATGGCATCAGGTTTCTCAACAGTATCATTGGATGCTAAAAGCTAGTGGTAGGAGTTCCCTAGTGGCCTAGTGGTTAAGGATCCAGCATTTTCAGTGCTGTGGCTCAGATCACTGCTACGGGGAGGGTTTGATCCCTGGCATGGGTTCAGTCTGTGGTTTGGGAGCTTTCACATCCCCCAGGAGCAGCCAAAAAAACAAAGTCAAACTGAGAGAATATGAGAGGTGTTTGAGTATTTACAAGAACTTTTAGGAGTTCCCTTCGTGGCTCAGTGGTTAACGAATCAGACTAAGAACCATGAGGTTTGCGGGTTCGATCCCTGGCCTTGCTCAATGGGTTAAGGATCTGGCGTTGCCGTGAGCTGTGATGTAGGTTGCAGACACGGCTCGGATCCCGCGTTGCTGTGACTGTGGCAAAAGCCGGCAGCTACAGCTCCTGTTAGACCCCTAGCCTGGGAACGTCCACATGCCGCAGGTGCGGCTCTACATAAAGGCAAAAAGACAAAAAAAAAAAAAAACTTCTAACGGGTATCTAACATCACACAGATCATTTAGGGGAAAAAACTTTTAACGGGTATCTAACATCACACAGATCAGGAAAGATATGTAGGAAACCATGCAAATAAAAACAAGTCATTATTAAGTATGGATGGGGCAGAATCTGTTTCACTTCGCAGTGAACAAAATTTTATATGGTTATTATGTAACGTGACTACTAAAACTGATTCCACTACAGCGGAATATAGGAGAACGAGAAAAGTGGGAGGACGGGATATAAACCCACAGCACCCATAAGAGGAAGTCAGTTTGTACAGATAATGTGCACAACTGGTTACTCAAGAAGATAAGCATATTATTTAGAAATATGAAGAGTCAGAACTGAAGGCTGCTTCTGGAGGCTGGATGAGGGGCCAGAGAAGGAGGCAGAACACTGCTGAGAGGTCACTAAGTACTACATGATTTGTTAACGTATTCAGTGTTATTTAGATGAAAATAAAATTAACTTGAAAAAGAAGGAAAAAGACAGAAAGCAGGTAGCTGCATGAAAATGAATGTAGGAATAGCTTTTTACCAAAGGAAAAGGAAGGATTCATCAGGACAATCTTACTGAAACAGAGAAAGCAAGAGAATCAGAATGTCAGAGATGGTATCTAGGAACTTTGAGACTTGAATTAGGGGAAATTTCCTCAACAATATATGATACTTATTCTTTATTCGTTGTATTTTACATTCGCTGGCCCTACTTCCTTGATGCTCCCTCATTGCTTAGTCCACTGTGGTCTGGCTCCCCCTTCTCTGGGGGTGCTGAAATACTGCATAATTTTTTTATATTTTTCATGTCTCTTAAAGGACATACTTTTTAATTCTATATTTTGGAGTCATTTTAACCCGGATTTACATGCTGACTCTGCCATTAAAAGCTACTCGTGATCTCAAGTTAATTTTGAAACTGATAAAGAGACACTGAAATCTTCCCAGGGTTGTGGTGACAATATGAAAAGCTCCCACATCACAGTGACTGGCACACGGTAGTAATCAATAAATGTTAATTCGCTTTCTCCCTACATGACACACGACATTTTTCTAAAGAAAACAGATGAGGATATAACAGGCTCACATCCCCATTCAAAGGCAAATCACTGAGGCCCTTGTTACCTTGACTGAGGCTGATCCCTTCCAGTTCAAGTACTGCTCCAGTTCTGTGCCTTTAGCCCGGGCCCTGCAGGAGTCAAAGACTTTCCTCTTGGAACCCTGCATCCTGCTGCAGACACTGGAGTGTCTCTCAAGCCTGAGCAAGAGAAATTTTCGTCCACAGTGGCTGCACATGCCCAGTTCCGGCTCTTCAGTGGAACAGCTGGAACCCAAGGAGTCTGGTGCCCTAGATGAGCTAGAATTGCAAGTGGATCGCCGCAAAGCACTGGGTGGCACTTCTGAAGCCTGAGAAAACTTCTCCTCAAAAGAACAGGTGATTTTTCATGTTTCCTTTCATATTCACATAACTTCCAGCAGACTGGTACTCTCTACTGGACCTTAGACATTTGAGCACAGAGACTACATCTTTGTGCTTTGTGATTAATAAGTGTTAATTTAATAAATTTCAATACAGGAGTTCCTGTCGTGGCGCAGTGGAAACTAATCAGACTAGAAACCATGAGGTTGCGGGTTTGATCCCTGGTCTCGCTCAGTGGATTAAGGATCTGGCATTGCCATGAGCTGTGGTGTAGGTTGCAGACATGGATTGGATCTGGCGTTGCTGTGGCTGTGGTATAGGCTCCCCCTTCTCCACTTTATTTAACCACCAGGCTGCCAGTGACCTTCCATCGACCCTAAAACAAAAGCTGAGACTCGGTCTCGGATTTGGTTATTGCTTGCCGTCAGTCCTTCCCCTTTGAGCTTCTGAATTCCATGATCAGAGAACTGGAATGGACTAGAATTTTCTTGAGACCGTCCCCAAGTTTCATCCTCTCCAACGTCTCTACTGAAGACCTCCACAGACTTGAATTCTGGGGAGAAGACAGGTTTGTATGAGCTGTTACCATTGCCTTTAACTCTCCGCCTGGGGAGTGCCATTCTCCTCTGTAGCTCTCTTTTTTCATTTCTGTCAACCTGTTCTTTTTCCTTCTGGATCCTTCTGAGTTCCTCCTCTGTCTTCTTCAGCTTTTCCCTCAGAAGAGTCTCTTTTCTTCGGATTTCCTCCTCTAAACTCTCCCCTGCAGCTTCTAGTCGTTGGATCTGCATCCACTCCATCCTGCTGGGGTTTGCTACGACCCTTTCCTCCTGAGTGGCAGCAACTGTACCAACCACAGATGAACCTGAACCAAAGCTGCCGTATGAAAACTTTCTTGGCTGGTGGGATCTTAGAGAGACATTCTGGTCCCCATCAGTGCCAGCCTCACCTGTACTACAGGATTTCCGATGAAACACAGGTTTCAGTGGGTATGCTCGGTCTACCCCAACTCGCTTCTTTGTAAAGGGGATGAATTCCTGGTTATTTGCTTTGGAATATTGGGACTGAGGGCTTGATGAGTAAAACAAAACTTTTCTTGAACTTTGCTGGCTGATTTCAGCACAGCGTGGATAGGAGCAGCTCCGGGCTTTCGTGCTGGTGTTCCATTTGGGATGAGCGTAGAATTTATCCAGTGTCAGCTCTCTGTTGCTCAGAAGCTTCTGCTGGAAATTATTCCTCAGGTGCCCCACAGAGGACCGCTGGGAAGAGCCACCTTTTTCATAGGGGTCTTGCTTAGCTGAATGGAGCTCTGGAGCTTCCGTTTTATTATACGGGAGCATAACGCCCATAGGCAGAGTCAGTGCCAACTGGAGGCCAGCCATTCAGGGCTTGGACAGGAGCCTAGGGGAGATTTAAACCAGACATATGTGAGGAGTTTGTCTCAGGTTCACCTCAGCTGTGAAAGTAAACTTTCTACATTTGTCCTACCCACATTTCCCCCCAGACTTTTTAGGGACAGTGGTACTAGGTCTGCCTATCATTTGATGAGTGCTTATTAGGTCCTGTGGGTGCTTATTAGGCCCTGAGGATAGAAAAAGGGAACGTGATACAGGTGTTCCTGCCACTTAGCTTTCCTTTGTACATATACACAGTGACGCTCCTGCATACGCAGTATTCTCCGCA
Source organism: Catagonus wagneri (assembly GCA_004024745.2). NCBI lineage: Eukaryota > Metazoa > Chordata > Mammalia > Artiodactyla > Tayassuidae > Catagonus > Catagonus wagneri. The sequence goes on along the minus strand of PVHT021183631.1, from coordinate 7,666,700 downwards.
GCAGGTGCAATGAGCTTTTGGGCTGAGAGTCAGTTTTTAGTCAGGACCAGCATCTTCCCCTTGCCGACTCCAGTTTCTTCACCAGTAAACTGAGGGGTTCGCTTAGAGTTAGATGGCTGGAATTCAGGGATCTTAGGACTCCCGAGTCCAGCTCCACTATTTTACAGGGGAGAAAACTGCAGCGCCTTGGTAAGCGACTGGCACAAACTGCTCTCAGGGCTTCTCTCCTGCTGGAACCGTGCTTGACCCCAAAGTGCACAGAGCCGGCTCAGGGCCTGTAGCAAGTGCCTGGCCGGCAAACCCTCTCGGAAGGTGTCCTCACAGCGCAGATGGCGGAAGGTCTGTAACCTGAGAGGCGGAGAACACCTGATCTGGGGGGTTTTAGATCCGGAACGCAGAAGTCCTGTTCCGTCCTGGAGGGTCAGTCAGGGAGCCCCACTGGAGACTCTGCTTTGGGGACAAGTCCTCGCTCTTCAGTCTGTCGGGCACTTGGGAGGTCGAGGTGCTGACCCCATATCTTCCCGCCCTATCGCGTACCTGCTTCCGCGGACTGCTCCTGCTCAGGAGAAACCCCAGAGTTTAGCTTTCCCGACCAGATACCACCCTTCCAACAGTCGGCAGCGCAGGCGCTGTCTGGGGGCCTCTTGTTATTCCCATTGCCTGGAGACGGGAGCGCGTGCGCACCCAGCCCCGCCTCGCCACGAATTCCGCGGGGGAGGCGTGCGCAGGCGCAGTCCGCACGCCATCGGGAGCCGCCCGGTCGCGGGCGCGGTCGACACGAGTGTCATTTGACCTGGTGTCCCGCCAACTCTGCAGTTCCGTCCAGCCCTGCCCTTAGGGAACGGGGGAAGAGGGTGGGAGAGGCTTTTCTGGGGCTCCATCAAAGAGCTCGTATTTTTTTTTTTTTCCTCAGGGCGATGCTCTCAGGTCCTGGGTGTGTCCGTCTTTGGCAAAAGATGCAGCGCCTTAGATGTGCCCTCAAGTCCTTCTGCCGCAGGATTCCGGCGTCCGCCGTCTTAGCCGCAGTGGGCCTACTGATAGCTTTTCTTAGCACGCTCGGCTGCTTCGTACCGGCCCCAGGTACGGCTGTATACTGTCCATAGCTTTCCTCGCCAATAATTTGGAGCTTGCGTCAAATTTTAGCACATCGGCTAGGTTTTGCTACGCGGTGTCTTTTGTAGTATCTTTTCGGGGAAGTTTTCATAGCCAATCTAATTATTTTGATATAATGTTTTACTCTCACTTGGTAACTTTGATCCTCTCTTCTTGCGGCCACAATGTGACTCAGCCAAGTGTAATGATAATAAAGTTAACTACCACATCCAAAATACTCAATATAACCTGGTTTCGACACTAAAGATACTCTGTAACTTGTTAACATCAGAAGAGAGTTTGTCTTTGTGCTTAAATTCATTTGTGTAAGCTACTTGGAACAAGCAGTTTACTTTTTTCCCTGTAACTGCTTAAAAGATTCATGCACATAGAAAATAATACAGACAGCAGTGGTCGGTGTTAATACTTTAATATGTCATATTACAGCTTTTACACGTTACAAAGAAATTCCTTGGTGGCACTCCAAGGGCAGTCCTTTTATGCCTTGTTTTCTTTCCTGATTGACTCTCCACTGCCTTCTCTATGTATGCATTTCCAGGCATTTCCCACTCTTCTCAAGGTCCTAATTATCTCAGCATGGGGCTTGTCTGTCATAAACTCCCTAAACTCCCCTCTAGTCTGGCAGAATTACCCAGGGTTCCTCCCTCCATTTTGACTTCTTTCCCTCTTGTTTCTGAGGAAGAAGAATCTTTGTCTTTCCATGAGTTCTCCTTTTTTTTTTGTTTTTGTTTCTTGGGGTATTTTTTTTGTGGGGGGGGGGCGGTCTTTTTAGGGTTGCACGCACGGCATATGGCAGTTCCCAGGCTAGGGGTCAAATCGGAGTTGTAGCTGCTGGCCTACACCACAGCCACAACAACTCGGGATCCAAGCCACGTCTGCAACTTACATACACCACAGCTTGCAGCAACGCCAGATTCTTACCCCACTGTGCAAGGCCAGAGATCGAACCTGCATCCTCATGGATACTAGTCAGCTTCGTTACCACTGAGCCAGGATGGGAACTCCTCCATGAGTTCTCTTGAATTAGTCCCTTAAAGTACCCTCCAGACATTGACTCACTTTACCCCTACATCTTAACTTCGAATTGTATCTATCCATGCACGGCTTCTCTTTGGGTTTTAAAATATGCTTAACTTTCCGCTGCAAAGCTAACCTCATTTCCCTTGACCTGACCTCTCACCTTAGGATTCCGTTCCTTTCTTCTCTTAATAGAAAAGATTAAAAAAAGAAGAAAAGATTCTTAATAGAAAAATTAGATTCTTAATAGAAAATTTTACATTCGCTGGCCCTACTTCCTTGATGCTCCCTCATTGCTTAGTCCACTGTGGTCTGGCTCCCCCTTCTCCACTTTATTTAACCACCAGGCTGCCAGTGACCTTCCATCGACCCTAAAACAAAAGCTGCTGTTTCTTCAGTGTGCTCATTTGACATTACTGATTTTTTTTTCTCTTTGCTGGAACTCTCTCTTCTCACTTGCTCCCATGTGCCATCTTGGTTTCTTCTTTCATGTCCTTGCTCCATCTTCTTTCATGTCCTGACATTTATGTCTTTTCTTCATCTGCCCCTCAATGTAGGTATTCTTCAAAACAAGTCCTCTTATTTCTCGTATAAATGCAGTTTCAGACATTCTCTTCCTTAATGATTTCAACCAGATACTCAAATTTCAGACCTCACCTGTTTTAAATGCTATCTTGCTTTGTTCTCTCTGCTTAGTTACAGACTCAGATTTCTAAATGCCCATGTAGTACCTCCACACAAATGTTCCTCAGGAACTTCTAACTCAATGTGACAAAAAATAAACTCATGATCACCTCCCCATTCCCCCAATCCACTTCTCCAGCATTCCCACTCATGCTGAAGTCATCAGTCATTTTCCACTCCTCCTTCTTTGTCATCCCTTCTTTCTAACTGGTTAGCAGGCTCTGTTGAATTCACTCTACAATGTCTCTTGTATACGTCCCTTCCTTTACATGTCTACTGCCTTAGGTGAGTTCTTCCTCACTTCTCATTGGGACAGCACCACTCTCCTAACTGCTGTTCATCTGTTCCCCAAGCCCATCCTTCCTGCTGCTGATAGAATAATTATCCTAAATACTCTCGATCCTGTCATTCACTTACCCAGTGACTTCTTCTTTATCTATAGAATAAACTTGAAATGTGTAATTTAACATGGTATTTCAACTTTCCAGGTTAGGTCCAGCCTGCCTTTCCAGCCTTGCCTACCTAGAATCTAGCCCTGGGGATCTCAGCCCTGGCCATGCTTTAGAACTAGCTGGAAAGCAATTTCTGGAGATGAAGCCTGGATATCCATATTTTGAAAAGCTTCCCCCAAAGTCCTAATGTGCAGCCGGGGTTGAGAGTCCCTGGTCCAGCCACAAGTGACTACTTGCGCTTTCATACCTCAGTGGTACTGCCTTACTCCAAGGTCCATGTACTGGGAGGTAGTAGAGCATAGCATTCATGGGAGTAGGCTCTGTACTCGGGCTGCCTGGAACTATATCCCAGCTCCATCACTTACTGTTTGTAGTTGTGTAATCCTGGGTAATATACTGTTTCCTCCAAGAACACTTTCCCAGTCTTCTCAGTCAGAATGAATCTCTTTGCTCCTTTGTGCTCTCATAATATTTTCTGTCCTTGTTATAGCAAGGGACTGACTTGTGATGAGCGCTCAATGATGCTCATCATATTAGCCTGTTGTGCATTTATTGTCATTATTTGCATGCATATTTCTCCCTTACACTAAAGAAAAAGCTCTTTGAGGACAAAGATTATATAACTTCATTTTTGTATATCCTGCACTGTCCCATACATAGTTGATACTCAGTAGGTTAATTCTACAGAGAAACTAGTTCTTAGAAAATAAATTTTAGAGAAAGGAATAACATTGGCCAGGTACTCCATTCTGCATTATTTTTAAATATTGCCAAGCGAAATATTCAGCCAAGCTTCCCACTCAACTCCCACTCTCACCCCATGTCAGCACAGAGGTTGTATGATTCTCCAGGATCTGGATCCTCACTTTGCAGTGGAGAACTAGTGGAATAACGAATCTTCAAGCTTTCCATTGTAAGGGTGAGATTCCATTGGCATCTCATCTTGCCAGTCGGGCATATTCACATATGGAGTCCTATGCTATAAAGGGATGTAATATATACAACCAAATCCAAATAAGAACAATAAACACTACAGTTTTCCTTCATACACATTCTTTTTAAATTTTATTATTTTTTCAATTTAACTTTTATTTTATATTGGAATATACTTGATTTACAATGTTAAGTTTCAGGTGTACCGCAAAGTGATTCAGCCATACATGAACATGTATTCATTCTTTTTCAGATTCCTTTCGCATTTAGGTTAATACAGAATACTGAGTAGAGTTCCCTGTGCTATATACAGTAGGTCTTTGTTGATTCTCTCTCTTTTTTTTTTTATGGCTGCACCCACAGCATGTGGGTGTTCCTGCACCAGGAATTGAATCCAAGCCACAGCTGCAGCAACACTGGATCCTCTAACCCACTATGCTGGGCCGGGGATCAAACCTGAGGCTCTGCAGCAAACTGAGCCACTGCAGTAAGATTTTTAACCCATTGTGCCACAGTGGGAACTCCTTGATTATTTCTTTTATGTATAGTAGTGTTTATATATTAATCCCAAATTCCTAATTTGTCCCTCCCCTCAACATTTTCCCTTTGATAACTATAAATTTGTTTTTGAAGTCTGTGAGTCTGCTTCTGTTTTATAAATAAGTTTATTTGTATCACTGTTTAAGATTCCACATATAGGAGTTCCCTTCGTGGCTCAGTGGTTAACGAATCCGACTAGGAGCCATGAGGTCATGGGTTTGATCCCTGGCCTTGCTCAGTGGGTTAAGGATCCGGCGTTGCCATGAGCTGTGGTGTAGGTTGCAGACGCAGCTCGGATCCTGTGTTGCTATGACTGTGGCATAGGCCAGTGGCTATAGTTCCAATTAGACCCCTAGCCTGGGAACCTCCATGCGCCGCACCCATTCCACATATAAGTGATATCATATTTTCTTTTCTTTGTTTGACTTACTCCAAGTGATAAGCTCTAGGTCCACCCACGCTGCTGCAAATGGTATTATTTCATTCTTTTTAATCGCTGAGTAATATTCCTTTGTGTATATGTACTACTTATCCATTCCTCTGTGGATGGACATTTAGGCTGTTTTCATGTCTTGGCTATTGTAAATAGTGCTGCAGTGAACATTGGGGTGCATGTATCTTTTTGAATTACAGTTTTGTCTGGAAACATGCCCAGGAGTGGGATTGCTGGATCATATGGTAGTTCTATGTTTAGTTTTTTAAGAAACCTCCATACAGTTCTCTGTAGTGGTTGTACCACTTTGTACACATTCTTAATCATAAGGGCATCTGAATTCAGGTGCCTGCAAGGTGACCCTACTTTTAACAGTCACCACCTGCAACTCTTCTTGACCATTCCCTTCTCTCAAAAGAAATTCATGCAACTTGGTCGTTTGACTTAGACTGACTGATTCAAATTGTGATTCTGGAGCCTGGGATTATTTTCCTTGTGATTGATTGACTGCTTTTTATAAGCACTGTTGGGAGTTTTCTTAGTAAGGCAGACACTGCTGGGAAGCTTCCAGAATCACAGAGGAAGAAATAACCTCCACTGGAACCTCCTACACACTTACCTCTGTTGCTACCAATTCCAGATTTAGGCATGACCCAGAATTTAAGGAGAACTGAGAAAAAGAGCAGAAAAGTTGTATGTCATCTATTTGATATTTTTTGTTTGTTTATGATGCCTCTATCTCCAAAATTTAAGCTCCTGCAGGCCAGGGATCTTTTTTTGTTCACTAATATGTGCCTATCACCTAGAATTGTGCCTGGCACACAGATGCTCTCAGTAAATATTTAGAGACTAACTGGATTTATCTCAAGTGCTTCTTCGTCTTTCTTTCTCTGCGTAAAAAAATGAAACAAGGCATGCACTTAGTGAGAGAGATGGAGTGAGAACTCCCCTGTAGAATCGTGGCGGAGACCCTGGACAGATCCCCCCAACCCGACGCGCTGAGGCTACTAGACAACCGAGTCCCGTAATCCCACCTTCTGGGCGGGCTCTGGGTAGAGTCAGCGGTCTATGATTGGCCGGAGGAGGTGATGGGCATGAGAGATAGCGAAGGAGGAGCCGTGTTCTAAGCTTCCGGGCGCGGCGGTTACGCGGCTGGGGGTACCGTTGGCCTGGTGGTCTCTAGGGTAGTCTCGGACGCTGGAGAAGAGGACGAGGAGGGTGAGACTGGGACCAGGCCCGGGGCGTGCCCGACAGTTCAGTTAGCCTTAAAATGTTCGTCGGAGGGGATTCTGGCGGCTGCGTGGAAGCCAGGTCCTTGGGAACAGGGAGGGACGAAGAGGGACCGGGATGGGGGTAGGGAGATAACTGGAGAAGCAGGTAATTGCCGCGAAATAGGCCTCTGTGGGCAGTCACGACCCGAAGCCCCCTTGCCCAGGTGCCTTCCTGTTACTTCACACCCCCGCGCATACACATAATCGTTTACTTACTCTTAAATTCGGGCATTTTATGGTCAGGAAGAGGTGGCATTGGTTAAGGATGGAGAGGTATGGGTATGACCCTTTCTGCCTCAGGATTGGAGGCCCTGAAATAGGATGATGAATGAGTGCTTTACTTTCTTACGTTTCTGGTCTCTGGCAGGTTTGAGCATGAGCATGGCAGAAGGGGACACCCTGATATCAGTGGATTATGAAGTTTTCGGCAAGGTGCAAGGAGTGTTTTTCCGCAAGTACACTCAGGTATGTGGCCTACAGGCTTTGGGGACATCCCTAGGTTATGAGCATGGGAACACGAGACACGTTCCTGACAAATATGCATTGGGAGAAGCTGGCTATCTGGTAGCAGCTTGGCAAAGAGTTGGTATGTAGAGCAATGGCTATAAAAATACTTTGCAGTGGGCAAAACACAGTGTAAATGTAAGATTCATCTGCTGTTATCGGTCTTTTCTAATAGTGTTACTTGAGTACCTAGACACATATGGATGAGCTTCTTTTCCAAAGGGGAATAGAAGACTTCCCTAGTTCTCCCTGTTGTGGCATCATCAAACCAAGTCACTGTTCCCATAGGAAAGTTAACATTGATTAAAGAGATGGCATTTAGATGAATTTGTGACATTTATGTAATTGCCTCCTCTTTAGCTGGTGCATTTTCTTCAGACCTATTTCCCTCTTCAACCTTCTCCCATTCTCCCACTTGATTCCTCTCTACTCATTTTAGCGTTTATTTGATTTAATTTAATTTATTTATTTATTTATCTTTTTAGGGCCATATAGGAGGCATATGGAAGTTTCCAGGCTAGGGGTTGAATCAGAGCTGTAGCTGCCAGCCACAGCCAGAGCAACACAGGATCCAAGCCGTGTCTGTGATCTGCACCACAGCTCACGGCAACACCGGGTCCTTAACCCACTGAGTGAGGCCAGGGATCGAACCTCGTGGACACAAGTTGTGTTCTTTAACCACTGAGTCACAATGGGAACTCCCATTTTAGTTTTTAAGGAACAATTACATTTTCCAGGTGTAGCTTTTCTAATGAAAATACTTTGTCCATTGCAGGATAAGTATCGGTAACATTGAACATGGAGCCTGGTATTCCTATGAGAGTATTAGGGACCAGTTGAGGGCATGAACAAACTCTTGACAGCCTCTGCCTTAATGGCACTAATCTTCCCTCAGTATGCATGCACAGATGCAACCTCATTTTGCCTTCTGTCTTCTGTAGGGGGTTGGTTACCAATCAGGCTGTTGCCTTCCCAAGGTATCTCTAACCCTAAGTTAACACTGCAGAACTTGCCAAGTGTCACATTCCTGGGACGGTGGTACTTAAAATTCAAGCCTGAATCTTTGAAACATGAATGTTAAATGTCATTATCTCTCTTTCCAGTTACTTGCAAATCATTTCTTCCTGTTGCATACTCATATTCAAAGTGCCTGTTGGGAAAAAAAAAAAACAATTAGAAAGTCATAGCAAGAGCTATGTTCCAATTAGTTTTGCTACCAATTACGTAGGATAAGTTCCTGTGATTTAGTAAATGGAGGTGGCAGCTTCAAAGATTAATTGAAGTTGTTGAGGGAAAAAGACCATTTGGCAATACAGCCCCTCTTTCTCTACTGTACCTCCCACCCTTAAATTTAAAGAGAATAAAATAATGCAGAAAAACAAATATTTATTTGGAAAACTGCAGGGGAAATGTCAGTCTTTTTTGTAGTTAATAGACTTGTAGTTTATCCGTTTTTTTTTTTCTTTTTGCCATGTCAGCAGCATGTGCAAGTTCCTGGGTCAGGGATCAAACCTACAACGTAGCATTGACACCAGCCATTGCAGTTACAACACCAGATTCTTAATCCACAGAGCCACACAGGACCTCCTTATAGTTCATTCTTGACTACTTATGATTATTTAAATATATATATTCACTTTAACAGTTACTTTGTTTTGCTACCCTCTGTTTACATGTTGATAAAATGAGTGATGAGAACGCTCAAAGGGACTTACCTTTTTTTTTTTTTTTGCCTTTTTCAGGGCTATACCCACGGCATATGGAGGTTCCCAGCCTAGATAGGGGTCTAATCGGAGCTACAGCTGCTGGTCTATGCCACAGCCACAGCAACATGGGATCCAGCCACATTTTCAACCTACACCACAGTTCAGGGCAACGCTGGATCCTTAACCCACTGAGCAAAGCCAGGGATCAAACCTGCAACCTCATTGTTCCTAGTCGGATTCGTTTCCACTGCACCACGACAGGAACTCTGGACTTTTTTTCAAATGAGAGTTGCAATGTTGATTTCAGATTTTCTCTCTCTCTCTCTCTTTTTTCTCTTTTGCCTCACCTGCAGCATATGGAAGTTCCCAGGCCAGGGGCTGAACCTGCACCACAGCAGCAACCCAAGCCACAGTGGTGAAAAACAGGAGCCTTAACCCACTAGGCCATTAGGGAACTCCCTCAAAGGGACTTTTTTTTTTTTAAGTTGGACTATAATTCACATTCCATAAAATTCACCCTCTTAAAGTGTATAATATAGTGGGTTTTAGTATATTCATAAAGATACACACTAATTCCAGAATATTTCGTCAACCCAGAAAGAAACCCCATACCCATTAGCACTCATTCTTCATCCTCCCAGCCTCTGGCAGCTACTAACCTCATTACTATCTCTATGAATTTACCTATTCTGGACATTGAAAGTAAATGGAATTATATAATATATGGCCTTTTGTTTTGTTTTGTTTTTGTTTGTTAGGGCTGTACCCGTGGCAAATGGAGGTTCCCAGGCTAGGAGTCCAGTCGGAGCTATAGCCGCAGGCCTACACCACAGCCACAGCAACACCAGATCCGAGCTGTGTCTGCGACCTACACAACAGCTCATGGCAACGTGGGATCGTTAAGCCACTCAGCAAGGCCAGGGATTGAACCCTCAACCTCATGGTTCCTAGTCGGATTCATTAACCACTGCGCCATGACGGGAACTCCTATGTGGCCTTTTGTGTTTGGCTTCTTTCACTTGTTTTCAAGATTTATCCATATTGTAGCTGATATCAGTACTTCATTCCTTTTTATGGCTGAGTAATATTCCATTGTATGGATATACCACATTGTATATATCAGTTATCGATTCATAGACATTTAAGTTGTTTCCATCTTCTAGCTATTATGAATAATGATGTTGTGAACATTTATGTAGCTGTTTTTATGTAAACATTGTTTTCAATTCCCAGTGTACACACTTAGGAGTACATTGCTGGGTCACATGTTAACTCTATAAGTTTTTGAGGAACTGCCAAACTGCTTTCCAAAATAGCTACACTATTTTACACTCCTATAATTAATGTATGAGAATTTCAGTATCTCCATATCCTTGTCAGCAATTGTTATTGTCTGCCTTTTTTTATTATAGGCATACGGGTGGGTGTGAAGTGGGATCTCATTGTGTTTTTTTGTTGTTTTGTTTTGATTTGGGGTATCAATTAATTTAAAAGGATTTAAGTCCATGGGGTTCCCTGGTGGCTCAGTGGGTTAAGGATCTGGCATTGTCACTGCTGCGGCTCTGGTCTTTGCTGTAGTGTGGATTTGATCCCTGACCCAGGAACTTCTGTCTGCTGTGGGTGTAGCCAAAAAAAAAAAAAAATGGATTTAAGTCATATGAAGCATGTTCTCCTCTGACTGTAATGTTAGTAATGATGTGGCCCTAAAAAGGAAAACATTTTTAAATTTTTTTAAGTTAAAAAAATAAAATTTGCTTTTTAACCATTTTGAATGTACAGTTCAGTGACCTTAAGGACATTGATTTTTGTTGTGACAGAATTCTTTTCATCTTGATTAAATAATAACTCCTAGGAGTTCCTGCTGAGGCATATGGGTTAAGAATCTGATGGTAGTGGCTTAGGTTGCTGCAGAGCCATGGGTTCAATCCCTGGCCTGGTGCAGTAGGTTAAAGGATCTGGCTTTGCCACAGTTATAGGGCCACACGTGTGGCATATGGAAATTCCCAGGCTAGGGGTTGAATCGAAGCATCAGCTGCCAGCCTACGCCACTGCCACAGCAACTCAGGATCTGAGCCCTGTCTGTGACATGAACCACAGCGCATGGCAATGCTGGATCGATCCCAACTGACTGAGCAAGGCCAGGGATTGAACTCGCATCCTCATGGGTACTAGTTAGGTTTTTAACCTAAAAAGCCACAACAGGAACTCCTCTGCTTTATTTATTAGTATGATGTTTTATTTATTAATATGGTATATAGGCATACCTTGTTTTATTGTACTTTACAGGTACTGCTTTTTTTTTTTTTAATTGAAGGTTTGTGGCAACCTTGCATCAGGCATTTCTCTCCATGCCATTTTCCCAACAGGATTTGCTCACTTTGTGCCTATATCACATTTTGGTAATTCTTGCACTATTTCAAACTGTTTCCTCGTTATTATTTTTGTTATGGTGATCTGCAGTCAGCAATCTTTGATGTAACTATTATGTTTTTGTTTTTTCTTTTTAATTAAGATATGTACATTGTTTTTTTAAGACACAATCCTATTTCACACTTAATAGACTATAGTATAATCTAAAAATAACTCTTTTATGCCCTGGAAACCTGAAAAATTTGTGTAACTCACTTTATTGCAGTGGTCTGGAACTGCACCTGCAATACCTCCAAGGCTGTATTGTTTTTGTATGTTGAATTGTTGAATTCTGGGAATAAATTTCAACTTTTCATGGTGTAGAATCTTTTTTATATGTTGCTGGATTTGGTTTGCTTGTATTTTATTGTTTTACTTTCGTATTCATGAGAGATATTCCTCTGTAGCTTTTTTTTTCTCATGATATCTTTTTTCTTTTTTGACATGAAAGTAATCCTGGCCTAATAGACTGATTTGGGGAGTATTTCCTCCTCTTTTGTCTTTTGGAAGAGTTTGTGAAGCCTTGGTGAAGGATTTTACTTTAAATATTTTGTAGAGGGAGTCCCTGTAGAAATGAATCCGACTGGTATTCATGAGGACCCAGGATTGATGCCTGGCCTCGCTCAGCTGATTAAGGGTCCTGCATTGTGTGAGCTGTGGTATAGTTCGCAGACTCGCCTTAGAACCTGCATTGCTGTGGCTGTGATGTAGGCTGGTAGCTATAGCTCTGATTCGACCCCTAGCCTGGGAACTCCCATGTGCAGCCCTATAAAGCAAGAAATAAAATAGAAAATTAAAAAAAATAGATTTAAGGAGTTCCCGTCGTGGTGCAGCAGAAACGAATCCGACTAGGAACCATGAGGTTGCATTTTCGATCCCTGACCTCGCTTAGTGGGTCGAGGATCTGGTGTTGCCGTGAGCTGTGGTGTAGGTCATAAATGCGGCTCAGATCTGGCGTTGCTGTGGCTCTGGCATAGGCCAGCAGCAACAGCTGTGATTAGACCCCTAGCCTGGGAACCTCCATGTGCCGCAGGTGCAGCCCTAAAAAGACAAAAAGACAAAAAAAAAAAAAAAGATTTTTAAAAATAAATATTTGATGTAATCACCTGCAAAGCCATCTAGTTCTCAGCTTTTCTTTGTGGGAAGTTTTGACTACTAATCAATCTCTTGTTATAGGTGCATCAGACTTCCTATTTCTTCTTGATTTGGTTTCTGTAGTTTTTGAGTTTCTAGGTATCTTCCCCTTTAAGTTATCTAATTTGTTGGAATACAATTATTCATAGTTTTCCTTTTTATTTTCCTTATTATCCTTTTTATTTTTGTGAGGTTGGTGGTAATGTCCCTTCTTTCTTTTCTTTTTTCTTTTTTGGCTGCACCTGTGACATGTGGAAGTCCCAGGGCCAGGGCTCGAACCCAAGCCACAGCTGCACTCTGTGCCACAGCTACACAATATCAGATCCTTAACCTGCTGTGCCACAGGGGAACTTCCTCTTTTATTTCTGATTTTAGTAATTTGAGCCTTCTTTTTTTATTGATTAGGATAGCTTAGTTTTGACAATTTTGTTGATTTTTTCAAAGGATCAACTTTTGGTTTCTTTTCTTTTTTTACTCCCTCCCAGCTCTATTTTATTAACTCCTGCTCTAATATTTATTATTTCTTTTCTTCTGCTTGTTTTGGGTTTAGTTTGCTTCTCTTTTTCTAATTTCCTAAGATAGAAGTCTAGGTTATTAGTCTGAAGGGACTTTCTTTTTAGATTGAGACTAGAGTTGGTGGTTATATTCCTTAAAATGTTTCCAGATGACTGTCCAAGCAGAAATATGTTATGAGAGAGAATTAGCTTTTTGGAATTTTCGTAGGAGAAAATACTGCTTACTTGTTTAGACATATTCAAAACTGGACATGACTCAGCAACATTATGCTGTCATTTAAAACGTAAGAACAGAATGGAGTGCACAAATAAAACCCATAGGAAGTTCCCATTCTTATCACCAGTCAAAGTTGGAAGTGTTCTGTTCACTCTCAGGAGTTTAAATGAATTATATGGCAATTTAAAATTTATTTGAATGAGATAACCTTCTGCTTAAAACTCAGCACCGTCATTCTTATAGCTAATGAGTATATAAGGTAAGTAAGATAGCCCACCCCCCAGGTTAATTTGAAGTAGAAGAGTATCATTATTACACAGAGTCGGATGTGGAGTCTTACTCAAGTCTTACTCAAAATTCTTTTTTTTTTAACTTAATGGATTTTATTTCAATTATAGGTGTACATAGATCATCACAAGTCAATTTGACAGATTTTGTGTCCCAAACCCACAGCGTATCTCCCCACCCCCCAGATTGTCTCATTTGAAAAACCAAGGTTTTCCAAAGTCTGTGAGTCATTGTCTGTTCTGCAAAGAGGTTCATTGTGTCTTTTCAGTTTCCGCATGAAAGTGGTAGCATTGGGTGTTGCTGTCTAATTGTCTGACTGGTTTCACTTCGCATGATAATCTCTAGGTCCATCCATGTTGCTATAAATGTTGGTAATTCATTCCTTTTAATGGCTGAGTAATATTCCATTGTGTGTATGTACCATATCTTCCCTATCCACTCCTCTGTCGTTGGGCATTTAGGTTGTTTCCATGACCTGGCTATTGCATAGAGTGCTGCAATGAACACTGGAGTACATGTGTCTTTTCTACTCATGGTTTCCTCTGGATAGATACCCAGGAGTGGGATCGCTGGATCAAATGGTAATTCTATTTTGAGTTTTCTGAGGAATCTCCCTACTGTTTTCCACAGTGGTTGCACCAATTTGCATTCCCACCAACAGTGTAATAGGGATCCTTTTTCTTCACACCCTCTCCAGAGCTTATTGTTTGTAGACTTTTTTTTTTGTCTTTTTGCCTTATCTAGAGTCGCACCTGCAGCATGTGGAGGTTCCCAGGCTAGGGGTCTAACAGGAGCTGTAGCTGCCAGCCTTCGCCACAGCCACAGCAACGCGGGATCTGAGCTGCATGTGTAACCCACACCACAGCTCACGGCAACATTGGATCCTTAACCCATTGAGCAAGGCCAGGGATCGAACCTGCAACCTCACGGTTCTTAGTTGGATTCGTTAACCACTGAGCCACGAAGGGAACTCCTGTTGGTAGACTTTTTGATGATGGCCATTCTGGCCGGTGTAAGGTGGTACCTCATAGTGGTTTTGATTTGCATTTCTCTAATGAGGAGCAATGTTGAACATCTTTTCATGTGTTTGTTTGCCATCTGCGTGTCTTGTTTGGAGAATTGTCTGCCTAGATCCTCTGCCCATTTTTTGATGGGATTGTTTGTTTCTTTGGTATTGAGCTGCAGGAGGTGTTTTTAAATTTTGGAGATTAATCCCTTGTCAGTTGATTCATTTGCAAATATTTTCTCCCATTCTGTGGGTTGTCTTTTCATTTTGTTTAGGGTTTCCTTTGCTGTGCAGAAACTTTGAAGTTTAATTAAGTCCCATTTGTTTATTTCTCTTTTTATTGTCCTTACGCTGACACATGGATCTGAGAAGATGTTGCTATCATTTACATCAGAGAGTGTTTGGCCTATGTTTTCCTCTAAGAGTTTTATAGTATCTGGTCTTATATCTAGATCTTTAATCCATTTTGAGTTTATTTTTGTGCATGGTGTTAGGAAGTGTTCTAGTTCCATTTTTTTACATGTAGCTGTCCAGTTTTCCCAACACCAGTTATTGAAGAGGCGGTCTTTTGTCCAATGTATATTCTTGCCTCCTTTGTCATAGATTAGTTGACTACAGATGCGTGGATTTTATTCTGGGCTTTCTATCCTGTTCCACTGATCTATATTACTGTCTTTGTTCCAGTACCATATGTTGGTTTTTTTTTTTTTTTGTCTTTTTGCCTTTATCTAGAGCCACACCAGTGGCATATGGAGGTTCCCAGGCTAGGGGTCTAACAGGAGCTGTAGCTGCTGGCCTTTGCCACAGCCACAGCAACTCGGGATCCGAGCCGCATTTGCAACCTGCACCACAGCTCACGGCAGTGCCAGATCCTTAACCCACTGAGCAAGGCTAGGGATCAAACCCGCAACCTCATGGTTCTTAGTCAGATTTGTTAACCACTGAGCCACGAAGGGAACTCCCCATATGGTTTTGATGACTGTAGCTTTGTAGTATAGTCTGAAGTTAGGGAGCCTGATTCCTCCAGCTCCATTTTTCTTTTTCAGGTTGTCTTTGGCTATTCTGTTATTTTGTGTTTCCAGACAAACTTTAAGATATTTTTTTCTAGTTCTGTGAAAAAGGTCCTTGGTAATTTGATAGGGATTGCACTGAATGTGTAGATTGCCTTGGGTAGTATAATCATTTTGATAATATTGACTCTTCCAATCCAAGAGCATGGTATGTCTTTCCACCTGTTCAAGTCATCCTTGATTTCTTTCATCAGCGCCCTATAATTTGCAGAGTACAGATCTTTTGTCTCTTTAGGCAGGTTTATTCCTAGGTATTTGATTCTTTTTGATGTGATGGTAAATGGGATTGCTTCCCTAATTTCTCTTTCTGATCTTTCATTGTTAGTATATAGAAATGCAGTTGATTTCTGTGTGTTAATTTTATATCCTGCAACTTTGCCAGATTCATTGATGAGCTCTAACAGTTTTCTGGTAGAGTCTTTAGGATTCTCTAAGTATAGTATCATGTCATCTGCAAAAAGTGATAGTTTTACTTCTTCTTTCCCAATTTGGATTCCTTTTATTTCTTTTTCTTCTCTGATTGCTGTAGCTAGGACTTCCAGAACTATGTTGAATAGTAGTGGCGAGAGTGGACATCCCTGTCTTGTTCCTGATCTCAGTGGGAATTCTTTCAGCTTTTCACCATTGAGAATG
>PVHT021183631.1:7638331-7649775 GCA_004024745.2 Catagonus wagneri | reverse complement strand
TGATGGTTGCTTCATAGAATGAGTTTGGGAGTGTCCCTTCCTCTGCAATTTTTTGGAAGAGTTTCAGAAGGATAGGCGTTAGCTCTTCTCTAAATGTTTGATAGAATTCACCTGTGAAACCATCTGGTCCTGGACTTTTGTTTGTTGGAAGTTTTTTAATCACAGTTTCAATTTCAGAACTTGTGATTGGTCTATTCATATTTTCTATTTCATCTTGGTTTAGTCTTGAGAGATTGTACTTTTCTAAGAATTTGTCCATTTCTTCTAGGTTTTCCATTTTATTGCCATATAGTTGCATATGGTACAGAATTCCTCTTTATATTTTATTTTTTAGCGCCACACCTGAGGCACATGGAAGTTCCCAGGCTAGGGGTTGAATCAGAGCTGCAGCTGCTGGCCTACACAACAGTAAGAGCAATGCCCAGATCCAAGTCATATTTGCAACCTATACTGTGGCTTGTAGCAACACTGGATCCTTAACCCAGTGAGCGAGGCCAGGGATAGAACCCACATCCTTGGGATACTAGTTGCGTTCTTAACCTACTGAGCCACAATGGGAACTCCTCTCTGCATTCCTATTTATTTATTTATTAATTTATTTTTGTCTCTTTAGGGCTACACCTGCGGCACGTGGAGGTTCCCAGGCTAGGGGTCTAACAGGAGCTGCAGCTGCTGGCCTGTGCCACAGCCACAGCAACGTGGGATCCGAGTCTATAACCTACACTATGGCTCACAGAAATGCCGGATCCTTAACCCACTGAGCAAGGCCAGGGATCAAACCCACAACCTCATGGTTCCTAGTCAGATTCGTTTCCATTGAGCCATGGCGGGAACTCCTGCATTCCTTTTTAATGCCACAGTCTTTAACACTTAATGCATGCTGTAGGTATCTCTTATTTTTATTCATTCCTTAATTTCCTCTGTATCCTTTAAACTGTTATTTATTTGACCAGAATCCCTTTTGCTCATATGCAAACATATCTTTGCTTTGAACATAACCAATTTGATGGATACTTCAGTTCCTCATCAAACATAGTTTTGCTATGCATAACATTTTCTTTGGCCAACTCCAGTATTTTCCACATTCACTAGGTCACTAGTCTGGCATTTGGACATGCAATCGTGTTAACTCCCATTTTCTTTTGTAATCCAACCCCTTCTATTGAAATAAAATATAACAGTCAATAATTCTTTTAATATTCTTATTTGGAAATTTTACAAAAATAAAATTGCCCTCTAAAACATTACTACCTTTCCCCAATTTTCAATCAGTTCACAGTTAATGATTTAAAGGAAAGAACATTAGAAAGGCTAAGAAAAGTAGTTCCCGTCATGGCTCAGTGGTTAACGAATCCAACTAGGAACCATGAGGTTGCGGGTTCGATCCCTGGCCTTGCTCTGTGGGTTAAGGATCCAGCGTTGCTATGAGCTGTGGTGTAGGTTGCAGACGCGGCTTGGATCCCACATTGCTGTGGCTGTGGCTGTGGCTGTGGCGAAGGCTGGCAGCTACAGCTCCTGTTAGACCCCTAGCCTGGGAACCTCCACATGCCGCGGGTGCGGCCCTAGATAAGGCAAAAAAAAAAAGAAAAGAAAAGAAAGGCTAAGAAAAGAGGAAGTACAATGATTAGGTAGTTTTCATAAGCTTATTCAACTTTAAAGGCATTGTGATTACTTAGAAGAGGAGAAAGTCAAATGAAAACAATAGTGAATATAGTCTCATGAAACTATGGTATTCGGAAGCTGATACTAGTTGCTTTTTCCTTCTCCAGGAGGATGACAGAAAATGAGCTTGGGATGAAACATAAAGATCAGACAGTTTCTCTACAGTGAGAACAATGGAATGAGTTGCCCAGGAAATTGTGAAATACTCCCTAATGATCTTTAAAGATATAATAGACACTTAATCATCTGGATTTGTTTAGGTATGGTTCTGGTTAAAGAGCAAGAAAGGATCAGATAACTTAATGCTCTTTCCATTTAATATACCCAGTAGATTCTTGATTAGGAGAAGGAAAAGGAACAAGATATAGTTCAGTATCCTAACAAACAGTCAGCCTTAGGGAGTCATTTTTAAAGCATCTGCTTTGGTCTTAAGTCTTTAGTATTTAACCAAATTGACTACACATTGAAAAATTCTGGTGCCTGGGTTTTACAGGGTGGAAGAAGGAAATGGAGTCAGGTGGCCAACACTTCATGTTAAGATCAGCAATGAGATTCTCCAGTTCAGTTTTGACTGTTCCGGACAATATCAGATTAGTTTCAGTGGCTTGATTCTAGGCCAAGATTCTGGCAAGAGATTTTTGTCTTGCTTTGTTTTGTTCAGTCTTGCTTTGTTTTGTTCACTCTCATTGGATTTCTCTCTGTTGTCTTTTTCTTTCCCTTAGGCCGAGGGTAAAAAGCTCGGATTAGTAGGCTGGGTCCAGAACACTGACGAGGGCACAGTGCAGGGACGACTGCAAGGTCCCACTTCCAAAGTACGTCATATGCAGGAATGGCTTGAGACAAAGGGAAGTCCCAAATCACACATCGACAGAGCAAGCTTCAACAACGAGAAAGTCATCTCAAAGTTGGATTACTCAGATTTTCAAATTGTGAAATAATGACCTGAATTTAAATTTTCCAAGATACTCAGTGGTTTTGTTTTTTTATTGTTAATAGAGATAGAACTATTCTGTGCTCTGTTTTAGAATTTGTCAGTAAGTTATTTTAGTATCAGATATTTGATAGTTACTGTATATTATATGTATGATGGAAGGATTACAACTGTACACAAATCTAATCAATAAAAACAGAAGATTCTGTGTAAGATACTTATTTTCCCTGGTAAACTTCATTTTGGGCAAAATACAAAGCATTTACTCAGTAAACATCTTTGGGAAGAGAACTTTGAAGTAATTTAAAGTCTGAAAGAAAGAGTTACCAGTTACTTTTAATCATTTCTTTTACGTAGTTTCCATGAAATTGTCTAAAGGAAATTGCACAGCTAATAACAAATACCACAAGTTCAATTTGTTAGCTATTCAAATGATATTTTGGACTAACTATTTCTCATTTTCTGGAGTTTCTGCTGTCATTCTGTCCTCTGAGTAAGGAATCTCCATTAATTAGTGTTATGGGCTAAATTATGTCCCCCCCCCCGGATTCATATGTTGAGGTCCTAACTCCCATTTTCTTAGAATATGGCTGCATTTAGAGATAGGGCCTTTACAGAGGTAATTAAGGTTGAATGAGGTCATTAGGGTGGGCCCTAATCCAATATGCCCAAGTGTCCTTATAAGAAGAGGAAATTTGGACACACATGTATGCACAGAAGAAAGAACATGTGAAGGCAGAAGGCATTGATATACCAGACAAGGAAAGAGACAACAGGAGAAATCATTTTTTTTGTCTTTTTGCCTTATCTAGGGCCGCACCCGCAGCATATGGAGGTTCCCAGACTAGGGGTCTAACAGGAGCTGTAGCCGCTGGCCTTCGCCACAGCCACAGCAACGTGGGATCCAAGCTGCATCTGCAACCTACACCACAGCTCATGGCAACGCCGGATACTTAACCCACTGAGCAAGGCCAGGGATCGAACCTGCAACCTCATGGTTCCTAGTCGGATTTGTTAACCACTGAGCCACGACGGGAACTCCCATCATTTCGATACCTTAATTATAGATTTCTCACCTCCAGAACTGTGATAAAATTAATTTCTGTCGTTTAAGCCCCTTAATCTGGTATTTTGTTATGGCAGCCTTAACAAATTAATAAGGCAATAAGCACTTTGCTTCATCAAACAAATCTCCTGATTTGGTTTGGTCAGCCATTAAAAAACTATGTATCAAATGCTTACTGGTTTTGCCAATTTTGTCATAAATTCCAATTTTTTAAAATATAAGCTTTTAGGAGTTCGCATTGTGGTGCAGTGGTTAGCGAATCTGACTAGGAACCATGAGGTTGCAGCTTCAATCCCTGGCCTTGCTTAGTGGGTTAATGATCTGGCGTTGCCGTGAACTGTGGTGTAGGTCACAGATGCGGCTCGGATCTGGCGTTGCTGTGGCTCTGGCGTAGGCCTGTGGCTACAGCTCCAATTAGAACCCTAGCCTGGGAACCTCCATATGATGAAGGTACGGCCCTAAAAAGCAAAAATTAAAAAAAAAATAAAAAATATATATATATACACACATTATATATATATGTATATGTATATATGTGTGTGTGTGTGTGTGTGTGTGTGTGTGTATATATATATATATATATATAAGCTTTCAGTGAAAATAAGGCAAAGCAGGAGTTCCCATAGTTGCTCAGCAGTGAACCCTACTACTAGTATCCATGAGGATGTGTGTTCGATCCCTAACCTTCCTCAGTGGGTTAAGGATCAGATATTGCGATGAACTGTGGTGTAGGTCACAGACTCAGCTAGGATCTAGAGTTGCTGTGATTGTGGCGTAGGCCAGCGACTGTAGCTCGGATCAGACCCCTAGTCTGGGAACTTCCATATGCCACAGGTGCAGCCCTAAAAAGACAAGAAAATGAGGCAAAGCAAAAACTGAAATTTGGTTAACAATTCTCAAAACACCTATTCTCACAGTGTCCTTGGAGTTTCACACTCATTCCATTAGAAAAGAACGATATTGGCACAATACCAAAAAAAGTCCTCATATGTAAATTAAGAATTGAGCTAGATACAGTTTCTCTGATTTTTTTGTAGTTCTGAAACGCTATAAACCTCTAAGATGCAAGGCTCTGGACTTCTTCATTAATTGACTGCCTAACATAAGCCAGGCACTGTTCTTGACATGCGGATACAGCAGAAAACAAAAATAGACAAAATCCCTACCTTCATACAACTTACATTCTAGTGAGAGAGGACAGAAGGTAAGCAAATAAAATATACATTGAATTAAATGTAGTACGTGCAAATGAGAAATGAAATAAGGGGAAAGAGAAAAAAACAAAACTAAAAATTGCTAGAAATAGTTTTTCACGCCACGTTGAAACGGGATAAAGACTGAGCACCGGCGTTGTCCGAAGAGACCTCTGTACTGCTGAACCCTCATGTCGGCAACACCTGGTGCGCATGCGCATTGGGGTGTTGCGAATGGGTGTTTCGGCGGGGAGGCTCAGAGGCGCATGCTCGCGGGCTCGCGCGTGCATGAACCTCGCGCGCACGAGCCTTGCGAACCGACGTGCGCGCGTCTGGAGTCTGAGGCGGTTAGTATGTGGGAGTTGGTGAAATGCGATTCGAGGTGACTTGGGGGAAAGCACGCGACGAAAGGATGGTTCCGGGAGCTCTTCTAGGCACCAGAAGGGCCGTTGCGACCGCTGCGAGCCCGCTTTACCGACCCGCTGCGCAAGGGCTCCTGGAGGCCTCTCGGCCTGCCTTCAGCCGGGCGCCCAAACCTGGGCAGGCGGGGGTTTCGGGTTGCTGGCTGGGAGAGGGGACGGGGTGGAGCCTGAGCCTGGGGGAGGGATGTGTGTGTGACCGCAGCCCTGCTCCCCAAGTTTTCTTAGCTCAAAACCCGGATGGAATCGTCCCATTTGTCCCAGGACTGGGATGTAATCAGGAAATCGTTTAGTTGGGTATCAATCGGAATGCTTATTAAACGTTTACCTCTCATTTTTTGCTGGCTGCAAAGGTCATTATCTTAGAAATCATCAGGTCTGCAATTATAGCTCTGATTTTCCCGGGTTTGTAAAACTATCCTTGCAAGTTGCCAGAGGTCCAGCCCATGCTGCCCTCAGCTATGAAGACCTTTAGTTGCACTATAATCTTGCTTTTGTTTTTGTTTTAACCTGCAAGAAAACTTAAAATCAAATTCAGACAGCCCCTTGCCGTCATTGTTGCCACGGTAGTTTGAAGTCATCTGTAAAGACCAAAAGAGTATTAATACAAAGTAATAGTAAGGTGAAATGACCTTAAAAAAAAGAAAAAATAAATAAATAAACGAAGTAATAGTAAGGACTTTCTGAAACTTATGAAATTAATTCATGAACACGACTTAAAAGACAAATAATATAGAAAGGTTTATAATGAAAATGAATTTTCCTGCCCTATCCTTTCCCATTCCTAGTCTCTTTCCCCTGAGATAATTACATTTAACTAATAATGATATTAGTAATTATTATTAATCTTGTTACCCACTCTTCTCTGTATAACAATTTAATTTATTTCCTCCTGCTCATACATCTTACTTATTACAGTGTCTTAACACTTCATTGTAAGTTTTTTCTAAAAGTCATAGTTATTGTGTAATGTATAAATGTTATGAAGCTAGCTTGGACATTTTCATGAGTAATTTCTAACTAATGTTTCTTAGCAGAATTTAGGCATCTGTTTTTGGTGAAGTGATTAGAATTTGAACACTGTCTTCACGGGTCAACCTCAAGTGTGATTATGATTTCACTTTAGGGCATAAGGGATTTAGAGAGGAGCAATAAAAATTATGAAATTATGGATGCTGTTATATTGTTTGGTGTTTTGCTGTTAAACCTGCTGTACTGAACATGAGTTGTGTGATCTGCCTAGAGATCAGAGCTGTAATTTGTTTTGTTTTGTTTTACAATGTGATTTAATAAGAGATTTAATTTACCTCATATTTCTCTATAATGCTTGAGAGAAATGGTTGATGTCATGTCACTCTGGAGCTTTAAATTGTCTCTCTGTGTGTGCTGTTGTTGTTTTCCCCCATAGGCAATTATTTCCAGTCTGAAAAGGGATCCAGTGCCTGGCATTCTTACCATCTATCTGGCTGCCATGATCAAGTGCTTATCAGTTGAAGTACAAGCCAGATTGCGTTCTGGTTTGGCTATATGCTCCTTAGGCCAGTGTGTTGAGGAGCTTGCCCTCAACAGTATTGATGCTGAAGCAAAATGTGTGGCTGTCAGGGTGAACATGGAAACCTTTCAAGTTCAAGTGATAGACAGTGGAACTGGGATGGGGAGTGATGATGTAGACAAGGTGGGAAATCGTTATTTCACTAGTAAATGCAACTCCATACAGGACTTGGAGAACCCAAGGTTTTACGGTTTCCGAGGGGAGGCCTTGGCCAGTATCGCTGACATGGCCAGTGCTGTGGAAATTTCATCCAGGAAAAACAAGTCAATGAAAACTTTTGTGAAACTGTTTCAGAATGGAAAAGCCTTGAAAGCTTGTGAAGCTGACTTGACTAGGCCAAGTGCTGGGACGACAGTCACAGTATATAACCTATTTTATCAGTTACCTGTAAGGAGGAAATGCATGGATCCTAGACTGGAATTTGAGAAGGTTAGGCAAAGGATAGAAGCACTCTCACTCATGCACCCTTCCATTTCTTTCTCTTTGAGAAATGATGTTTCTGGTTCCATGGTTCTTCAGCTCCCCAAAACCAAAGACATATGTTCCCGATTTTGTCAAATTTATGGACTGGGTAAGTCCCAAAAGTTAAGAGAGATCAATTTTAAATATAAGGAGTTTGAACTTAATGGCTATATTAGCGCTGGAGCACATTATAATAAGAATATGCAGTTTTTGTTTGTGAACAAGAGGCTCATTTTAAGGACAAAGTTGCATAAACTCATTGACTTTTTACTAAGAAAAGAAAGTATTATATGCAAGCCAAAGAATGGCTCTGCCAGTAGGCAAATGAATTCTAGTCCTCGGCATCGGTCTAACCCAGAACTCCATGGTATATATGTCATTAATATGCAGTGCCAGTTCTGTGAGTATGACGTGTGCCTGGAACCAGCAAAAACTCTGATTGAATTTCAGAACTGGGATACTCCTTTGGTTTGCATTCAAGAAGGAATAAAAATGTTTTTAAAGAAAGAAAAATTATTTGTGGAATTATCAAGTGAGGATATAAAGGAATTTAGTGAAGATAATGATTTTAGTTTATTTAGCACCACTCTTCAGAAGCAGGTGTCCTCTGATGAGAAGTATGACCAGGTCAATTTCCAGGAAGCGTGTAATAATATTTTGGATTCATATGAAATGTTTAATTTGCAATCAAAAGCTGTGAAAAGGAAAGCTACTGTAGAAAACACACAGAATTCTAGGGATTCAGAAGCTATCAGAAAGAAGACAAATGATTCATTTTTGTACACTTATGAATCCAGCGGACTAGCCCATAGTAAAATGACAGAGTCATCTTTACAAAATGAAGATAGCACTTGCTCAGAGTCAAGGATCTTAGAACAAGAGACAGCTGAAGCGTCAGAAACAGGAGAGAATGAGAAAGATAAAAAATCTTGTTCGGAACCTAACTCTTCAGAAAATCCATGTGGAACCAGTTCAGAAATGTTTGCAAGCCCTTTTCAAACATATCACTTTGAGCAGAATGGAGACAACCTAGAAATACAGAAAGTAAGTACTACTGTGAATGACACAAATGCCAACATCCTGAAAAGTAACAGAACTGAGAATCAACCAGAGAGATTTAAAGATGCTGCTGAAATGGGATGCCAACCTCTGCCTTTTGAGATTTTATCGGGAGCAAATGGTGCTCAGAGAAAGGAAGAGGAAAGAAAAAAAGAACCTAGTAATTGTGGAAGAATAAATATTTTTAGTTATGGACAAGTTAAATTATGTTCCACTGGCTTTATAACTCATGTGGTACAAAATGAGCAAACTAAACCAACCAAAACAGAACATTTATTTAAAAACTCTGTTCAACCTGCTCCTGTGAGTGCCAAAGAAACATCTGGAAATAGAACATGCCATTCAGTTGAGATTTCAAACACTAAAGACTTAGCCAGCACTTTAGGTAAAGAATTTGATCAGTTGCCCAACAAAGAATTATGTAGAACAAGTGTAAGTCATGGGCTAGAGAATAAACCTATAGCAACTTATGAAAAATTTGCTGTTTTTCAGGAAGGTAGTAAAAAATCACACACAGGTTGCTTTTTACCTGACACATCATCATTCTCTTGGGGTAGACAGGTTTCGAATGGTATTAAGAGAAGAGATAAATTGATTGGTTCCAACAAACCTATAGCTCATAAGAAGCTAAGCTTAAGTTTACAACTAGGATCTTTAGAGAAGTTTAAGAGGCAATATGGGAAAGTTAAAAATGCTCTGAATACAGAAGTAGAGGAAAATAATACTTTAGAAATCACTACCAATCTCAGTCCCCAGGTTGAACCTGACGTTCCGTGGAAAGACGAAAAACACTTAGATAACTCTGGTATTTATAAAATCACTACCTTGAAACATAATGATTCAAAGAGTAGTTGTCAACCAGCAAGTCACATATTTTATTCAGAAAAGTTTCCATTCTCCAAGGAAGAAGACTCTTTGGAACAACAGATGCCTTGCTTAAGAGAAAGCCCTATAACTCTAAAAGAGTTATCTCATTTTAACAGAAAGCCTTTGGATGTTGAGAAGTCACCTGAATCACTAGCCTCTAAATTATTCAGATTGAAGGGTTCTGAAAGAGAGACTCAAGCAATGGAGATGAGTCATTTTGACGAACTTCCAAAGTCAGGTTCCAGTAGGCAAGATAGTGGCTTGTTCAGTGGGTTAACCCTAGATTCTGGTAAGATACTTCAAAATGAACATGAAAAACCAGAAAGTGGCATCCTCCCAATATCAAACTCTGCCACACAGTCTAATCCGTTCAGTAAAGACAGTGCGGTGCATTGTAACAACAGTACCGCAGAGCACCCTGTGATGTCAGAAGCACCTTTGGTATTATCCTGTGACAATTCTCCAGTTACCAGTAAGGATTCAGATGTTCTTAGAGCTTCAGAACAACAGACTGGAAGTCTCGACCCTCCGAATCACGTAGATTTCACAGCTGACCAAAATGGAACTTGTTTTCAGGGAGAGGAATCTTTAGCAAGAACTTGTTCTGGAAATGAAGACTCCAACCCATGTTCTTTGGATTGGCAGCAACATTTTGATGTAGCCTTGGGAAGAATGGTTTACATCAACAAACTCACAGGACTTAGCACATTCATTGCTCCTACGGAAGACGGTCGGGCTGCTTTAGTACAAGACCTGACAACTATGGCTGTGGATGTTCTACTTGAGAATGGTAAGTGGTGACTGGTGTGAATGCTTTTGAAGGTGGGAATAATGGTAGTTGTTGTTCAAAGAGATTATCTCAGAAGATAGAACATTTTGAAGTTTAATTATAAAACATGTTTTATGGTATATGAAGATTATTTAGGTCCAGCACTATTTAAAACAGTGAAAGAACAACATAAAATGTATGTGTATGTATATGTGTCTGTGGGGGTGTGTATATACAAGACAGACAGTTTTTAATGAAAATGGTGCCATTGGTAGTTGGGAGGATCTACAGTGCTTCCCTTCCCCACTTTCTCCTCTCTCCCAAACACACAGCTCTCCTAGAAATTTGTCTTTAAAGGCACCTGCAATGCCAGTGTGGTTTTGTTCTAGAACTCGCTCTCTGCAGCTCCCAGGTTAACTGCCAGAATGATCCTGTAATCATCCTAGGTTTCCCAATAAAATTTATGGCCCAGTACAGTACTATATTTATGAATGTTTTTTGTTTTAAGAAAATAGGACTTGATCATAAATCTTTGGAATATAGGTTAAGTATGTATTTTTATAAACATACTTTTCAAATATACTTTATATGTACCATATATACATATGCTAATACTCTTGATTTGTATAAGTGGCTGTTATTCAGAACAATAATGTGGCTTTTAGATCAGACCACAAGGCCACATCAGAGCCTAGGCTAGGACTCTGAGTTCCCAGGTCTCAGTCAGCATTAAAAGTGACATTGTTTTGGCAGTGTGTTGAGAGCCAGATGTTGGGAGATGGTAAAGCTGATTTCCATCTGGCAGTAATCTTGGTTTTGCATCAGGAGGATAAACATTAAATGTGCATCTGTATTAAAAGTCTTGAATGTTGCGAAAAAATGTAAATTGTATGAAGCTAATTGCAAATTAACTTATAATTTTTCCTTGGGATAAATATCTGTAGCAGAAGGCTCTGATTTATTTAAAGTTAAGTGAGACTTTTATTTTTCAATTTTCCATTTTTTTCTCCTTGTAAAAAAAAAAATGAATCACTGCAGTAACCTGCAAAGTATTAAATAGGAGAAAACCTTTTCCTTTCAAATCTGCTCCTGAGACTATCAGGTGGCTCTTAAAGACACAAGTGTTTTTCAACATATGTAGTTTTATTTCCTGACTTTTACTGAATGTTTATCAAAGGTAAATCTAAGGCACTGGCACCTCATCTTTCAGAAATGCAACTGCTTCTGATATGGTGACAAAAAATAACGACTACATTAAACTGAGATGGTTGTTGCTAAAACAAAGGGGGGAAATCTAGACTGCCATGCTCAACGTAAACATCTGCTCTTATTAAATAAATTTAGATGTTTAAAACACTTCAGGAGTTCCCGTCGTGGCGCAGTGGTTAACGAATCCGACTAGGAACCATGAGGTTGCGGGTTCGATCCCTGCCCTTGCTCAGTGGGTTAACGATCCGGCGTTGC